>OX387958.1:23509684-24060195 GCA_947578425.1 Eugnorisma glareosa
GCTCGAGTCCAAACCAATCCTGATATTGACCAGTGCGCTTCAGGCTTCTTTGTCCCTAAAGTTATTAGGTACCGGGCTGCTGGGGCTGCCGGGGCAGCGGGCTGGCGTGCACTCGTCTACTTGATCCCATTCATTTTTTACTAAGACTCTCGGCTAGTCGGGAGCGGCCGGAATGTCGTTCCGCGCATAAAGGGACGACTGGGGAATGTAGCCCTAATTCCGGATGGGAATAAATACGTAATTCTCGTCCCTTATAGCTGTGTCGCAGTATCGCTGCGAGCGGCTGAGCACGGCGACCACTAGTGGCTGAAATAAAACTCTAATAGCGGCCATTATCCGGCCGCTGCCGCGCAGCCGCCGCGCCGCGCTGCCGCCGCCCGCTGCCGGTGCTCGGGCCTTCACACAAGTTATTAACAAGACTCCCAGTGAATGTATTTCAGTTCCACTCCGGGATTACGTCGAGAGAATTACTTTGACCCCGCAACCCGCATCCCGCATCCCGCTAGAGCCGTCTCAGGACACTTGCGTACTTGTGAAATGAAAGTGACTTTGAATTGCGAGGTCAAAACAAACAACAACACAATTCAAAACTAAAGTCAAGAAGATGTGTGACTCAACTTTGAAAATAAAATAAAATTCAACAGACTCGCCGTATTCTAATCTAAATAACGATCGCTCAAAGAAATAACTGCCTTAGACTGACATGAGTATAGGTCTTAACTTCCAATGCAGGCTCGATGAGCACTCGCACTTCTGCGTTGGTCCCCTCCAGTACAAACACGGCAACAACGCATCACCCGGGAACAACATCACTATTCCCACTTCTCCACACTCTCTTTTTTCGGATAGAGACACTTCCGAGAGTTGTATAACTAAATAAGCCGGCACGTCAACAGTGACTGCAAGGTCGCACTGAACAAAGAAAATTAACTGTATTGCTTCCATGCGTTGCGCCACATCTCGTGAAAAATGGACGCCCATGCTTGTGTGTAATGCTAACATGCTGCAGGCTTAAGCAGGCTTATGCTGTTAGAGGATTACATCCCCCAACACAGCACATGGATGATGCTTCCGTAAAGTTTTACAAGCTTTTAGTTTCAGCAATATATTATAATATATTAGCGACCCGCCGCGGCTTCGCACGGGAGTAATCTTTTACACATAAACCTTCCTCTTGAATCACTCTATCTATTAAAAAAAAACCGCATCAAAATCCATTGCTTAGTTTTAAAGATCTACTCGTAAGCATACATAGGGACAGACAGACAACGGGAAGCAACTTTGTTTTATACCATGTAGTAATTATGTATAGTAAAACAACAGTCTCGAAGCACTACTTGAACTGGCAAAGCAGACTTGTCCGTTGACTTCATTCAAACTAAACACCGATAACTCCTCAATATAATTGGAATCATCATATTTTGAGCTTATGTTTTCACTATTGATTTACTTATAATTATTAGAGTTGTCGATATCAAACTTGAACGCCCAATACTTATTTAAAATCAAACTAACCATAGATCTCATAAAATTAATGATCCTCGACTAATCCGTTTAACGAGACCTTAGTTTTAGTTCTAAAGGTACCCGTCGGTTACCTAATGTTCGGGGGATATGACAATGTCTTCGGGTAATGTGTTCTGTAGTCCATTGATGAATGACATATATTATTGAACGAACGTTATTATTAATTAATGAACCGTGACAGACACAAACGAAGTCTCAAAGCTATGTCCACACTGTGCCATTTTTTGTTCATCAAGGGCATGCGTCATAGCGCAGTCAACAGAGCACGTGAGGCATGCCCTTGACGCAAGCGCTATGACTGTTGAAAGTGTAGCGCGCGCTGTATACACGTCTTTCCGCGCCGGTTGGATTTCTGTGCCACAAGAGATTACAGAAGCTTTCCAGTACTTTGGGATCCAAATAATAAATGTAACACAAATAAAATAAAGAGGAACGATGGTTTGTTAGTTTTGGCAATTTAGTTACTACGGGTATTATAATAGCCTCGTATCTAAAACTTTCGCTTGGATCTTTTTTTCTCGAATTTCTTAAGACCAAGTAAGCCACAAATATTCCACCAACTGACAGAAGCTACGACTGAAGTAAATGACTATAATGGCGTTGTCTTCGTTAACGCTTTCAATTATTGAAAGCGCCAAATGAAAGTTGAATAGAAAGATGAAACCGAAAGTTGGATATGAAAGAGCACAGTGTGGACATAGCTCAGAATCATTTTTTTCAAGTAGTCGTTCGTTCTATTTATAAGAGACAATTCTGAGAGGACCGTTTAAGAGGATCGCTACATCAGTAATATATCTTTCTATACAGGCAATCGCTTTGCGTCCTGGTCAAATTCCAGGAGGTATCTATACTAATGATTCTCGACGCGAATCGATAGTAAAAAGGGTAGGTTTTTTTACGGAAATCGGTAAGTGTAAATCACCCGTATTAAAACGCAGCCCGTCTGTTCCTAGCCCAATAAACACGCCGTCACACACACAAACGCAAACGTTAATTCAACAGTATAATTATGGACAGTATGGAAACTAGAGGCTGGTTTACGTTTACCGATTTCCGTAAAAAAACCTACCCTTTTTATCATCGATTCGGGTCGAGAATCATTAGTATAGTAGATACCTCCTTGAATCTTACCAGCATGCAAAGCGACAGCCTGTATACAATTATATCATAACTGTAGACGTGGCGTTTTTATACATTGAAAATATTTAGAAAAAAACCTGCCAAGTGCGAGTCGTCACACGCACACAAGGTTCCGTAAAAATGTATAAAAATCGCGTTGACTTATTCACTACATTTTTTTTTTTACTATCTCATTACGCCTACTATGGCCCCATACTGCTAAATGGAGGCAATCAAATTGTAAAGTGTGTGTGCAAGTGTATGTGCAACATTTAGTGTATATTTGGAAGCAGGCGATGTTCGGCGCGGCCGAAGTGTTTGCTAATCGGAGTATGTTTGTGCAAGCGAGCGAGCGCGCTAATGTACCGGTAGTCGAGACCTACCGAACGTACTGCCACCGTGTGTGGTACTGGCAAGCGATACCAAGATACCTAGCTACTGTTGTATCGATGCAATTGAACTTACTGCTCCACTTAAGTCGGTAATGATTGTTAACGTTTGGTACTTTCTTCGATTGTAACAAGCTTGCACACCTCGTTGCAGGTGCGCCAATAGTACCACAGCGAATATTCATTTCGTTTGAAATCATTCGCACACTACATCAAACACCACACAATTAGAATAAATTAACGCTTCTTTTTTTTTGTTTTTTTCGTATGGGAAATCATCAAATGACGAAGATACTCCCTCCTCCCACTCTGGGCGGAGCGGAAGGGAGTATCAGACTTCTACTGACTAAAACCCATCCATGTCATCACTTCATCCTTCTTTTGCCCTGTGTGTTCCAGGGCCGCGGAATCGCTTTCGAACAATCTCGCAGCCCTGGCAGGCCTTGGTCCTTCCTGACTCCTTCCCGTTTGCTGACATCTCTTTGAGGCACGCGTGGAATACGAACGCGTCTGATTGCTTCGCAGAAGGGGGTGACGGCATCCCATTCCCGCTTGCTCCGGACCCTGGATTGAACCAGGGCCTGACGCGAGAGGTCGCCGCCGCCGATCGCCGCTACCAAGTGGAGCAGACCTCCACAGTATGCTCCACCGTGTCCTCCGGTCGATCCTCACAATAGTGACACCCGGGCGTTTCCTCCCACCCGATTCTGTGCAGAAACCTCTCGAAACAACTATGTCCGGTGAGGACCTGCGTCAGGCGAAAGGTGAGGACCTGCGTCAGGCGAAAGGTGAGGGCGCCGTAGCGTCTCTCTAGCCACTCCTCAAAGAGGGGACTTATCGCCACTATTGTGGCGTGCCCTGCACGGGGTTGCGACAGTCGTTCTCTCCATGTCGCCATGAGATAGCGCCGGAGGTCTGTCCGCTGAGCGGCGATTTGCCGCCGTAAGGGATTTTCCCCCCGGCGTAGAGCCTCCGCGCGCCACTCGTACAGGCGTGTGAGGACTATCGCCTCCAGATCCCATGGCCGCAATCCGGCAAAGAGGCTCGCCGCCTCGCCGGAGTCCATGTGGTTCTCTCGGTGCTTTGGGCGCGTTCAGGTAGTGGGCGGCTCACCGCAAATCAACGGTTCATGTATGATATTGATCTAATATGCAATACCTGTCTCGATGTCGGCTGAAACACTAAGCGTGCGCGGTGCGTAGGTACTCGGTTCCCAATTTGTATCACTGATTGCTATATTGCACGAAATGAATCTAATAACCAACTGAACCGTTTCACGTCGTATTCACTCTACTTATGATTGCGAGCAGCATCATCGGCGAGCGGGCGGCGTGAGCTACTAGCTCGAGCTGCTGGCGCGAGTAGCTGGCACGTGTACGACACAGGTGCGACCCAACTCGGGCGCTTCACTTTGACTAGCGACCCGTGCAATAGGTTTACTGAAAGTGTTATACGATTTCCTCGCAGCTACATAACTAAATATTGGAGAAGCTTGTGTGTTTTACGAAACTTTCCGAAAGTTCGCGAAGCTAATTTTGATGAATTCATGTGCGGCGCGGGCTTAATATGTGCCGCCTCCGTGTCGAGCCGAACAAGTAACGACCAACCTCCAGATCTCTAATATAAGTATTTATGAAGGCTAGGACTTGATTGTAGCGGGCCTGTGGACGGTGAGCTATGGGCTAGCTCGCCGTCCATCCGTCTTATGACGACAGGCCGTGTCGACGGCGCGTTTGTGTTCCACTCGCGCCGAGCAGAGAGATGTCAGCAAACAGGAAGGGGTCCGAAAGGACCGATGCCTGCCAGGGTTGCGGGACTGTTCGAAAGAGATACCGTGGCCCTGGAACACAAAGGGCAAAAGAAGGAATATGGATGGGTAATAGTCAGTAGTCCCATCCGCTCCGCCCAGAGTGAGGAGGTCATTTGATGATTTCCAATCCGAAAAAAAAAGGACCTGCTTGTCGATTTTAGGTTTTATTTAGGAACTCTTTATGTAGCAAGTAGCCACAATTAGAACATAAGCCCTGTTCCAAATTCCAAATATTATTAACGATAATTCCCAATTTTTCAAAATCAAAATATTTTACTTCACATAGGCCTACATGGGCACTCATAAAACGTCGGCAAAAAGGTGCACGGTTCGGGTTGGTCGTTTACTATCGAGAAAAACTGGCAAGAAACTCCATGGTTACTCTTTTCAAACCATTTGGTATTACAATATTATCATGTTACAGCATTAGTTCTTAAATATGGGGTACAGCATTATAAATATATATCGCTGGACATTACACACAGCGCCATCTGGGTGCCACACTAAGCAACGAGGCTTGTTTCGTGGACCCCGTGTCGTGGACCAGATAGTTGGTAGATACATAGATACTTTTTGTTTGTAAATACATACTTATTATACATATAAACATCCATGACTCGGAAACAAATGTCCATGCTCATCATTCAAACCCGGCACCCTAAGAACGTAAGGCAGCCTCACTACCGCTGCGCCATTCGGGTCGTCATTGGCCCGACAATAACCCGCCCGTTGCTTACTACACAATAAACATAAAACAAGATAAAAAGTTAACAAGCATCTGGGAATCTACAAGTTTAAAGTCAAAGTTAAAACATGAAGTAAAACACTGTTCACAAATTCACAAACAATCGGTTCAAAAAAAAACTATATAGTGTGAGTTTGACTCGCGTGGAGAGGGTTCCGTACCTTTATAGATTTCTTAAAAGTTTTCGTGTAATCTATAGGCAGAGAACTTTTTTTTATTCAAAATTTTCGGCTTTGTTGTTTCTGGAGTTAAGAGGAGGGGGGGGGGATGTTCAATTTTCGCCTATATTCTTAAATAACTTCAAAAGCATCTAAATTAAAATTGTATAAAAAATATATTTGAGATGCTCACAATGAGCCCTTTCATTTGAAGAAATGGAGGCACTCGAAATACGTTGCCTTTTACTGTATTTTGCCAAAGATTTCACTGGTTATTCAGACTAAAAATAAACCTATTTTGACAAGGGTATTATGTAAAACAATTAGTTTTTAAAACTTTTTTTTTCATTTTCTAATTTACCCCCCAAAAGTGGCCCCCATGTTTAAAATTCATTAATTTACGTTACACGACCGTCTCTACACACACCAAATATTGTACACAACACATTTCAACGCAATGGGTCCGGTAGTTTCGGAGTAAATTGGCACACACTCGCTCTTGCATCCTAAGTTTTACAGCATAAGAAAACGATTATTTTAGCAGAACATGTTTTTGGAAAATTTGTATTTTTTCGGAAGTTTAGTATATTTTAAAAGAGAATTTTATTGTAATTTGAATAAGACCATGTTGGTTTGTAGACATTTTTTATCGGTTAATTTTGTATTATTTTTTCGGTAATTCATTATAACACAGCTTAGTTAGTATTACAGTCATTCAAAGATGGTTGGACGTCTTTTTTATTAATTTTTTTCCCATTTGAAAAATAAATTATTGTAAAAAATCTGATTAAAAGGAAAAGAAAAAATGAGATTGAGAATAGTTAGAGACCTCCACATATTTGTGTCGTATATGAGCTAACAGGGAAGCCAGCGCAAAATGAAGTAAAGCCAAACTAACTTTTTTATAAACCGACTTCAAAAAGGAGGAGGTACTCAATTCGGATTAGACATGTGCGCCGGCTAAAACAACTCGGTGGCGGCGAAGAATCCAGCTGGGCTGGGCAGCATTTGGGAAGCTTCACCGGGTCTTCTCGTCACGTATTCAGTATAGTATATCACACAGAGTCTAAAGACTAAGGTCTTCAATCAGTGCGTCCTGCCTGTAATGACTTACGGAGCCAAAACGTGGACACTCACGGTGCGGCTGGTCCATAAATTTAAGGTCGCTCAGCGAGCCATGGAACGGGCTAAGCTTGGAGTTTCTCTGAGGGATCGCATCCGGAACGAGGTAATCCGACAGAGAACCAGAGTTGTTGACCTAGCTCACAGAATAAGTAAGCTGAAATGGCAATAGGCCGGTTAGCTGTAGAACCGATGAACGTTGGGGTAGACGCATGTTCTTGAATGGAGACCGCGAATCGGCAAACGTAAGGTGGGACGCCCTCAGGCTTGGTGGAGTGACGATCTTCTCAGGGTAGCTGGTGGCAACTGGATGAGAGTTGCTGAGAATCATGTTGAATGGCATGCGATTGAGGATGCCTATGTCTAGCAGTGGACTGCTGTAGGCTGATGATGACGATGACTTGCGATCCGACCGATATTGAGTCGTTTTCAAACTTTGCTTCTGGTAAACAGACATTACAGAACATCTGTTCTTCCAGAACAATCACTTTTTTGTTTTCTTTTTGTAGAACTAAAGTTCCAAAATGTTTCCACCCAAAATGATTTCGCCTTCGTGCATCGTAAAACGCACACACAATATAGTTTCTGATTCGAATCTTTTGTAAATAACTTTTATCCACGGCGTCACCTACCGCCGCCGTTTTCAACACACGAAAACACTTCGTCCGGAATCACAAATTCGACTACATCGTGTGGCGTCATGCTAGATTGCGGCGGCGGCGGCGGCGTGTGATTGGTCGGCGCCGGCGGCGGCGACGGCTTAACGGATTTGGATGAAATTTCATATATAGCTTATTGGTTATTGTATTGTATTGGGTATTGGTATCAATATAGCTTATATGCTGGATTAACACATAGGCTACTTTTGATCCCGGTAAAATGCGATGCTCCCGTGGGATGCTCAAATAACTCAGATATTTTTATCCCGAACTTTGACTAAAATCGTCTTTTTGGCAACCGAAAGTAACTAGGTCAGCATAAATTCAAGGTTTTATTTATTCAAACAAGGTAGGTAGGTAGGGTAGGTCAGTAGGCAGGTTGGGTAGGTAGGTTAGATAGGCAGGTAGTGTAGGTAGGTTAGGTACATAGGGTAGAGTAGTAAAACTATAAGGAAGTAGTAGGTAAAGTACTAGATCAGCATAAATTCAAGGTGTTATTTATTCAAACGAGGTAGGAAGGTAGGGTAGGTAAGTAGGCAGGTAGGGTAGGTATGTTAGGTAGGTAGGGTAGGGTAGAGTAGTAAAAAGTATCAGTATCAGTAGGTAGGAAAAGTGCATTGGAAAGGTGCATTGCAAGTTGCAACTCATGCCCCCGGGCACAGCTTACGTTTACCAGCTTTTAACATCAAATTATCAAGAACATGAAAAAAGTGTTCTTGAAAATTTAATGTTATTCTTTTTTCCAAGTTTCAGTTCATGACAGACGCCAGCACATGAAACTGCCCGAAATTGTCAAATTTTCTAATGCTTTATGTAACGTTAAAGTTGAAAATCTATTAAAGAAATTTGACAGATTCTGGTAGCTGGATGTGCTGGTGTGCTAACTGTTTCATGCGGGAGACACCGCGGGCGCAGCTAGTAGTAAATAAAGTAAAAACAAAAACAAAGAATTGTTAAAAATGAACAAGAACATAGCTAATATTTGTATAGGATATTCTGAAGTAGGTGACTTTTGTTTGTTTGGTTTCGTTTTTTTTAACACCGACTTCTGAAGCTAAAGTTATTTTTCACTTTTTTGTGTTTTTGAAGTCGGTTTTTGCAAAAAATTAAACCTAAAATTATGTTTATAGAATAAGAACACGGTTGATGTAACTTTTGAACTTTACTTAGGTCAGTTCTATACCTGATTTTGGCAACTTGTCATAAAAACGCATACCTACTGTAACTAAGACTTGCTAGTTTTTGTTATTCTGAATTTAGGTATTACAATTTCGTGTTTACTGCGTGTATTTATATTATGGAAGTCGCTTCTAATTTTGAAGAGCCCTCGGTTATTCTGACATAATTATAGCCGGGGAAAAAGTTTCTTCGTATTTTGTATACAAATTCAAGACATTTTTTTTTAAGTTTAGTTACATTTAATTATAATATACATATATTATGTGCTATTTTGTTCGATAACTTGTTGCCATCTTGTTGGAAATGGCATATAATAAATAATAAAGAAATAATCCCATTGGTGTTGAAATCTTGGGATTTTTGATCAAAAGAATGCGACAAGTACACTACCCTGACGAGACCGAAACAGGTAAAAATCTGAAGGTGCAAGGTCAGGACTGTATGGTGGATGCGTAAACACTTCCCAACCAAGCTCTCTCAATCTTTGATTTATGGTCAAAGATGTGTGTGGCCTTTTCCGTTGATCAATTCCGGGCATTTTTTCTCAATTTCTTGCTTGAGTCTCATTAGTTGTTAGCAGTAGAGATCCATGGTTTTGCCGCCGGTAAAAGCTCATAATGAACGATGCCTTTCCAATCCCACCATACACACAGCATCACCTTATTGCGTTTGCGTGTTAATCTGGGTTTCGCTGCAGTCTGTGGAGCTTGCTAACCTTTCAAAATGATATTTTTCTCACTTTCTTGTCGTATGTGAGCAACTTTTGACCACCAGTGATCAATCTATTCAAAAATGGTTCGGTTTCATTACGTTTCAATAGAGAATCGCAAATGAGTACACTTTTCATTAGGTTAATTCAGTGAAGTTGTGTGGCACCTAAATATCGAGCTTTATTGTATAGCCAGACTTTTTTAATTGGGTCAAAACTGTTTTGTGGTCAATCCTCAGTTCCTGGGCTATGTCGTAACTATTAATATCTTGCTCCACTTTTTCAAAAATGACATCTTCTTTATCCACATGAGGGTGACCAGAGCGATCTGCACGATCTATGACATCCAAACTCCCACCGAAAACGATTGAACCAACTGTTTACTACTCTTACTGACACTGCATTCAATCCATAAACGTCACAATTCTTTTTTTCGGGGCTTTGGCTGCATTTTTCGTTTTTTTTACCCGACTACGGTGAAGCCAAAAGGAAGGGTTATGATAATACCAGTCTATGTATGTATGTGTGATTTTTTTTTGTAGTCGGGTTGTTTAGTCGTAGTGTAGCATACAAAATCTTGTAATAAAACTTTAGTATAAAACTTCATCGAAATTCACTCGTTTTGACGGACTGAAAACAATTGAAAAATGGCGGTTTTTCTTTTTCATAATGTCCTATATTTATTGATATTAAAACCAGCCAGATAAAAACATTAAAGAAAAAAGAGAAAGAAAAGAAAAAGAAAGGGAAGAGATTATTCTTCAATTTTATACATACAAAGAACAAAAAGACTTGTTCTCCGACCTACTCATGTTATAAAAAATACATTCTAAGACTTAAAGGGAAGGCAGAGTCAGTATATCGATCTCTTTAATTTTTTCTCTGAGGGACTCGCGAGGACTCATTTTATAGACCACGCGAACTGCCCTCTTTTGTAAAATGAAAATTGAGTTACGTTTGGTGCCGATCCCCACAGCAGATTGCCATATGACATAATACTGAGAGTAAATAAGCATAGTTTACGAACCAAGCTGTGGCTAGGCTACATCAGTTAACTGCTTTATTTTCTTTACTCCGTATGTAGCTGAGCTTAACCTACCCGAAAAAGTCGTCGATGTGCGCGCTCCACTGCAATTTTGAATCTATATTATTCCTTAAGAAACTAGTTTCCACTATATCATCATGTTTTTTAGCTGATTTAAATTTATAAGCCGTTGTGAAGGTAGGTGTATGTGTTGGTGAAGAGAACTTTAGACGTTTTGTTTGCATTCCGTAAAAGATTGTTAGCTGCGAACCATTTTGAAAGAACAGTTAGACTTTCGTTGACATGTAAGACATTCGTATCTTTTCTATTTATTTTAAAATTTTGCGAAGTGTCATCAGCAAATAGAATTATATCCGATAATTTGACCATCATTTATGGGAGATAATTAGTATAAACAAGAAATAGAAAAGGGCCGAGAATTGAACCTTGGGGCACGCCCGTCTTGACTAGAGACCCGGAGGACGTCGCTCCATTTACTTTTACTTTTATTATCATTTAACAAGATCAGCAGCTTGTCCACGAACTCCGGAGTGATGGTGTTTTCTCTAGATAATCATAATTTGGTGTGGTAGGTAAAACATGTGGGTTTGGTTTATTTGAAAACTTTTGTTTTCTTGTTTATGCGGAAAACATTCAAGAAAGATAAACTAAATATCGGTACCTAAGTTGTGGGAGTTTCTCGGAAAACCAGGAACGATGCTGCGTCATCCCCAGCCGTACGAATCGGAGCACGAGCCGCGAACTGCAGTTAAATCCACATTAATGTCCGTTTGTAAAGGGAACCGCGTTTTTATTGCACAAAAAACGTCTCGATTCGCGCGCCGCCATCGCGCATGTCTGACGCGAGATTAAATCTTAGTTCAGAAAGACGTGGAAATGTCAGAGCGGCGCTCAGCCGATTCACTCCATTAAGGGACTGGCATCTAAACGCCTAGTTTTATATCGTTCGTAAATCTAAATTATGTGGCCACAGTTATTTAGGATTCTTAAGGAGATGTGTGTAATTTCGAAATGTCTTTTTTAAAAAAAGATACCTATTGAAAATTTCTGTTTCTATGGAAAAAAAAAAATCGGTCTAATTTTGCTGTAACACTATTTTTCTAAAATGTTCTTCAGTAACTTTTTAGAGCTATATATCCTGCATATGCATGCGTATGACGTTTCATTAAAATCGCTTCAGTCACTTCGAAAAATAAGGACTTAAAAGTTTGTATGAAATTCCGTAAGTCGTAAACGCCCATAAGCACGTAACCAATATTATTTTGCACTGCAAATAACTAATAGTCAAAAACACATTAAGTGTTAATCACTAATAACAATTTTCGTAGTCTGGGCCCTTAATTATAAGTTTCTTCAGACGTGTATGTTGTACATGTACTTGCGGTAGGTACCTCACTAGTTCCTCTGTGTGTGCTAGCACCTTTACCCCATGTCTACAATACACATGTGAGCTTACGTTAGCAATCATAGAAAAGTTACACATCGACCAGCAAGTCACACAACAGTGTGACGCCAAACTAAATACACGCCCAAAGTATTGTGTGGCGGACAATAGGTACGCGCAGTGTCGCTCAGTGGCCGGCCACTGGGCCAGCGTCCATGTGTGACACTGTACACAGTGAGCCACGCGTTGTATCTTTGTGCGCCGGTTCACAGCCACACATAGTTGAAATACCTCTTCATTGAGACCGCTCGCACCACCAAAGGGGAAAATATTCATGACGCACACAAAGCGCTGAATCAAACGTATATTAATATGAAACGTATAAATATTGGAAATTAATTTCCATTGCAGTCATTAGTTAGAATATCGCTGTACGTCCGCATTGATATGGAATCTAATGTACTAATTTCCTGTTAGTTGCAATTGTCAGCTTATCGATCATTTCATTTCCATACACTTTTTGTTCCAAAATAAATTCTAAACAAAATTATTGTATTCTTCATAAATTTCCTTTACGTACCTGCATAGCGCATAGCAGGGTTCAGGCATGCACTTAACCCGCAGTCAAAGCAGCCTACGCATAGTAAAATAGTAAGTACCTACCCCTTTTTAAAAGTAAAAAGTAGTCAAAACAATAAGTGGTCGCCAGAAGTGAAATGTTAACAATCAAAGCATTTATTTCAAGTAGGCCAGTTACAGGCATTTTTGAACTGTTGAAACAAAGATAACAATGAAGTGTAGCTACGGTCCCAGTCTCAAGGCATAACAACTGCGAAGTACTGTAGTTGCCCATTCCCTAGCGTAGATCTCTATGGAGAAGAACGGGCAAGAAACTCCATGGACACTCTTTTAAATCAATCAATCAGCATATTGTTACAAAACCTTGGTTACATCATTCATATTGAGATGGTACATTATATGAGAACGATGTAGCAAAATGTGCACGCTAAAAGTGTGTGTAACAGAATTATGAAATTGATGCTGAAGTATGATAATGCCGATGTTTTCCTTAAGTTATTGAATCGGTAAAGTGGGTAGTGTAGGTACTGGAACAAAATGAAAAGAATATATTCTTTTTTTTTTTTTCAGATAGCTAAGAACATTCCTCGAGGCAGTTGTTTTTACTATTTAAATTGTAGTTTTTTTGTAACAAATACAAAATATAAACAACATTCATCATACTCAGCGTGTTTACACACAGAGAGACGAAATAGAAATCCCTCCAAACCCGATATAAATCACTCTTTGACCCTTTCTTAGATTGCCACAGTGACGTATGTGTATGGCGGGGGCGGCGCGACAAGGAAAAAGGACAATTTGTACGCGATCTAACCTAGATAAAACTCGTATGCAGATATTTGACGGCGGCCGGGAGGTCGGGAGGACGTGTTAGTTGCAGTAAACGGTGCGAACAAGCGAACGCGTTGAGTGCACGTGGTGCCACGGTTTATTGGATTTCCGCAGTCGGGGCTGCGTCCTCCGCTCTTTGTTTCGCTCTGTGCTCCCGGCTCCCGGCCCTCGGCTCCCGGCTCTCGGCACCCGGCTCCCAGCTCTAGTCTCTTGGCTCCCGACTCCCGGCTCCCGACTTTCCGCTTTCGGCTCCAGGCCCTACACCACTCCCGCTCCCATACGGACATTATCACGATAATAGCGTTGCACTGCTCCAGATTTTCGTATACTGTTGTTTTGAAACTTATTGCTTTGTGTTTTTCTCAGGTGCCATCCTAACTATACGGCGCGTATAGCTTAAACACATTTTGTTCCATAAACGGATAGCAAATAAAGAAATCATGAAACCGCCCTAATAACGAGCACTAACCACTAACTAACTGTTCAGATCAAAGCTGCGCTTTGTCTGAGCTCGCCGACACTCCTCAGCAAAACCATGACGATCCTCTGAGTAAAACCAACTTAAATGGTCCGAGTTATATTCGACGTATCGCAACTAATTTATGCGGCAGTAAAGCTGACGGATGAGCGATCACGTGCGGACTCAGGCGAACTCGGACAGTGACTCTCTATGACGTGCGCCGCGAGTAGAGATTGCATGAGCAGAGATTCCTGGCTATTACTCGTTAGGAAGTTTAATTTTCCAAAAATCTAATGATGCAGTTTTAGTTTTCATCAAAACCGAGTTCGAGACTCCTTTGAGTATTTTTAGCTATTCCTCATAATTTCTGATTTAGCCATCCACGACCACTTAAAAATTTCACCCTGTAAATACTAATTAGGCGGTCATTCATGAGTTAACTTGTCACCCCTTTATCAATAAAATTCATCATCTGCCGAGCCTTTTCCCAACTATTTAGAGGTCGGGTTCCAGTCTCACCGGATGCAGCTGAATACCAATATTTTACATGGAGCGACTGCCTGTCTGACCTCCACAACCTAGTTAATAATAATGGGTTGTCAGACTTTCGGCCGCTGACTGTCATAGTTCGAAAAATGGCAGCTGGAACCAACTGCTTTACGTGCTTTCCGCGCTATGTAATGGAAGGTCAACCATCCACGGGTCGACCTTGGCAAGCACTACTTAACCTTGAAGACCGACCCGTACAGTATGTTTTCGACAGACAACTATTAAAGCTTGGATTTATTCACGGACTCGGGCTCTTATTTCCTATCTGAGCTCCACAACCCAGTTAGTACTGGATAATACGATAACCCTTGACAAACCTGGTGGTCAGACTTTCGGGGCACTGACTGCCTGTAACGACTGTCAAAAATCTACAAATTACAGCTGGGACCAACGGCTTAACGTGATTTTCGCGGCACAGAGAAAAACCGGTATAATGGGTGGTCATCCATCTACAGACCAACCTAGGCAAGCGCGGCTTAACCTGAAGAATGATTCGATCGGTTGTTATTATTATGCAATGCTCCTCTTAAACTTGCGCTGCTTTTATTCCCAAACATTCTGAAAATATTTTGAATTGCATTAACCCTTCGTGTAACGTAGATCTACGCGAGACACAATAGGTTTTTAATTGTGTCTATATACTCGGCATACCAAAGGTTAAACCTGCGTTTGGCACCCGAACAACAAGTATTTCCACCACCACAGTATTTTAGACGTCTAGTGGAAAAAGAATGGTTTCCACCGATAGTACCGCACGAAGCTATGCAAACTGCCGAAAGCTTAAAGAAACCGAATTGAATTCGACGGAGTAATAATATTTGTACCGCTCGGGAACGAGTGTTGCCGCCAAAGTGGCAACACAAAGGACAAGTTAAAAGTGACGCGATGTATGCGGGAACCTGCATCCGACCGCAGACCGGGGACAAAGCACGGTTCATGCTGAAGGAGAACGACACTTTAAAGCTCTGGCCACATTGAGACAAACCTCGGGTTGCGGAACGAGACTACATGTCGGTAGTTTAAATGATTCGATTAGGAAGACACGTGACTTCTAACGCCAGCCTGAACACCTCAGTTCGAGTTAGTGGACACCATCAGCGTGAGCGAATTTGGTTACGTATCTAGTGCAGATTTTGTTTTGATTTGGCCAGATCTTAAGAAATATATAAAATTAACAAAGCGCCTGACTTCGACGGGCAACGCTGGGCACAAGGGCGTCGCCAGATATTGAGTTAACTAGGCAAGAAGGATGAGAAAAAAGAACATATTAAGTACTTTACGGATGCAGCTGAAGTTCTACTAAGAATCTAAAGTGCAGTAGCTACCTCAAAAATGTTAGCATGACGGATTGGTTAGATCTTATAATACTTGTTCTTATAGTAGTGGAAGTTACTAATTTTGTCGAGTTATTGGAAAAGGCTCGGAAACAAAACAAAATGTAAGCTCTCCACTCCAGAAAACTTAGTTTTTCTTAAGTCCTTTTATTCAGAAATAGAAATTTATTTATTTATTTATTTAAAAAAATTACTTAATAAATTCAGGGAGACAACCTGAAGAACAAAAAATCTAGGGTTCAAGAGCGAGCGAAGTGAATTACAAAAATTTTATACCTAGCCTCAAAACACCTGGCAACCTGTCCAACAGGTTAGGATTGTTTAGACCCTTCATATAGGAATTACTTAGTCGACTTACAGACTAAGTCAAGATTCAAGAGGAAGTAGGCTGCAAGAGCGAGCGAAGCGAGCTCAACATTTTAAAACACTACCTTGGGCAGGTTAGAATAGTTTCGACCTCTCTTACAGGAATTAGATGGGTGTCTTAAAGACAAAGATAAGATTCAAGAGGAAGTAGGCCGCAAGAGCGCGCGAAGAGAGCACGAAAATGTTTGCATAAAGCCTCGAATGAATTCAGATACATACTTTGAGATCAAATTGTCCACATGCTTCATTTTTGCATCTTATGTATAACATAATTGCCTGATAAGGCATCGGGGCAAGGAGCCCTTAATGTATTCCAGCCTCTGTCAATATCGGTCGATCATGCGAAAACCCAATGGCGAACGCCAAATCAGAGACACAAAGAAGAAACCTCTCGTGATTAAACCTTTTATCGCATGGTTACAGCACGGACCACGCGCGCTAGTTCAAAAAATGTGTAAGTTTGTAAAGGCTCATTATTAGCCTTAAAAATATATTAGTCAGAGTGTGGTTCTACTTTACGCTACAATTTATTACGTAGATACTTTCTAATTCTGTGGTATCAGGTAGCAAAAATTTTAACTTTAAAAAAATGCTGAGCCTCAGGGGACGCAGCTACACCTTACTGCCATTTGCAATACCTACGCACGTACGACAACTGCTGGTTCTAAGATTTATAAATTCCAACTAAATGGAAACGGCTGGGGAAGATGCAATTTTGTGCTAAACAATATCATGGGATCTCGACACCACTAGTACTGAGCTCATGAGCTGGTGGAGCAGGCCAAGCTGTTCTATAATTCTAGCTTATGATAGACAGAACGTACTTTTCTATTGAAGTCCAAAAAACTCATCTGCACTCGGTGAGTTAAAAGTTTTTCAAAGATTAAATAAACAGGACCAAAGAGACGGCGACGTGTAAACTGCGACAGGGGGCGAGCGCGGGGCCGCGGGCGGGGTGAGCGGGTGGAGGCGCGGGGGCGCGGGGAGCGTAAAGAAAACCTACTTCACCTTGTTTTTACGGTCACGAGATTTAATAACGAGGAATTTGCAGAACGAGCGCGTTTGGCGACAAAGCTCGCTCAAGAGCCAAGCTATTTTTATCTTTATCACGAAGAGGTAAAGCTTAAAGTCAAAGTCAGAGCCCCAGTATGTAGTAATGAGTACCCAAGGATTCCGAAAAGGGAAGAGATTGTACAAACACTGTTACAATGGCGCTATCGTCGACTAATAACTGCACAGCTCTGACTATCTTTATAATGGACTAGAAATTGAGGATAAACCCTTGCTTAATCAAAAACTAGATTAAATATAATACATTTTGTAGAAACGGCCTTTGATAGATGTAGAATCCTCTCAAAAACAACTTTCTACTAAAAATTACTGAAAATGAAAAGCCTAAGTTATAAAAAACGTAAACAACAAATCAAAGAAAGCGTTGTTTTACATGTATAGTACCGACATCACTTTTTCATGTTCTCCACTAATGATATTATAATAGATAAATAGAGAAAAAGTCAATACATAAATGGAAATAGTCAGTTTTAGAGTAAATACTTTTTCAAAATAGGCAACTTTATTCAATATTCTGTGGGTCCTGTAACCTGAAGTGATGTGGGTCCTGTAACCTGTAATAGGTATATGTATATAAGGTCTATCTGTTCATACACGAAATCTCTTAAGGGGTCATTGTACTCATCATTAGGATCAACTTTCACTTTGGGACCAACCCCGAAATCGCGAATAAAAAATCAGCTATTCAGTACATTTTGTCGAGATATGCGCAAAGAAATGTATGGGGCACTCGATTTTTTTTTCGCGATTTCAATGTTGGTCCCATAGTAAAAGTTGTTCATAATGATGAGTACAATGATTCCTTAAGAGATTTCGTGTATGAATAGATATACCTCATATAATATAATATATAATTTAGTAAGTATTAAGGGTAAGGAATAAGCGACAATGGTGAAGATATTGCGATATTAGGAGAGGCGAGGAATGGATTTGTGCTGAGTATTGACCTAGATGCGTGCCGTGTCCGGCCGGACAGAGCCGGTCGGATGCTGCACATATTTTATTGCAAGACGTGACGTCCCGTGGCCGCCGCCGCCATGCCGAGGAAGCCACTCAATATATTGCGCTTTAAATATTTTACTCAAGCCCCTTATTGAAATACACAGCTGTAGGAAGAACCCTCATCCATACAGACACAGCTTAAACAGACAAACATTTTAATATTTACCTTAAAAGTTCGTATGTGAAAGTTCTTCTAAGATAAATCAATCAAACGCTTCATATCAACGCTAAGGTTTATTTCAGTCTGTCAAACTTAGCTCTCTAAAAGATTGATAAGCTTCACCTTTTCCATATAACTTGAAAAGTTAAGCTGATCAATCTTTGCATATTAACACTGCCGAATATACTCTCCAAGAAAACTGTTGTTGAATTCATAAATGGAAGAGTAAATAAATAGTGAACAGAGCCGTCATCTCATTTAAAATAGAGGAGATGGCTTCAATTATATAGGCTAGTGGTTCGTCTGACACAGACTGCTGCCACCCGCTCGTGGGACCGGACTACCGGCCATCAGCGCTAAGCTGTTAAATTAATTACCAGCACGCCTGTAATCCCCGAACGGTAAGACACAGATGGGTGACTTGAATTGATCATTATTCAATTTGTAATACGGTATTGACCGTTTGAGATACTTACGTGGTCCTTTGACGAAGTAAGAGCGAGTGACAGTGTTATAGTATTATATTGTCAACGAACGATACGTTAAGCGAAGTTTAGTTTTTCAGTTGTTGCTACATATTTATAAATTACGACTAAACTTATGGGTTTGTACTTTATTTTAGTATGACATTATACAATGTTGATAAAGTAGATAAATTAAAACTCATAAAATAATCGGAATCGGATCTGCCTGCTTTTTAATTGTATCACACAAATTCTTGGCAAGTATCAATTTAAGGCCAGGATATTCAAGCGCAGTAGGCATTTAGCTATTACTAACGCGCGTGGCAAGTCGCCGCAAATGAACTCGCTGGCCCCGCTGTGCAAAAACTTCGAGTCACAGTATAAAATGTAACAGTAGGTACAATTTCTTTTCACGGAATTCATTTTAATTTTCGGGCATTTCGTTTTAAGGAAATATGTTTATGTAAAGCAACATAATTTATTTGAGTACTTCCTTACTAGGGTAGTTTAGTAGGTTTCAAGGCAATACTTTGCGATGCGATATGTTAGACAGAGACAGACATTCATATATGAATTACTAGCTGTCCCCAGCATGCGTTGCAATGCACCTTTTTTACCCAACCCTACCTACCTACCCTCTAATCACCTAGAATAAACAAAGTTTACCTATTGTATGTGATACTAACGTATGTATGTTGTTGATTTTCTTTGCTTAGTTTAAATAGTTAAATATGTTTTTATATGATATATAATAAATGAATGAATGAATGGTAATTCCCCGCTCCATAGTTCGTTAGTTCGTGACCGAATGAGCAAGGGTGGCGTCAACCGAACTAGAGTCGTTACTCAACTCGCTCACTGCAAATCCGCGTCTCGTTCAGTCAGTGGGTGGAACTACATACTCTATGGTCTTTTAGCGGCAAGTATTGTCCGAACGAAAAGTTTTGACGCGGCAAAAATAAGTGTTAAAGATACAATTAAGAATATAATTGTGTTCAAAACAGGCGTTCAAAATGATTTCATCAAAACAGCAATTCATATTCTTGTCGCGCGTGCCCGTGCAGGAGCATTATCAAAACGAGCGCGAACGATCTGCCTTCGGCCTTCCTCGGCTCTGACTGATTCGGGCTGGGAGTGGGAGCGGACGAACTAGAAGAGCGAACTAGTTCGTTTAGGAGCGGCGAACGAAATTGAGCGATCTCCGTCGCGAACTATTATGCGCAAGACTACTACTAAAGTCAATCGCGCGGGCGGGAATTTTTTTACTTTTTTTTGGGAGTAAAAGTTTGGTCTACTTCAAGTACGACTTGTACACCATAAGTTGTCGTAGAATGTTAAGAACTTAAACAAACCCCTAACACCATACTATGTAAAACTACATTCTTACAAATAAATATTTCTGTTTCTGTTTCTGTTTCTGAAAAACCCTCAAATCTTTAACATGTTAACGATTTTTTATGATCGGGTGTAGTTGTAAATATCGTGTTTTGAATCGGAGAATAATCAAGAATATTTATTAAACTACCACACATATTTTTATCAGATCAAAACAAACAATATTTGTTTGTTTAACATTGAATCAAAACTAGGTCGATTCTGAGATTCCTGGCCCTAACATTGTGTAACCAGAAGTTATTAGCACATCATCCACATAGACGATGAAAAAAGCATACTACAGAGAGAGTAAAAAAAACATTTTTTTTTTTCAATATTCAATTATTTATTTTTTTTAACTTTTTGTTTCCATACAGGGCTAGATAATGATGAGACGAACTGATATCATTTTTTATTTTGAACGAACACCATCGAACAGTTGAGTAATCACCAGACTACGTTTGTATGGAAGTATGACCGACTTGTGTATCCTTAATGAAGTCGACATTTCAAGAAACTGTGTCCCATGTTAGCGATACTGTAAAAGATGGATACAAGATACAACTATACTTCATTGGGCCAAAGCATACATAGCTTTACGTATATGTATGTATTTATATATGAGTATTAACTAAGACAGTAAGCGTAGGCAAACGCTATTCATTCGATCCTAAGTTACTTTTCCCATAAATGCTGACAGTAATTAGCTATTCAGTAATTGGTCGGCGCTCGGTTGCCATCGGCGCCAATTTTTGTTCCAATAGTACTACGGACACGATACGCTCAACTAAACTTTTCAATTGTATTTAATCGTAGAGAAATTATTTCGATGAACTTTTGCCGTAACGAATGGTTTCAATTAAACTGAAACTTTGTCTGTCTGTTCGGTGATCGATTCCGTTTTGTTTTTGAAGCTTACATTTTGTTTACACGAGTGACGGTCGGGCAGTCGCGGCGCGGCGGCGCCGAACTACCCGCACAAATAAAATTAAATTCCTCGTGAAAAATTGGAAATTCAATAACTCCCTCGCCGAGGAGCGATTTCCTCCCGACACTCGACAGGCGACTTTAAAAATATGATAGATGATACATTGGCGGGTTTTTTCTCGTTCTACGTCGACTCGCTGAGTTGGGAGCGTTTTGTTCTCTGATTTATTGGCGTCGGATTATATCCGCTACGGTTTATCGGTACTTCTCATCGTCGGTAAATGATTGCACTTTCATACTTTCACAAAAAATATTTTTTAATTTCCCGTCGAAATGCTCCGAGGTCTGAAAACTTTAGGATTTCGCTTTAAATATTCAACAGGCTGTCGGGGCTTGTTAAATTTATGGTTCACCTAGGAAATGATTCTGCTGAAGTGCTGACGTTACTCATTCGAATCTTAGGAGGGCGGGCGCTGTGAGAGCGTGGAGCGAGGGAGACACGTCACCCGGGGGCCATCTCGCGCCTCACATGCGACCACTGTGTGTGGATATACAGAAGGTGTAGCAGGCTGGCCAACGCGCGATACAGATACCGCACGTAGTTCGTGGTTCATCTCTATTCTCTGTAAGAAAAAATGAGAAGTACCTAGACGCAAGGTTCTTTCCAACACCTATATAATCAGCGCCCTAACATCCTAGTTCCGCATTCAGGGCGGTGTTGAGGCTGCCCCGCCACTGCAGCGAGCGCCTCGGGCTTGTTCGCGGAGACGCGCACCAACTGCTACGCGACGATACACATGCGGTGCGCGTCTCTGGTGCGCAGTAGAGTGCGGAGCAGCGCCAATACCGTCCTGGTGACGATCGCAAATAGACTGGATAGCCCTTGTATCCGGCAGACTGTAGCAAACATATTGTTACCTTGTGAGTGTTCGTTTTGGTCTGTGATTGTTATCCTGTCTGTATCCTTTTATGTATCTGTTTGTATGATGAGTCTTGTTAATTGAATTAAAGTATTTTTTTAAATAATATTAGTCGTGCTTGTTCTTGAGTCCTATTAGTAGTGGAGCTTCTGTTCCGTGCAGTCGTCGCCGCGGCCCCGAGTGCCAGTCGCGCGTTAGCCGTCACAATGGCAACGCGCGCACCTGGCTGCTTTGAACTCGCGGTAATGAAGCCGCCGCCGCGAGGCACTGAGTGCTCAGTGCTCGTCCGCGGGTATCGCAGTGGATGAGGGTACAGACAGGACGATGAACTTGACCGCTTCACCCAGCTAAAGCATGTTTGGCATGAGGACTCCTTCTTGAGTTTGAGGTTTCCATCACATTACAGTATGCATTCCAGCATACATATCATCATCACCTGCCTAACCATGCTGGGGTCGGCGTCCACTCTAACCGGATAAGGATGATAATTAGGTATATCCGATATTTTAGTCTCCAGTATTTTAGGCCCAATATTAAATAATATTGACACATTGCCTGCAATAGTCGGGTATTGCAGTCAATATGTTCCGTATTCGAATTTATTATTCATTTGTTTTATTTTATTGCTTTCTACACTTCTGGACTGAACTTGTTTTTTTTCTTTTCAGTTTTTATTTAAAGTTAGTTATATTTTTTTTTTTTACGCTGTCAGGTTTTTTTTATATTCATTTTGTTTTCAGTAGTTAGTTGTGGTTTGCCCAATACAGCTGGATCGTCGTATCTTGACAAAGTTTCATGCTCATGTCTAAGCATATGACTGTTGATGCGGAAGTATCTCAATAAACAAGATGTTTCATTAGCACGCCGCGCCGGGGAGGTGTTGTTTGAGCAATAGGCTAGGTGGTGTTGTGAGGGAGCTAATCTGGAGAGCGTCGCCGCGATGTACAAAATGTTTCCTCTCAGTCCCGCGTCGTGAGTCGTGGCGTGCGTGATGCCGCAGCCTTGGGGGGCGGGGGACGGGGGGGAGATGCCTAGATGTTGTCAATAAGGGCGCCTCACACGGAATAATAAACATTGATCGTCACTTCTAGTGCATCTGTTTTCTGATTTTACTCTGGTTTCCTTCCCATTTCACAATACTATGAATTTTCCAAAATTTATGCCACAAAACCTTTTGGATTTAAACGTCTACAATAATCCAGCAAAAATTGTGAACCAACGACACACACAGTGTACCTGGCTGCATCCTTCCACAGCTCGTGTCAGGAGACGCCGCGGTGCGCGCCTGTGCGCGGCCACGACGCTATCCACACACGCCTGGACGAGCGTCTCATGTGGAACACTATTGTCAGGCTTGTAAGGGATTCTCCTTGGTTTAGGCTTTTATTGTTTATACTACAAACAAACCCCACTTCAAAAAACCATGTCAAACGTGCGCCCTAAATTCAATTTTGACTATACTTTTTCCTCATATATTGTTTGCTTAGCATTTGTTACCTAGGTACCTAAGTAACCCACCCAGTAAACCCACGTAAACTCTGTGCGCATCGTTTGTCTTGTGGGATCATCATACACAGCCCCTCTCAGCTTCCGGCTTGCAACTAAGAAATATGTGCATGAGTAAAGTAACATCGTGCGAATCGGCAGGAACCCTTTAATGCGAGCATGCGAAACGTGTGAATAAAGTTGATATAAGGCGCGTAACTCGCGCGCGGCCCCACCTGGCTTGTTTATAACAATCACACGCACGCGTGTGCGGTCGGGGGGCGCAGTGTGTGGCCGGGAGGGGAACTCGTCAAAAATTTGGGTTGTTATGAAAGCTCACACATTTTCCAGCAAGCGGCGGCTTCCGACTGCGGCGGTGCTAACTTTACGAGGTTTACGCACGACTTCAAGCACACATTTGGCAACTGCGGCACTTTTTGCGCTTATTTATTTAGTTAATAGCATGGGAAGAAGCCATTCATAAAAGTTATTCGACTTGTTAGCACAGTAGGTATATAAACAAGGAATATTCAAAGTTGTTATAGTAAATAGCTACGTTGTGTCGTGTGGCGTTGGGTTGCCTGCGGCTCAGTTCCCATATGGAAGTAGTGACGACGACGTGGCCTCACTCACTAGCCTTGGTCGGCTGTTCCGACCATTCGTCACTAAACCGTTTCTGGTACATATTATGATGAAGGAAACACAGAGATTTGTTTTAGACATCCCGTGACGCTACAAGCAATACAGTGAATGGTGTGGAACAGTCGTCACGCTTCACCAATATAATTGTTTGTTCCGTCGAGTGAGCGATTTGTAGGTGTAGCACTCGTTACGTGGCGCGGCAGTCGCGCGTCGCAAGCGTGTGGCGGTGCGATGGCGCCGTGCCAGCCGCCGCGCGCCGCTACGGCCGCAGGTAATGCCGCCGCACCTAACCCTATCCGTCTGGGCATGTCCGGATGTTTGGCTCACTGACCGGACTTTATCCGGCCTTGTCAGTTATACGGACGTTTCAACTTATGCAACTAGATTCAATTCTATATCCGATAGAATAGAATATAAATAATATTTATTTGCTTAAAAAAATGGTATAAAAAGATGGTAAAATACAAAAAAAAGCAAGAGCATACATGTTTTTGCTTAACAGTGATAAGCGTACAAAATTTTTAAGAGCATTATTTAACATTTATTAACGAAGTCAAGTCGAAGAAATACGAGTAATGTCATATTTATCGTCTTGAGATTACTTGGTATTATTATATATACGTACACACATAGATATACAACTTTTATTATATTTAGCTAGTCTTGGAAGGATATCGAGAACTAGTCTGTGGGGGTCTCGTCGGTTACGTGGATATAAATCATCTGCATTATTGAACATTTCTGTATGCTTCCTCACAAACATAAATACATGTTTCGTATACTGTCCTTGATTTTGTCCCTAATTACTTTCCATACGACTTTGCATTTGATTTCATTTTCGTTTATAAACTTCATATTAACGTTTTTCCTCGATGTGTACATTTCTGTAAGATTTTTCAATATTGCATAAAATATTTAGTTTTATTTCTGTAATATTGAAAGCGTAGGGACCGTTTTGTTTTACAACTTTGTTTTAATCCTTTGCTTTAAATCAAGTTTTGTTTCTTTTGATTAAAGTAAAAGCAAACACTTTTACTTTAATTTTCGGGAAGCACAAATTATAGAGAAGGAACAATAATTCGTGGAAATAACTGAATGCTACATCTATATCATGTTCTGCGTAAGCTTCTAACGGACTCTTTCTTTCGGATGTTTAAAGTTTGACGATCAAAAGTGCCTTTTAATAGCCTAATTGAAATAAATGGTTTGACTTTAACTTTGATAACACAATTTCAAGGTAATAAAAAATAAATGATGAATAAAATAAGCAAAATGTTCAAACTTTTCTCAAATGTCCATGTGCCTTTCTGTCGAGAGTGTTCAAATGTTGCACTGGTAACCCTGCCCGCACCGCTCCCGGAGCTCCATTTCCACTTTTGTGTTCATATACGTCCTTTCTTTTATGATTTAATTCTTATCGGTCGGTAACTCGCGCTCAAGCGAATGTTTCAATGAACACTGACTCTCTGTGCGTGTAAAGGAGAACTACATATAACTAATATCTTAGAGTAAGCATATTTTTCTTACTACTTACACTTATTATTTACTACAAATGAGCAATTCAAATTGTTTAACAGGTTTGTGTTCTGAAAGGTGATTCTGATTCAAAATTGTTCCCTAAACTAGATGATTATTAATATAAACAAAACTCTACCACAGAAAGTAAACTACAAGAAAGTAAGTTCATAATATGTTGACCTAATGACATCTGAGATGCAGAACAGGCGATTTCGTTCGATAACGTTCCGCGAAGATATTACGCCACTTAACTAGACCAGCTTCCATAACACCCGGGCTAAGTAATAGTCCTCGTGGCGCAGCTTAGTGCAACAAAGAGCGAGCGATTAAACCAATTAGCAGAGCGGAGCAGGCAAAACCTGCCAAACAAAGTGCTCTTCGGTTAGGGTTGAAGCATTCTGTGGCACCGCGCGCTCGACGCCGCGCCGCCGGACGGGTTACGTCGCCGATCATCTACTACTATTGTGCCTATATGCCTAATATAGGGTTAGTATAGGGTTGAAGCGCAGTGTGCTTAGCCAATCCTTACGAGAAATTGTTCGATATTTGATTGACCTTCCTAATATTAGTCAAAGCAAACGGCAAAGTGCTATAATCGCCTGTAATCGTAATGAACCGTAGTCACCGTGAACAAACGTGACGGTCGCCGCGCTGAAGTACACAAGACACCGTGACAAATACCTGTGCCGTCGCGGACGAGGCCTCATTAAACCAATTCACAAACACAAAGTGGCTCCGAATGCTCCTGCTCTTTGTGTTGCCGAGTGAGTGAACACTCCTCCCTCTCCCCCGCACTACGCTTCGTCTTGAACCAGCGCGAAATATGACGTCATAAAGTACGGAATTAACTGAAATGGCCCGTAGCGGCCACCGGCTTTCGACCAGCGGCCATGTCCAATTCATTATGATACATTTTATTTTAGTAAGCTATATTAGCGCGATCATTAAGTGATTCATAATGGCACTCATATCTTGTACATAATATTAATGTATGCACAATGTTCGCGAGTGGGACATTAATTTGTTTGCTCCACTGTAATGTGTCGCGCGAGGAGGCTGCTCCGCGCCTATGTTGCGCATGTGTGTGTGTGGTGCCAGACGTAGCCCACACGAACGTCGACGTAGCTGGCTACGCAGATACTGGACGATGCATGACATTTCAGCAGAAACTATTCGTGAATGCAGAGAAACTATACCCAGAGCGATCACACACGCGAAAAATATTCAACATTCATTAAAGTGTCTTCAACAGCCTAGTTTAATTACTTTTAATCAAATGGCAAAAACGGAACACTCACAACTATGTGCGGTCCGATATTTCCGAATACTTTGATTCGTATCAAAAACAATCTCCCTTTAAACGATCTGGCGAGGTTACACAGAGCTGTGTGCATGCGCAGGATACAAAGCAGCTGCGCCGGCGCTTAAGCGGCGGCGGCGGCGGCGGCGGCGGTTAAGCGGTGGTGGCTCTCCCCAGACATAAATAACAATTCAACCGCGGAAGTAGATCTGCGCGTTCACTCAAGGTTGAGCAGTGCGGAGCATGCTCTTGACACTAAGTACATTCAGCCGCCTGTAATGAGGACAGCGAACTGCAAATGTGTCACTCTATCCTCGCCACCCCTCCCCAGCACTCACCTCCTTGCACACCCCTGCATAATGTATAAGTCTCCTGAATTAAACCGTCGCGCGTCGGTAGCGAGGCGCTCCGCCGCCCGGCTCATAGTACATCGTATGCATGAAGCTGCAGCATTACCTTCGTATAAGTATATTTAAAATAAAATATTAAAACAACATAACCCAACGATATCGAAATCTAAAGCGACGCGTGACTTTTGCGTCCATAGCGAAATGGCAAAACATGATAAATAAATCCTTCTGTAGGCGAAAATATCCAGAATATTTTCGTATCTGAAGACGAATATCAAATCCAATTACTTCAAAGAGCAGCGAGCGTGTTCCACGTTTAGCGCCGAGTCCGACACTGTGAGCCGGCGAGAACACGGGTACACGACGTACATAGGTACAGGCCCAGTAGCGAGCCACAATAAAAACACTCACACATTTACATAACGATTGATATTCAACGCAGAGCTCACGGCCCGATGTAATAATACTATCCTTACGACGTTAGAGGAACATTAACCCGCGCCGCCCCGGTCGCCGAACAGCGCCGATTAAAGTGCCCCATATAATGTAACATGTATGTATTTGTGCAATTTACACGATGGTGCTGAAGATCGATAGGTATGAAGGTTTGGGCGTCTGCTAGTGTCGCGTTCTGTGAAGTGTTGCAATAGATCACCTGCAGCTGCAGAAGAGGTGTGACATCACATGCCTGCTTGGATGACGACACGTTGATCATGATTAGCCACGCAGCTTCTTATAATACAAACGTAGATATTCATGTGTGATATTCCAAAGCAAAAATGTGCCATGAAACGTCAGAAGTTAGGTGCATAGTTCGGGTTGGTCGTTGGTGGAACCGATGAAACGCATGAAACTCCACGGTTACTGTTAGCCCCATTCCACTATTCCTCATGACTTCGAGTTCTGTCGATACAGGGCCATGTGGACCACTCTTTGGTTTTACCCAGCTCGTCACGCCATCTTTCATGAGGTCTGCTGCAACGCCTTCTGGCACTCGATGGTTAATCTTATGAAAATATGTATATGCGTACATAGTCGTGTGTGATGTTGTTGCAGTGCCGTCGGCGCGCATCCTGGGCGGGCCGGACCTGCACGTGGACATGGGCTCCACCATCAACCTCACGTGCCTCATTCAGTTCTCGCCGGAGCCGCCCGCCTATATATTCTGGTACCACGAGGACGAGGTGAGCGGACGCAAAGTAATTATACACATGGATTTTTTGTAGTAAGTATGAATGTTAGAATAGTAATACCGTGGGGTCGGGAGTAGCGATGATACTATCCACTTGATCGCGACCCACACCCCGACACCCTCTAGAGACACGCGGGCTGCAACACTCACTGCGAAGAAAAGCAATGAATAACTTGCTCATAGCATGCCTCGAGTCACTGTGACGCGATGATACTGACGCGGGGGTAACAAGTGACGTGCGCGCTTGTCACTTGACTCGAGTTGCATCGCCTGAGGTCGTGAATGGGGCCTCAGTGGTCGCAGTCACCAAGGCATTGATTATGTCTACAAAACTATCCACAGTAAAGCTAAAGTTACGAAGAGATGCGACTGACTGAAATGGCTCCGTAAAAGTCCAGCACCAATCTATTAATAATTATGAAGGTAGTCGCGTTAGAGACCGGGATCCGTAGTGTCGTTTGCATTAAGTGGTTCGCCCGGGTACTCCTGGGGCCTACATCGGAGTGTACTTGTGTTACTACACAAGTACACTCCTATGTAGGCTCCTAACTGTAGAATACAAAGCAATAACAAATTAAATTGTGAGTATCTTAATGTACATACGAGTAAGGACTAAGGACTTGTAGGTAGCAGGGACACAGCACACAATAACACATCAACACACTGAACAATAATACGTTCCCAAACAGATACTGCTGATAGTGTCCGAGTTAAGATTGATTCACATGGTTTTTTTTTTGAGCGATGGGTGCTTCTTCTGGGTTCGAATCCCAGGTCAGGCAAAGTGATATAGTGTTTTCCCATTAGGAATGTCTCAATGAGAGCCCGCAGTCTGATGGCAATAGGGTCGCCCCTATTACATGGGTCTCAAACATAAGTGCCGAAAGGTGTACTATAAGAAACACCTCTGTATAACCCTTCGGTGTAACAAGCCTATAACGTTACGTGTGATGTGTGAGAGTAGATATAACAATGGGTGGTCGTGGATTGTGAAGCAGGTGATATCGTACGACTCGTCACGCGGCGGCGTGTCTGTGGTGACGGAGAAGGGCGCGGCCACGACCTCGTACCTGCTGGTGCAGGACGCGGCGCCCGCCGACTCGGGCCGCTACTCCTGCTCGCCCTCCAACGCCGAGGTGGCGTCCGTTCGCGTGCACGTGCTGAACGGTGAGTCTCCCACACTGACATACTAAAGATCTCCAAAATACAGGACAAACCACAAGGCGTAAACCGACGCCACAGATACTCTAAAACTAAATAGTGTGATACAGAGAGATATGTGATAGTGATAGAGAGATTGTGTTTACCTCTCATTTTATTTCGCATGCCACCATATATTTGTACGCTTCTTGGCATAACATAACATAACCTATCTTCAATTTAAGAACTGTATTCACTACCTATGTTACACAAATAAAATGATTTGATTTGATTTGAGAGCATAAAGAATTGTTTTCGTCACCACTTATGACGCACCGCTCTCACGACGAAAAGGAAAAAACGAGAGAATACGGCATGTCCACCTAGTACGTCCGCACTAGGTCCACGTGGTGGACTATACGGCACACTCTCTCACAGAGAAGGCCTGTGAGCTGTGACCCAGCAGTGTGGACGTCAGACTGATTACGCTCCGGAACTATGACCGTGGGCGCTCTCTGGTTTGTTCCGCATCCTGCAGTAGAAGCCAGTTCCCATGTAACTGATTGAGTGCTGACCATGTGGTGTGATATTGCAGGCGAGCGGCCGGCGGCGATGCAGACGGGCAGCGCGGGCCTGTCGGACTGCCGCCGCGTGCTGGCCGCGCTGCTGGCAGCTGCGGCGCTGCACGCGCGCCTGCGCCGTGCGCTGCTCGCCAGCTGATAGACGCGCAGTGCAGTGTAGTGCGGCCGAGCCAGTACCGACCGAACCTTTCGCAAGACATTCACACGCGAAAACGTAGTTTTCGACTAGCTAAGTAAACAAATAAAATTAAATATTGTTAAGATTTTTATGAGAAGCGGATAACGCGTAGCGAACCAGTGTAATTTAATTCACTCTCTGTCGAACCCGACGTCGAAATAATAAGATTATTGCCAAGCGGTTTGCTTAAAGACACGACACACCGGTGGATGTGAGAAATTTTAATGAATTGAACTCTTAACGTAATAAAGCGTTTGTTGCTACTGAATATTGTAAATATATTTATCGTTTTAATGACGTGAAGATAATGTATATTTAAATAATAGTGTCGTTAGAGAGATCACAGTTTATATGACATCCCGTATCGTTAGATCCATTCATTCCATTTCCTTGATTGCGGTGATGCTCCACTTTGGTACAAATGAACATTAGGGTGTCTACATGAGCGGATGCGCGGCGAACACGCAACACACGCGTGTCGCATGTTTGCCACGTATACAAGTATTTGTTCGCATCATAACGCTTAGTACGAGGGTGTCCACAGACCACACTGGTCGTGACAAGCAATCCTCCCTCGGATGAACTGGCCCTAGCTCGAACGCATGACGTGAACATAATGTACGAACGATTTTTTAATCGAAATGACAACTGTTAGTTAACGTTTTGGTTTAATTTTTTACGATATGCACAATAAGTTTCACCCGTAGATATGATAGATATGAATAAAGTCTTCAAACCAAGTGAATATTGCGTGAGAAAGAGTATTTTCAATTGTGAAATCGAAAATTCTCTTTCATTCGCGCAATTCGTACAAATGTACGCTCGTGCGCTAGTGCCAGTGGTTTCATTTCAAGGCCGAGATTAATAAACTTTACTTCGCACATTCCTTGGCTTATGTACCTATAACTTCCTATGTTCCCGTCATTGTCCTGCATTTCAACTTTGACAGTTGCACGACTGTGACAGGAATATTGCTTCGCCAGCGCAAGTAACGTCTATTAACCTCAGCATAATTTAAAATGATAAATGTACCTATTACCTTAACCCAATATCGATATAGGTACATAATTATGTGTCTGTAACGTCGCGACCGTCGCCACGACTATCTATAGCAACACATCTCCATTCTCCATACAACTTACACCTAAATGTACCATTATTACTTAATTATGCATTTGAGTAGGTAAGTACTTACTAATTCCCTCAAAAACAACAATGTCTTGCATCAGATCGAGTTGAATGTTGTCATTTTATGTTAATTGAATGTGTTGAAGATTTCAGATGATCGTACTCGAATCTGTTGAATGACTATATTTTTGTGTACCTATTACTTGTATGATTTCCCATACTTTAATATTATCAATTGAGCCAAAACTAGAAAGTCTTTTTGCTTCATTGTCTTATGACTTGACTTTAGTATTTAATGACTACGGTTATTGTTGTTAAGCTTATGTATGCCCGTGTTCACTAACACTAGATGACGCCTCAATAATGCGTAAATATTATGTCAAATCAATCAATCAAATCAAAATATTTTTATTTTTCACATGGCCTAGATGGGCACTTATGAAACGTCGACAAAAAGGTGCACGGTTCGCGTTGGTCGTTTCCTAAGGAGAAGAACCGGCAAGAAACTCCATGGTTACAGCATTAGTAAGTACTTAAGTATAGGGTGACAATAAGTCGTTGCTTACTACACAAAAAATGTAAAACAAGATAAAAAGTTAACAAGCATCTGGGAATCCACAAAGCCTACAATGTTCACACATTCACAAACAATTGGTAAAAAAAAAGAATCTATACAAAGGTAAGAAAATATTGTAAAAATAAACTAAATTAAACAAGTGACACAAATATTGTCATCAGTGTTGTAACTATTCTGATAGATAAAGATGTATTAATGATTTGAAAACTATTGTAAAAAAATCTGATTAGAAAAATGAGAAAAAATGAGATTGAGAACAGATAGAGACATCCACATATTTGTGCCGTTTATGAGCTACCAGGGAAGCCGCAGAAGGCCGCACTAAAGCCAAACTTCTTTGTCTTCGACGTAGTCCTTGATTTTGTACTAAGCTTTTTTACTAAGGACACGTTTGATGTAGTTTTTGAACTTTCCATCGGTCAGTTCTGTAACTGACTTTGGCAAGTTGTTATAAAAGCGTATACTATTTATAAGAAAAGACTAGCTAGTTTTCGTTAATCTGAATTTAGGTATTACAATTTCGTGTTTACTGCGTGTATTTATATTATGGAAGTCGCTTCTAATTTTGAAAAACGCTCGATTTTGCGGACATTTAAAATACATGCGGACATTTCAATTTTCTCTGAGGGGCTCGCGAAGACCCATTTTATAGATCGCGCGGACTGCCCTCTTTTGTAGAATGAAAATTGAGTCAACGTCTGCTGCCGATCCCCACAGCAGATTGCCATATGACATAATACTGTGGAAATAAGCATAGTATACTAACCTAGCTGTGGCTACATCAGTTAACTGCCTTATTTTCCTTACTGCTTATGCAGCTGAGCCTACCCGAAAGAGTTCTAATGGAAGCCGTTACTTACCACAAAAAAAAACCTCAGGAGGCTTTGATTAAAGTAATAACACTGATTTGCCGATGGGTAATGCTAGGCAACTCATCCGGAGTTCTAGTTTAGCAATCTTATAGCGACTAAAGTATTGTAATACAGATACCGAACATGCCTTCAAACCCTAAGACAAAACCCTAAAACATGAATATTGAAATGGGAGTAGTGGCTTGATGTGCTTACGTTAGGCATTGGCTAGCTTCGTTTCGACGACGTGACGTTAGTGAAAACGGGCACTAGGTTCTGATGTTAACGTAGGCACACAATGTACGGGATTATACCTAGCCACACGCCGCCGCATCGACTATATTTTCTCGCTCAAGAACCGTATATTAGACAACCGTATCAGTAAAAGATCGTTGCCGCGCTGGCGAGCACACTATTCGAACAATATACTTGTTTTCAGTCGCTATTCGTTTCCCGATAATCGCAAGCGCAGCGCGCGGCGGTGGGACAGGTGTGTCATGCAACCTGAGTGATCCGTGGTGCGCATCGCGGCGTCCGCATCACGCGTTTTCTAGTGCGGCGTTAGTGTGGGGCCTGTCGGAACCTAAGCTTACAGTGATTTTATTTTACTGTTTATTTATATGAACTATCTGTACATTGAGCTCATTAGATGACCTCTTGCACGAACGCCACACGCGTGTGAGTCGGATGTATCATACTACATAGTGATAATCCAATACTTTCTAACATAGACTACTCGTTGAGGTAGGGGGCGGCGACCACAAAGTGTTGTAACGTTTTACGTTATCATTTCATGGTAGTTCTTAAACTGTCAGTAGATGTCATGAGTTAGCAAATAAATGACATTGCACGATATCCAAAAAGTTACGATGGCTGCAGCATAATTCCCTTCTCAAATCTACATTCTATTATATTATAACCTCAAAATCTTTGTGATTAGTTTAATAATCACAGTAATGAATGAACTATTGGTAACAGTGAACTATTGGTACCTTATAATGGAACGGAAGCTTGAGTATATAATTCTACTGAAAACACACTCGCAACGATAAACAGTTTTTTTTTTTTTTGTAGAAATTAAGGAAGAACATTCTAGCATGGTCGCCGCTTACCTACGATGTAACTATAAATATATATTAGTAAATATAAAGATATTGTTCTGACGTTTTTGAAAACGTTTAATCATAAGTACCTAATATAAATGTTAGGAAATTGTAAATTACGAACATTCAAAATAAAATGTTTTTGTATAGAATAAATTGTAAATATGAAATAGATACAAAGTTTTACAATAAAAATGATCTAATTGTAGAGACGGATACTGAGATTGTATGATACGGAGATATATATGTATGTGAAACATAAAACTATATGTATACATAAACAGAATAAGTTTGTTTTCAAATAAAATATTTAATATTTAAGTAATGTGATCTTTATTCAGCGCACTGCTGGAAACATTCCATACTGCCTGCGGCACCAGCGGCATAGACCGTGCTGTGTTCCGAGGTACGTACTGCGTACTCCCACAACATACATATATCTTACATTGTTGTCTCACTCGTGTTTAGCGAATCTACGCTGAAATTGATCTTCCCTTATAAAGCCCGTTTGTACGTGTTCTCTTCAGGGTACCACATTCCCCACCTATTCTTGTCCGACCTACCGACATGTTCCTGTAATATTACCTGAGTTATGTAAATGAGTTACGGTATGTGAGCCATGTGATGCCTGTGATGTAAGCTGCATGTTTGTTGGGCAACTGCCGACAAGTGTCCGGAAGTAACAATGGGCAGCCTCCTCGGGCGCCGAACCTCACCTGGTGCCTCATTAACACACGCAGACGGTCGGCACTCGGCAGCGAGCTCGTCTCTTCACCATCAAAAAATGAATGACAACAAAATGGCTGGTCAGGTCTAGTTAATGTTTTTTCAGCTAGTACTAAACATGCACTGGTCTTACCAAATATTTGTCTTGATAATTTGGAACAGACAGAATCTACACATGTTTTAAAAGAAGCAATAACAAAGTCGGATAATGAGGACCTGCTAAACTAAGGAGTATCGACGTAGCACGACCACTGCTACTAGACATAAGCCGGCCCCAGGCGTCGCCACGGTCATCGGTCCTGTGCTTCTAGCATCCAGCAGATTCTCGCGGCCTTCACCAGGTCATCGGTCCACCCTATGTGAGGTCTTCCGACGCTGCGCCATCCCGCAAGCTGCGGCCATGGTGGAAACTTTCTGAACCGTCGGCCATCTATATGCGAGCAAGTGCCCACTGCTGCTATATACTTTGCAATTCTTCGGGTTAAGTCGGATTGTCGGTTACTTCGATTCTCCTGCAGATCTCTTCATTTCGATTGTTTCAATTGGGCAGGAACTCCAAGCATAGCGCCCTCCATTGCGTTTTAGGTTGACTTTCAGCCTTCTTCACTGACAGCCGTTTGTTACTCTGTGTCTGACACAACCCTGCTTGACAGCAGGAAGCTGTAGTAGCTAAATAAGTTTTTTGTTATTAAAGTAGCAACAAACAGCGACAAATTATGGATTATACAGATATAAAATAATGTATAAATTGTCGGAATGACTGGTGATACAGTACATTTGTCGAGTCATGGGTGAGACACGAAGCTGATTCACATGTACGAGCATTAGTATGTACTGTGTAGGTACCTACCTGTACCCAATGAGGTTATATTAACATCATTGCCTGTACCTATCTTACTTGTAACACATCTCATAAAGCGAGACTATTGCAGGGCAACTTGCGAGATGTACCTAAGGAGAACAATCGCGTGCGAACTATCTGTGCTGCTTATCGCTGCAACGCGCACCGCACTGACTGCCGTCATGTACATACAAGTACCTACGTTATGTACTGAGCGACGTATAGTATAACAACACACAACTAACTGACAGCTGTGGTGGTAGGATGAGCTTTAAACAGAATTAATTAAATGTGGATGTGTCTCCACTCCCCATTATACCTACACCTCTATCCACTACCCTTCTGAGTACGCGGCCGTGATTGTTGTTGTGACGCTGTTGATATAATTACAGTCTTGGTCTGGAATACAATAAAATAATGAAAAAATATGTATTAAGGTCAGTGCTTCATTTGACAACCTCTAAATCAACCTAGTATCAAACGCGGAGAAATCACTATATAAATCGTTACATACTTATATAAATCGTTGGCTGTTTGGGTATGTGAGTTTAAATGTTTGTAAACGTACCCACGATAGAGGAGAAATACCTAGAGTGGGCCAAAGTTTAAAAAATAATAAACCGCTCGCAGTGAGTTCTGAGGTGCCAATAAACTAAAACCGTGTGTTGTGTTAATTCAATGTTTTGCCGGTAAAGCGAACCAGCCTTTTTTTTTTTTTTACCGATGGGAAATCATCAAATAACCCCTCCCGCTCTGGGCTGAGCAGGAGGGAGTGTCAGACTTTTACTGACTAAAACCCATCCATGTTCCTTCCTTTGCCCTTTGTGTTCCAGGGCCGCGGTATCTCTTTCGAACAGTCCCGCAACCCTGGCAGGCAAGCGAACCAGCCTACGCCAATGGATTCATTCGCCACAAAATTATGATCAACATTGTTGCTGTAATTTATATGAGTGACACAAACAACATTAAGAGAAGAATATGTTTTCAGCAACAAATGTGAGGCCAAAAATTGTCGCAAATATTTAATTAATTACTTATGTTTATTACTGGAATAAGTCGGCCCATCGATGTCCGCGTTCAAGTGTCGCGAAACCTGGTTTGCTCACGCGACACTCCTGACGCTCGCTGACACTGAGTGAATGTTTTCGAGCCGAGAGGTTTATCACGCAGCCTAAACTGACAGGAGCCAAATTAAACTCATTTCTGGTCACTTTCATAATATCTAGGCTAGTAGAAAAACTATGACGAGTTCCTGTTGATATTTCGGTGCACACACACGAAAACATTTTGTGATACCGCCGCCGCCGCGCCGTCGCGTCGCCTGATTGTGTTTCATGCGGTCGAGTTATAGAGTCGGCTTGATTGTAACTATTGCTGCATGTTATACGTTGTATTGGAAACGATACATCTACCGCTTGTACACTGATGGTGTTGAGTGCAGTACCAGCCCTGCTTTCAGCAGGGGTGAGCCACGCGCCGTGGGGGCGAGCCACGCACAGCGGGGGCGAGCCACGCACAGCGGGGGCGAGACGCGCGCTCTGGGGACGAGTGCGAGCCAGTGTCGCGCCGTGAGCAGTCTAACATATTCACCCTGTATTCAAACGAAACGATACAGTTTTATTGCCTCGTCAACAAGGATCGTAGGGTCTTGTGTGCTTCTCAATAAAAGGAAAGCAGAAAGAGAACCAAAAAAACTTCAAAAACATTAATACCTATTGAATTAGACAACTTCATCTAAGTATGAGCAAACAGAACATAAGATGCCATCTGTATATCGTAGTGCGAACTACTATCGCAGAGTGTGCGCATCTCCCTCCGCGCTTGTTTACTTTGGCAGCCCTGCTCTTAGAGGACAGCACAGTGAGCTGAGTGTTTATGTGTATGTAGTATACTACCAGTGATTTTAATTTATCATTCCAATACAATTATTGGAACGATAAATTGCTAACCTTGGAACCTTAACTGGTAATCATGTAAATCGGCTGCAGGCTAATAATTTGTTTGTTGTGTCGTGCTCAAGTAATAGCTGTGAAAGCCTTGTACATATTCTACTTTATACATGGTGTATCCGCAATCACGCTGTCTAACTTGTTATTGCTGTTTAAAATGACTTAACCTCCAACGTAAAGTTTCCTTTGTATTATGAGCCGTGGTTAACTCGCCTACTTTGTATTATGAGCCGTGGTTAACTCGCCTACTTTGTATTATGAACCGTGGTTAACTCGCCTACTTTGTATTATGAGCCGTAGTTAAATCGCCTACTTTACAATCATTTTTCTTGTCAACCATGCTTTTCAAAGTAACTCTCAGGAGCTTTTGTTGTGACATAAAAACGTTTTAATAATTAAACGGGTCAAATAGGGACAGCTTTAAAGAAGCTTGCATTAATTATTTATAAATAATGCCAGTTTGAGTTCTACGAGTATACCAGGCCTGTGTCAGAAGTACAATGAATAAATGATTTAAGGCCGAAACACACCTGATCCGTACACGTAGACGTGCACGTGCACGTGCACGTACCATGACGTTGTAATATATGGAACTTTATAGAGACATGGCACACCGCTTGCGTGACCTACACGTGCGCGTAGACTACATGCGTAACGCAGCTACCATGTGTCAAATTTGCTGCGTACCTACGCAGAGCGGAACAGCAACGTCACATTGATGCGTGCAGTAATGACGTTGTAGTCAATGGCATTCCGTATTGGACTTCACACCGAACAAGTTGGAACACGCACGTATCTTTGCTGCGCGTGACTACGCGCGTGACTTACGCATTCAGTTGTATTTGTTTTCAAGTTTTACCGATAGTAAGTGATGTTTTGTTTCGGTTTTAATGATGAATCATGAAATTAAAGAAAAACTAATTGTTTGTACAACACAATAAACAAAGAGTAAAAAATATGTCATATAAAACTTGAACCCATTGCTTTTGGCACACCCAGGAATATTCTGTCACAATAACAGTAATATTGCTTCTTCTTCATCAGATGAACTACTTGGTCCATTTACCCAATCTTCTTCAGACATCGTGCACAAGAATTGCTGGGTACGCAAAGGACCGGTGCGTTGCGTGCGTACCACGTATGCGTAAGCGTAAGCGTACGCATATGCGTAACCCCGTCTGTCAGGGGTTCACGCGCTTCACCACGCGCGTGTACACGTGTACGTCACGCCACGCATCTGGTCTGACCAGGCCTTTAAAGTTAGTATGTATGTACAGCAAATATCCCCGAGATGGGCTCTGCCCAGTTTGACCACTGAACTAGTGGACTGTTTAGTGGTAACTGTGGTTATAACAAGCAATCGTGTAAACGAGAATAGATAAGTAAAACAATATTTTGTACTTGGTTTACACAATGATATCATTATCAGACGGGAGATCGAGGGATTGTTTTTATAATTAATGTATCGCATAATTCAGTTTTAAGAAATTAATGTGTCCACCTGAAGCCGGGGCTATGGGTGAATCTTTCAGCCCGCCAGGTTATTAATCTGCTCGCTAATTAGATCCGTGACAAATGCCCAACTATATAGGTACGGTACTAATAACAAAAAAAACTTGTCTGTTTGTTCCGGCTAATTTCCGAAACGGCTGAACCGATTTTGACGGGACATTTAATGGCAGATAGCCGATGATAAAAGGAGTAACTTCTATTTTAGAAAAAGGATTAGTATTCCGTGCAAAATACCCTTGAAATTGTTGACAAAATCTGATTGTAATTGGGAAGTAACATTTTTGTAATAATTTAATCAACATGACGAATGATGATGAACGGACGAAGGTCGCGATAACAGTAGGTATTGTCGCACGGTTCTCGGTTGTTCAGGCACATTCTACAGGTGTATAGTTTCTTAGGACTTGATTTGTTGTACCTACTTGCTTCAAAGTGTTTGTGTCTTCTGTCCGTCTTCTTTATTTGTGTCGCACTGTGTCGCGCCGTGTCGCCATCTATCCGTATACATCGGCACATCCGCTTTCGTTGGATTAGACCTCGTCTCGCCACAAAGAAACTTTAAATTTTAATTAGTGATGCAGCCCGGTTGCTTTGAAATTATCTTTAGGAATTAAAAAGATTTTGATTTCTTTAAACACTAACTTTGACCGTTCATTTATCTTTCTTTTGATTGCAATAAGGACATGCAGTAATATATTTGTTTCGAAGTGTGAGTACTTACCCTAGCAAAGTAGGTACTACCCTTTTAAAAACAACAAAAAAAAAAACGAAAGAACTTTTCAAATCAAATCAAATCAAAATTATTTATTTGCGGTAAATGTGGTACAAAAGTGACATAGAGTGCAATGACACATTTCGCCATAAAAATAGCATGCAAATATTAATAAACACAAACATTCAATTATGTAGGTAACTAAATAAAGTACTGTGGAACGTGCCCGTCTGCTGGCCGTGGGAGAATGGGAGTCGGGTTTGTGGCTTCAAGCACTTCCGTCACCCACCATTGGAACTATGATGCACCTTGTGTTTCTCCGCATCGGTGTCACTGCGGTGAACCTGTCGACAGCCTCGGACACCATGGCCTGTCCTGCTACAGGAGCGCAGGTCGCATTGCACGGCACGCAAGCATTAACGACATTATTCGTCGAGCCCTTGCCAGCGCCGGCGTACCAGCGGTATTAGAACCAAACGGCTTGGTACGTGACGATGGGAAGAGACCAGACGGCATGACGTTGGTGCCTTGGAAGGTGGGTAGGCCTTTGGTGTGGGACGCAACCTGTGTCGACACCCTTGCGCCATCTCACGTTGCAAGCACGGCGGGCTGTGCGGGCGCTGCTGCTGCGGCTGCTGAAATCCTCAAGCGGCGCAAATACTGTAACCTTATCGGTAACTACAGTTTTGAGCCGTTTGGGGTCGAAACGCTCGGGTCATGGGGCCCGAGTGCACGTCTCCTTTTTAAGGAAATATCTCGCCGACTGGTCGACACTTTGCGTGACCAGAGGGCTGGCTCTTTCTTTGGTCAAAGAATTAGCATTGCCATTCAACGTGGCAATGCTGCCAGTCTTCTGGGCACGTTTCCGGATGACATCGATGGGGAGGAGTTCTTTGACGCCTAAGTGTCCTATTGTCGTCGTTGTATATATGTAGGAACTTAGGTTTAGTCTTCTTTTTAGCATTATTTTAGTTATATTTGTAGTCTGTATATAATGTACATAGTATTATTATTAACCTATTACGATTCTGGATCAGGATCACCACGATTGCTAAAATTTTTAATTAATTTAAAATTAAGTTATTAGTAAATAAAGTACAATATTTCTAAGTTTAATGAACACAACACAAAACATAATTTTGCTGTAAATACTACAAAAGAATTGTTAGAATATAAGAGTATTTTTATCGTACAACAAATTGTTAGCCTAATTAAATTGTTTAATTATACAAACACAACATCAAATAATGTAAGTAGGTAATTATTTACCATGCAATTCGGTAGTGATATGATTGACAATTAGATTTATTGAGACATTCCGCAATGGAATAAAAGCTATGTGAAATAAGCCATTTTTTCAGAACTTTGCAGAATTTTCTGTACGGAAGATCAGTGATAAAGTTTGGTAGAGAGTTAAAGATAAGTGGAGCCATATATACACAATTACGTCTGAATAATTCAATTCTAGGTACAGGCATTCCTAGTAGATGCTGTGTAACTGTACGTTTATTAATATTGTTTTTAAGTTCAAAAAGTGAAGAGTTATATAAATACAAGGAACTGTGAGAAGGTTGTGTGATTTGTACACTGGTCTACAAGAATCAGTCCAGTCCATATTGAAAATTGAGCGTATGCATTTTTTTTGTGCTAACAGAAACCTAGTAATTTCAGAAGAGTTTCCCCAGACAATGATACCATATCTGATGATGGAGCAGACATAGGCGTGACATACCATTAACTCAGATTTCAAATTAATATAAAAAATAATAGCCTTCCGGCGGTCAGGGTTCCAGAGAAAGGAATCTTCTAACAATACGAGCCTTGTCCAGAAGTAGGGCTTTCTAAATCAAGCCCTTGATCCAGCTGCCTAACAAGAGCCTCCTCAGGTATTGGTCGAGGGTCTTGGCAATTATAAGCCATTGGCTGAAAAACTGTCGGTACATTGATCGCTGAGTTCACATCCAACATGTCGACAACCTCGCAAGCCAAGTAAAGGTACCTACTTGATGTTCTTATCTTTCTCGGCTTTCACGAGATTCTCATCATGCGGGACCGTTATGGCAACTATCATTGCGCGCCGCTCTGATCGATCCACCACCACTATATCAGGCTTATTAACTACAATATTCCTGTCAGTGATGATGGATTGATCCCAGTACAATGTGATATTGCCATTTTCGGGAACTGGGTCGGGCACGTACCTATAGTACGGCACTTCCGATTCCACAAGTCTGTATTTTAGAGCAAGTTGCTGATGAATAATCCTGGCTACAAGGTTGTGTCTATGCAAGTACTCTCCCTTAGCTAGAAGATAACACCTAAAGATAATATGACGGATGGATTCACCATGACGGGACGGCATGGTTGACATGTCAAGCAGCCGTCCTTCACAATTAATCTCTGGTAATTATTCGTCATCATAACTTCATCCATAATTACACAGATAAAACCTTCGGTGTCTCCGAAGCAGTCGTTAATTTCAAGCCCATAGATTTGCGCCAGTTCTTTTTAGCCAAAAAGAGCAGGGTGAGGCCCTTGGCCCTGATACTGAATAGGTATCTCGCGGATAGTGGAGAGTTTTAGCGTTCAAAAAGCCTCGACCTCCACATCTCCGCGGGATATACAGTCTAATAACCAAAGAAAAATCTACACAAATAAATAAAATTGAACTGTCTGTTTGTAATATCAAAATATCAGCTTTTTACTGAATGCATATGAAAATATATACGGCAAATTTAACAAAAACACATTCAATTTTTGTCTGTCTGTCTGTTCCAGCTAATCTTCGAAACGGCTGGACAGAGTTTGACAGGAGATTTACTGACAGATAGCTGCTGTTATAAGGTCTAACTGCTACTTTTATTTTAGAAAAATAATTAGGGCTCACAAAATCCGATTCAAAAAGGGTAGGAATATTTTTTTATACTAATTTCACGCGAAGGAAGGTGGCGGGTAACAGTTTGTAAAAAATATAAATATTATTATTTATCGTTGAGTGTGCGGCGTGTTGACGTCACGGGGCGCACTTTGACATCGGAACATGGAAACGCTCTAAGCACCGGCACACGATTAGCTCCTCTCACCCCGCATCCCGCAACTCACATACAACCACTGTAATCCCGTGCTTGTCATTTAAAGATCTTTATACGCACATATTTGTTTTCTTACAGTGTGGCTCGTGGCTGAGTATAAGTGCCACACGCTAGCAGAAGTCGGTCTGCACGACGCACATTAACCCTTAGGTCACATCTGTCATTCGTAGAACTTTGTCAGACGTTAGAAACGCTAACTCTGCTGCATCCTGGGTGCCTGCCCCTGCCCGCTAGAGTCCGGAAGGTAGCGTTGCAAATGAAAAAGTCCATAGTAAGCCGTCTGAAATTGACATAGATAGTTCATCTTATATGACTAATAAGAGAACCGACCGTCAGCTGCTCAAGTAGCGTGGGTTTGGGTGTGGCAGGTTACGGAACTTGTAAAAAAAAAATAAGTCTTGGTACGCCGGCTGAAACTTATTTCATAGATAGTTCACATAATACTGAGCTGAAAAAAAATCGTCAGCTGCATGGTGGAGAGTGGATTATGCTGCAGCTGCTCGGATCGGACCTTTTCGGATGTCGGTTAAAAAGACAAGCACACGCTGATGTTGATTTGAAATTTTAGGGGGAGAGGCTTAGGTAGCCCGAAGATCGTGTTACGGACTCAAGCAGCTCTAGAATCTATACCGAATGAATTTAAAAGGAAACAGCGTAGGTAGTAGCAATGCTCCAATATTTTTAATCTTTACTGCGTCAGCTGACGGTCATTCCGCCGCTAGCCATGCAGCTAATTGTTGTTTTCGTACTTTCAGTAAATGTAAATACCTATGTTTCACAAATCAATATTCTGATTCTAACTCTTCTCCAACACCGCTCCCACCCAATACCACCCTAAACTAAGGCGACTACTCGCAGTCCACGCGGCGACAGCTAGCAGGCACCCAGCTGTCCACGTGGCGACAGCTAGCAGGCACCCAGCTATCCACGCGCCGACCGCTTTCGCTTTTCGCGATAGACACAGTTCGTGATCAGCTTCCATTAAAGCAACGCATATTTTTGGCTGTGTCTCGATTCACAACGCGCGAACTAGCGATTATTTCTATTGCACTTGACGATGAAGATAGAAGCTCAACAAACAACAGACGAAGATTTTGGGTGCATAAAATGCTCAAGGCAAGACGTGCAGTGAGAGAATTTTGGCAGATCCAGAGACACTTATTAGATGACGAAGAAAAAATCTTTTGTATTATTACGTTTCTATTATTTTCCACCGACCAGCGCGGCGACCGCTAGCAGTCAGCGCGCGGACACCGTGCAGACCGCTAGCTTGCAACGCGTGGTAAGCGAGGCGGCAACTACCGAGCAGCTAGCTCTTCAGGTAACAGTAATCTAATAATTGAAAAATCGGCCCTAAATCAATTAACAACTTTTGTCAAGGCGCTATTAACGTCGTCCGTAACTAGCTGCTGAAGTTTGAGTTTAAATAAAAGAGAAGTATCTTCTGCAAACAACACTCTGTCATGATTATCCTTTAACAGGTAAGGCAAGCCATTTATCTAAATTAAATTAAATTCATTTATTTTCAGTCCATATGCATACATATTACATGTGAAACAAAACAAAAATAAAAACATACACTAAGAATTAATTACAATTACAATTAATACACATTACATTATAAATTACAATTTTGCGCTAACAGAAAAGTATAAAAAAAATAATAAAATAAAATACACTACACTAGATTCACCTTAGCCTAAATTTAGGGTTGGATCCGAAATGTTCAATATGCAGCCTAGTCCAGTACCACATTATTGGGCAATCTAGATCCAGATCCATCCTCCATGCGAACAGCTGAAGGTAGCTGTTGGAACTGCCTCGTATGCGGCGCGTCAGAGACACAACTCTCTTGCGAATAATCGCCGCCAATCCATCTACATTTGCGCCCACAAACATACCCGACGCGCTACAGTAGCGAGGCAGCTTCATCAACGCGCTGAAGGCATTATTGTAGAGAAAGAGAACACGCAGGGTGTCGTACGCTTGTTTCGTATGCTTGACCCATAGGCTGCACGTGTAGAACGATTGACCAAATGCTCTAAACAACGTAATTTTTTACTTCTGCTGTACAGCGCGCGAACCTACGAGAAAGCATATTAGCTCTAACAAAGCCCTGTGCTCCTTAACTATATCAATATCATCTACAAGCGACCGGCGACCCAGTCACGTGGCCCAGTTACTTGAACTGCGAGACTCTTTTAAGGACACTACCATTTAATATGACCTGTGGGACAGTGTCGGAAGTTTTAGATCCCGCTTTAAACATCATGAGCTCGCTTTTAATGGCGTTATATCTGAGCCCGTGGGCCTTCACATACCGCTCGCAGATCGAAATCAGTTTACGAAGGGCACTGATCGATGGACTCAGCAGCACCATGTCGTCCGCGTAACTGATGTTGTTGACAAGAACACCATCAATCGAACAGCCCACACCAGCGCTACTGAGTTCACGGATCAGACGGTCAATATACAAATTGAAGAGACCGGCGAGGTTAGCCCGCCTTGCCTCACACCACATTCCAACCCGTACTCAACCGAAAGTGACCCCGACCACCGCACAAAATTACTCTGGCTGCTATACTTTAGGAGACTTATATACTTGGTAGGTAGATCCGTATCATCCGACAACTTTTGCCACAACCTGTCGTATGCCACAAGATCAAAAGCTCTAGATAAATCTAAGAAGCAGGCATAGACAGGTGTGCTCCATGTAGTATCGGACGGTATGCTTAAGACTCAGCATAGCCATTTCTGTTGACAACCCAGGGTGAAAGCCAAACTGTGCATCATGAAGCTGTAGATGTTGTCTTAACTGAATATCAATAATACCGTCCAACACCTTAGCAATGACTATCGCAAGTGATATAGGCCTATAGTTACTTAAATTAGATGCGTTTCCTGTCTTGATTACCCTCAGAAGATGAACACTCGCATGCTGCAAATGTTCTATGCGTATACCCGGGGATTTTCCTCGCTTCATGTCTCCGATCACCTTGGCAACCTGTTTCGCAGTGATCCGAACAAGCGGTTTCGCAAGACTAGTACCTCCCACCTCTGCAGTGGTCGTCGCTGGTTCCAGTGAAGAAAGTACCCTAAAATGCTCCTTGAAGAAGTTGGCAATTTGATCGGCATCACTTACCCCCTCTACATTCACTGGAACACTCGGCCTCGGATTCAATTTGTTGGTCTCCTTCCAAAACTTACTAAAGTTTTTTGTAGTGTGCTGTGATGCAAGAATATCCATCTTTATCTGAGTTTTATTGTCCCTACACCACTTGAGCTGTTGTTTAAACCTACTTCGTGGGCTTCGCATTTGGCCATAAACCTGACCAGACGTATTTTTGCCCTGGGCGACCTACTCATGAATCCGATAAATATTAAGAAACAAAAATGGGCCAAGAATTGAGCCCCATTCTTACTACGTATCCAGGAGATCTTTTCCCGTTAACATCAACTGAATCTCTGAATCCTATAACTCAAATATGAAGTAAGAAGATCCATAGAGGCATATGTTCTGATTAATGTCTTATGAAAAACGCAATCGAAAGCCTTGCTGCGGGACTGTTCAAAAGAGATACCGCATTTGTCCTAAAATTTATTTTCAAAAAATTTAATTAATGTGGGTAATATTGAAATGGGTCTATAATAAGTGCGGTCTGATGTACTACCCGATTTAAACAATGGTATTATTTTACTATTTTTCATTTGATCAGGAAACTCACCACGGTCAACACCATCATTAAATATTACAGCCTACGAAGGAGCTACAATGGTTAGATGGACTTAGCAACGTCCACAGAATGACCCCATATATGCCGGCGGTCTTCTTAACATTTAACGTGTGAAATGTTTTAATTAGGTGACATATTGAAAATTAAATTCGGAATCACAGACTAAAACGTTTTCCTTTAGTAAAGACTCGGCAGGTCACGAGTTTAGCGATTTAGTAGTCGATACGGGAATATCCGCAAAAAATATTATACAAATGCTGTGACAACTTGAGTGGGGGTGCGTGGGTGATGGTGATAAACGGTCCTGGAGGGGTGGTCAAGCTGGTAGACTGCCTCTGGTAAGCACCAGGAAAGGCCGCTTAGCGTACGCCAAGGGAATGTGGACCTGGGCTATGGGCGCCCATCACCAAGTTTCCGTAGAACGTCCACGTCGTGCATCCTGGTAATACTGTGACCCGCTAACGGGTTCCAGTTCCACATGCTCATATCCTCCCCGGAGTCACAGTAGCAGATTTACGGAAGCGCAGGCGAACCACCGGCGCCTCAAATCCGGTACCCCAGCCTCCCCATACTGCAGCTCAGCTGTGGCTATACAGCTGCGGGCCTGTCATCACAGAAGAGGTCGATGGCAGGTAGGGGAACTTAGCCACCCACGTGTTTGTGCCGTGCGTGGAGACCCGTATGGGGGGATGAAGGGGTCCTGGATGGTTGAGCTCGTCAGTGGACCAGAGTCAGTGTCCGCTGACAGCAACATGCCTCTTTGGCCTGGATTTCTCCCAAAACGGGCGGTCATAGGGGTTCCTGAATCTGTTCGAGGTGAGACGGCTCACCCGCGGTGCCCGGTGCGACCTTGTGTGGTTATATCCTTCACACTGGGGCTAATCGTACCCGGGTACTTCGGACTGATGTTCGTCGTCGCCTTTTTGAGCAGGGAACCTATATCCTCCGGGTAGTTCTGGCGTATGTTTTACAGCATCCCCTTTTGCAGGCTCCAAGGAGGGTGGAACACCGCTGACGATGAAGACTACCACTACTTACCAATGGGTAAAAAAAAGGGTTTTAAAACAAATAACTCACGGGCTGCATCCAAAGATGCGCCGAGTACCACTGCGCCGCAAGGCGCGGAGGCAAGTTTGCTTGCTGCAACCAATGCGCTGCTTTTGCCACCTCAGGCTGAACTCGCGCCTGAAGTACCACCAGCAGTGGTACAGGTGGAACCTTCTGGCTCCACTAGTGCCAATGCTACCACCTAAATCGACCTTACGGCCCTGAGAGACGCGATGCCCGGAGTCGCCTCGCAGAGGCAGGTTCTGTGGAACGTGGCCCTTAAGACCAGGCCGCCTAAGGTCGATACCCCTCAGTCCGGGTCGATGGCATCGCCTAGCAAATCGCGTCGCGCGAAAGCGCGCGCTAGTAAGCGGAGGGCTCGCCGGAAGGCGGGCGCGGGGAGTAACCAGCGGGGAGCCGCTGGCACAACCGTGCCAGCTAGCGACCTGAACCAGCGCTGCCCGCAAGGGCCTACAGCAGGATCGGTCGTTACTGGTCCAGCCAATCCAGTTCAGCGCGGCCCAATAGGGCCTTCAGCAGGATCGGCAGGTGCTGGACAGGCAACCCAGACCCACCAAACCCGCCAGCAGGTACAGAGTACCCATCGGCCCCGCGAGAAGCGTGTGGGCAAAAAGTGGCGCACCGCGAATGCCTCTGGTGCAGCCAGTGGCCAAACCAAGCCCGCTAAGCAGACTCTTCCCGAGGACACTTTGTCACCCCGGGACGGAGGCAAACGCGTCAAACTTGGTGCCACGCCCGGACGTCTCCCGCATGGTGTGTTCATTGTCCTTGGGATCCCGCAATCGGAGCTTGACCAGATCAGCAGGAGAGACCGCCGTGTCTCATACAAGACGGGGTCGGTGTACCTGCTGTTCCAGCAGGAGGTGAGGACAGGCAGTCCTAAGGGAATGCTAACCGAACCTCCTGCCTCCCTTCATACCGGACCAGAGACTGAGCGGGGGCCGAATTCTGTCCAAGTGACGGAGGAAGCAGCCGGGCGGGGCTTGGGTCCGGTACATAGTTCACCCCCCCCCTGTGGTGGGTCAAACCAACCCTGCATCATTGCAGGCGTCTGGTGAGGACCCGCCAGCCACTCCCTTGGTCGACGTCGTTGCTTGCATTGGCGTCGTCGCTTGCATTGGCGGCGAACAAGTTGGACTGGTTCAAGGGGGAGGGTCTGGACGACGAGGAAAAACTGCTGGAGGATAGCAGCGATTGACCAGGCAGTTCCCCCCCTGGAGACAATTAAAATCGTCTAGTCCAACCTCCAGCATAGCCTTACTGCCACGGCCAACTTACGCAGGGCGCTGGAGTTACCCATCATGACCATAGCCCTAATCCAGGAGCTGTGGATTAGGGAGGGCAGAATCTGTTGTCTATCCAACATCGGGGCAAGCTCCTTCTGAATACAACCGTAAGTAACCCAAGAACATGTATTTTCGTACCAAAAAATGTACCATCGATTCTATTTACCGAGTTCTGTTCCAGGACCTGACTACCATCAGACTCCTGAGTAACCCAGCCCTCAACTTGCCAGGAATGGTACTTGCCTCCGCCTATCTGCTGGGCGACGAGGAGTTGCCAACCCCGGAGCTCACTACACTGGTGGCCCACTGCGAGAGGGAAGTGTTGGAGCTCATCGTATCAGCCGACTCTAACGCGCACCACACCATCTGGGGCAGCGAGAAGTCGAAAGCACGCGGTAAGGAACTTCTTAACCATCTCTTTACCACTAGTTTAAGAATTATGAATCGGGGCTCTGAACCAACTTTTGTTACGAGAAGGGCCAAAACCATCATTGATCTTACCTTAGCATCAGAGTACATCTCGCGGCATATTTCAGATTGGCATGTTTCCCAAGAATTATCTTGCTCTGACCACAGGTGGATCATTTACACGATTAACATCATGGTAAATCCCGCGGTGCCGCGACGGAATCCCCGGACGATGGGCCGCGTAAGGTACCTTGCCGAAACGGCGGAAAAACTGAAGGGGATCCCAATTCCTAACTATGACAACGCCGCGGAGATTGACACCCACAATAATCTACTCACAGACTCTCTGCTGAACTGCTTTGAAAAAAAATCCCCACTTGTGACACCAAGGAAGGTCTCCGCAGGTAGGAACAGCTGGTGGAGCCCGGAACTGGAGAAACTACGTCGCAAGGTAAGAAAGCTGTTTAACAGAGAAAAAACACCCTACTAAACAACGATTGGGACAATTACAAAGAAACCCAACTCCAATACAAGAAGCAGATCCCACTCAGAAAAAACCAACGCTTCTGTTCGAACATAGAGTCCAACAGTCATGCCACCAAAATAAAAAAAACATCCTGATCAGCGAACCTGAGCACAGTATCGGTTCTCTAAAAAACTGGACGGCACATACACCAAGTCGGACGACGAAACGTGCGAACTGCTGCTTCAAACGCACTTCCCCGGCTGCGTCATCACTGAGACGGAAAGCTGGGAAGTGGGGATCAGCAATTCAGCATCCAATACCGACTGGACCCAGGCCCAAAGAATCATCACACACGATATGGTGAAGTGGGCTATCAATAGCTTCCTTCCATTCAAATCAGCTGGCTTGGATGGTCTATTCCCAGGACTACTGAAATGGAGCGACGATCGTTTGGTGGTACATCTCGTGAACTTGTTCAGAGCATGCATCGCACACGGTTACACTCCCCTGATATGGAGGGAAGTTAAAGTCGTATTTATCCCCAAGCCCGGCAAGAGTGACCACACGCAGCTGAAGTCCTTTAGGCCAATCAGCCTCACATCCTTCCTGTTGAAAACTCTTGAAAGGCTCTGTGATAGGGACATCAGAACACATGCGCTGTCGAACAAGCCACTCAAGGCTAACCAACATGCCTACAGTATGGGCAAATCAACTGAGTCCGTCCTTCATAGCGTTGTATCACGTATTGAAAATGGACTATCTGGTAAACAATCAACCCTTGGCGTCTCTATAGACGTGGATGGCGCCTTCGACAAGACTACTTTCAACAGCATAAGCCTTGCTCTGATCAGACATGGGGTCGATCACACGACTGCCGGGTGGATTGACAACATACTGAGACAAAGGGCTATCCAATTCACCGTTAATACCACGACCAGAGGCGTGGTATTAACGGAGGAGTTCTCGCACCCCTCCTATGGAACATTGTGGTCAATGAGCTGATTAGCAGACTCTGCGACCGCGGCCATTATACGGTAGGCTATTCAGACGATCTTGCCATTCTCATAACAGGACCTGTTGACAATGTTTTGTGCAACCTGGCAAAGCAGGCTTTAAAGATCGTCGAACAATGGTGCTCGAAGCACGAACTATCAGTGAACCCGTCAAAGACGGAGCTCATTATGTTCACTCACAAACGCAATCTGGGCGGTTTACAACTACCTAAACTGTTTGGTACCGAGCTGTCCCTAACGAACGAGGTCAAATATCTGGGCGTTATTATTGACAGCAAACTGTTATGGAACAAACAATTGGACCACAAGATTAATAAGGCATAACATTTTCCTGCCAGGGTTGCGGGACTGTTCGAAAGAGATACCGCGGCCCTGGAACACAAAGGGCAAAGGAAGGAACATGGATGGATTTAGTCAGTAAAAGTCTGACACTCCCTCCTGCTCAGCCCAGAGCGGGAGGGGTTACTTGATGATTTCCCATCGGTAAAAAAAAAGCATAACATTTTGGCAATGCAGAAGACTTCTAGGGAAATCCTGGGGCCTTTCGCCGAAAATTACACTATGGCTTTATAAAGCCGTAATCAGACCTACAGCCGCTCGATCATTTCATCCGTCAGGAGGCCTGTATGGCAGCAATCAGACTAAGACGAGTGTCTTAGTCTGCCTGAGTAGGCATGTGGAAAAACAAAGGGACATTCACACCACAATATGGGACAGAGCGCTGCGTAAGGTACCGCTCATTGACGCGCCCTGTGATAGGATCCCCAAAGTCCACGTGTTCGATAAACTCTATCGAATACAATTAGCAGAGATCGAGCGAGATCAATCAGGAGCCGACGAAGTCCGTATTTATACGGATGGCTCAAAAACCGTAGGTCTCTAGAGGGACTAATCATCAGTAGTTTAGACCACCGCAAGTTACTTAATAGTCCCCACGATATTAACTCCCTCAATGAAGTCAATGAATCGTAACTAAAAAGAATAAAATAAAGATTAAAGAAAAACAAAAAAACCCGACAGCCTAAAAACTAATTTAAAAAAATACGTGAAAAAATGTACTTAAATAAAAACAAAAACTAAAAAGAAAGAAACAAGCCCAGTAGTTTAGAATTTTGTTTAGTAATACTAAATAACTACACAATTGAAATAGTTTTATAATCGATACACACATAAAACAAATCATAAATTCTAATGCAGAACAGAACGACTATATATATTGCAAAAGTCCCAGATCCCTTTTTGAACAGGCGGTTCGTCTCGATATTTTTGTCGCTGGTAGTACATTGTACATACTATGCGTCGAACGTGTTGGGAATGAGACGAATTAGTGCATGAAACGAGTTAGGAAACTGACCAGCTGCCAAGGTGACGTATTAGTGAATGTGACTTAATAGGGATGGCGACGAAATAGCCAATCTGACGAGTGGTCAACACATCCGTATAAAGGGTGTAACAAGACCCTTAACGAAGCCGAAAGCCACTTGTTCTCCCCGTCATTGCGATCATTTTTTTGTTCTAGACCATACCTGGGAACCTTCTAGTTACGGAGATATTGGGGAATAAAGTTTTTTCTTAAATACAATGTCTTTTATTTTAAACACCTCTACAACCCCCGTACTATTCAATGCATCCATCAGCACAATGTTTTGAGTGCGTTACATTGCCTCCTACCGTAAAACGTGATTTTTCACCCCCAAAAAAATTCCCTTCCCAGCAATAATTTTTGCGTAAAGTTACTTAGTGTGATGTACAGAATGCTTGGTTGACAGCTTCGTTAAGGGTCTTGTTACACTCTGTATGTGTATACATGTGGTAGTAGTAGTCAATTCTGTCTACTTAATACACACAAGATATTTTAAAATAATTTTCTAAATCTACAATAATGTGATAAAATGCCTGCACGGCTCACCCTCACCGCTGCGTGATCCGAATATAAATTTTAAAAGAAATGGGGATGAGAGTTGCCGAAATATTGCGACAAATAAAATACCTAATGTGAACGTAAATTTTACACCAAATCAATGGCCAGCTAAAAGTCCCGATCTAAATCTCATTGAGAATCTTTGGGCACAAATAAATCATAAAACATATTTATTTCTGTCAATTGGTTTTACAAAACACTTTTTTACGTCGATTTTAAAACTAGATGGGGCCGGTGTTTCGTACCTGACTACTCTGAGAAGAAACATCAAAAACAAATTCAGAGGTCACTGTCTCTTTTAAAGTCCAGACATTGGTCAAGTCATATGAGAACCATGCAGATTAATGTCTGAGATGGTCTTTTGAAGAAATAACCACACAGATTTGAGTGGACCTGTCCAGTCAGTACAAGTATTTGTCAGTGATCGTGTAGCTCGACTCAAGGAGCTCAACGATACGACGATGACAAATGTTTCTGACAAATTCTCAATTCCCAAATCTCTGACTCTATTCTCAAATCCCACTGAGGTGCGTAATCAGACCAATCTACGAGATTTGGTATATTCTACTTGGGAATCCGTAAGAGGCAGCGAAATGTGCTGGAATATGGTGGAGAATATCCGGATCAGGAGGACTTGTATACTGGAAACCGGTGAAGGTCACATTCCATACTAAGGGCCTTTCCCGAAAAAGTGGAGGTTATTGCCATAAACTCCACGCTTGGCTCGATTCGATTTCAACTATTAGCCCGTGTACATATGTCATGAAAATTGGTCCTTCTGTTTATGTTTGATTAGAATATAATAGAATAGAATGCTCATTTACTTCTTACCACAAATGAATTGTGAAATGAAAATTTATACATACAAAATTCGGTAGAACTAAAAACAATTTCCACCTGTCGGAGACTGGTATCTATAGAGTCGGACTTATAGAGTCGCACTGATTGGGTCGCACCTATTCGAAAGTGTGTGTTGTGCAACTATATCTCATTTTGCCGACTGTATAATATTTTCCGACCATGATTATCTGTAGGTCATTTTGTTAGTCAAATAACACATACTGAATCGGGAGGAATCGAGCTACACTTCGCTAGGTTTCGCTTCGCTCAAAAATGACGATTTTCAGATGATACCAATGTTTTACGAAAGTAAAGTTAGTTTTGAGTTGGACTTTATATGCCGACCATACAATTCAAAATAATTACACACACAGAAACATGTAAATAAAATAATAATTACAATTATTTTTGTTTTATTAAATGTGGTTATGGATAGTCGAGTCGATAAGATCCTATAGACCCGTAATGTTGAATTCCTAAAATTTTGAACAGTAACAAATTATTAATATCATTAGAAGAAATCATCATCATTCATCATTCTCCTGCCCTTATCCCAACTTACTTGTGGTCGGCGCAGCATGTCTTCTTCTTCCATACTTCTCTATTACTCGTCATCTCAGCAGTCACTTCCTTTCTAGCCATATCATCCTTCACACAGTCCATCCATCGTTTCTTTGGTATCATTAGAAGAAATATGATGTTTATATCGTCGTCGCAGGTAAAACGAAAAAAAAACGACTCTTATAAATTCGATTCGATTTGATAAATTATCCGACGAAATTAAGCTATGTTACTCAGCCACTGGCTAGGGTTCATAATTGTCTACGTCAAATGTGAGTCTCTTTCCTGCGTTAAGTCAGATAAAATTGTGTATAATTATGACTGTTGCTGTTTGTACATAATGCTTGGTTGACAGCCGTCAACGTCGTGACCGTTTACACCCTGTGTGTATAGTAGGTAAGTAGGTGCCTGCAAAGAATAACAATAGGTTCCTACTGACCAAATCATTCAAATTCATTTATTCATTTTGTGAACATAGGGTAATAATATACAGATGTTATATAATTATTATATGTTGGTCCATACTATGTCCCACCAGAAGGCATAGGTACAAAATGAATAACAATGAACAAAATAAAAACCAAAAAATAAAGCTAAAACTAAGTAGTACGAGTAGATGTCCGAATTTCATGCCAAACACTAAATGTATGTCAATAAATTAATCATTATCTGCGACATTTATTAATTTCTACAGAATGTTTTATCATTCTGTACATAACAAGCCCTTATCTACCTAAATGATACAAATATTTAATTAGTCACGACTGTGAAGCGATTTTAAATCGTTCAGATTAGAATTTATTTTTAATGTCTAATAACAATTGCTAGTTTATTGATTTGTGTAAGTTTTAATTTAGACTGTGGACCTGTGGAGTCATGTTTAGTCGGCAATCTTCGCGACCGACCGGGCGACCTCGTGTCCGTATAAAAAACAGCAAGCCTGGGTGACTTAGCAATAACTTTAGTTATTATTGCTAAGTCACCCAGGCTTGCTGTAATAATATGTGCTCAGCAGAATGTAAGCACCTCGTGATAAGATCAGTCAATGTTTAGCAAAACAATAGTGAGTAGTGTTGCAAGTGTAACCAGTTCAACTAGCTGCTGTTGCTATGCTATGTTTACAAGCTGCCGTGTGTACTTACCTACGTACTCGCCAAGCCCCAGATATCGATCATCTCTACCGTACTTGCTGCACGGCTAGCGCCAGGGTCAATGCCGCAAGTCGGTGGTGACTTGGACGTGGCATAGTGTGTATGGTATGAAGTTCCATTCGTATTGTTACGCTGGGCATGGGATAAATTAAATACTACCGATTAAACACGAAATAACTTTATTGATTACAAAACACTTAAAACTTAATCACAAATACAATACTGATCACTATTCACTTAGAAGAGCAGTGGTGGCGGCTCGGGTTCGAACCCAGTGAGGCGCATTACTTTGTGTAATTTATTTCATCACCACTGCTCTCAAAACGGTGAAGGAAAACTTCGTGAGGAAACCGGCATGTCTTAGAACCAACCAAAATTCGAAGACATGTGACATCTACCTACCCGCATTGGGCCCGCGTGGTGGATTATAGCCCGTTCCCTCTCATAGAAAGGAGGCCGAGTGTCCCAGCACTGGGAACATTAAAGGCTGATTATGCTATTCACTTAGATATCGCACTTCTGGTTCAATTTGATTCGCTTCGTTGTGTAGCCAAAATCAGACTGAATGCCAATCAATCTGGGCTGTCGCTGCGCCCTCACAAGGGGCCCCCGTAAGGGGGCGCGGCAAACCATATCTTGGCCCGTAAAAAAGGGACCCATCGTTGGGTAGCCATTTAGGCTAGAGCCTAGTGGACGCACGTATACAACGTGCGCCCATGTGTGTGGTTGCTATGAGAGTTTCTGTAGGCGCACCACAGCGCTGTCGATGTCGTACTTTGCATCGACAAAACATCGAGATCGCTAAGGTTTGCATTTTTATCGATCTCGTTAACGAATTTGGAAGTACGTAACACGCGACGATAAGATTTATCGTGGGCCGAATCGAGTCTCTAAGGATCGCTTGTCAAATGGCAACGTCCCATGGCAATGTCCAAAGACAAAACATATTTCTGTGGCACGACTAAATCGACTAATGTCCGAGATATTTAGAAAATCCTTTTTTTCATAGATGTTTGGCATTGTAAACAATGTTTATAATATTAGAGAAACTATCAGTATTTACAAAAAAAATCCGTTTATTTTGGTAAAAATACAGAATATATTCCATTTTCTTAGCGACGTCGTGTTTACCATTGCCAAAAAAAAAGTTCGTAGTTGACAGTTGACATTACTTTCTGGAGAAAGATAAAAATACGGCTAGTGGGTCGTGTTTACAATAACAATATTTCAATTTCAATTGAAACATGGGTGCAATCGACACAACCAAGGCAATCTGGCATTCCAAATTTGTGCTGGAATCCTTCTACGATGGCTCTTTTTTCAGCTGCACCAAGGCCAAGGGCAAGATTGTACTCCTGCCCAATGCAACTTTGGTAGCCCCCAACAAAACCGTACGGCTGTCAAAACCTAAGTCATGAAGTTTTAGTATGTAATAAATGTGTATTTGGACTAGAAAATCTAGGTATTAGACATGGCGAGTTATTTTTAATAGATTCCTAAGAACCATAATAGGTAAAAATTGTAGTGCATGATAAAAAAAAAAAAAAATAAGGTTAGGTATGTTTTGTGTAGATCTCGAACGAAGTAGCCACCTATAGTAAAACCACGATACCACATTATGGACAGGGAGTCCAGTGGATCGTGTCCTCTGTACAGCTCTATCCCTTCTACGAGTACTAAAATGTCTGGTACTTCTTTAGTCACCCGAAAAAGACGAACAAAATCTTCTTTTGGAAGTTCCAGAGGATTGTTCGTGTCTCTGAGACGTCGCCTCCCAATACGCATCACATTAATAACAACAACATCGCGTAATTATGAATGTGATGGTGCTGCCGTTCTTCCTCGTCACCCAGCAATAAAACCAAAAGTCCTGAATCAATTATAATAATGGTCGATAAGCTTATCGCACTTTTACAAGGTGTCGATAAATTACCGAGCTCGACAGCGCAAATAGGCGATCTCAACTGTCAAAATGTCGTTTCGTACTTGCATTTTCGTTAAAAAAGTTAAATTTTAGAGTTTAGTTACCGATCCTTAAAATAGTAGATACGTACTCGCGACATCGATTCGAGTCGATAAAAACTCATTTTATCGAGAGTAATTGTCAGATTTATCGAATCGAGTCCTACGTACTTGCACTGGCGCTGATTTCTTCACGACACCTCGGCGGTCTGTCCCTGTCCTGTCAGGTGATACCTCCGGTTCCGGTTACTCGGAGGAAGCCCGGCGACTGACTGCTACCGCAAACACGATGGCTATTTATATGACGACCGATCCTTCGAGATGGTTCCACAACTTTCAGGAACCTTCTTCACAGTTCTATAGTGGAATATCATCCTTCGAGAAAGTTGCACAACTTTCTCGAATCTTCTAGACAGCTCCATAGCAGAACATTGTCCTTCGAGAAAGTTCCACAACTTTCTCGAATCTACTAGACAGTTCTATATAGTGCTTCCAGAAAGTTCTACAGTGGAACATTCTGTACTCTAAACTTCTAGACAGGTCCTTATAGGAACATTCGAGACTCGCACGTAATCTAGAATGTTCTCGTAAAGTAACCGAGGTAACAGTATCATACAATCGAATAAGCAGCCACCTCATACAGGTTCAGTACCGCTGGCGTACGGCCTGCGCCTACCGTCAATAGTACCTGGTGGTTGTAGGTACTTACACGTTTGATCCTAGCTTCAATTTTGAAAGTTATGAGTATGAATATGGATGAATTTAAGAGTAGAGGGAGAGTAAAGAAATTATGAATGAACTGTGTGAAGGATGATATGGCAAGGAAGGAGATGTCTGATGAAATGACGAGTAATAGAGAACAGTATCGAAGAAGAACATGCTGCGCCGACCACCAATAAATTGGGATAAGGACAGGAGAATGATGATCCTTCCTTCAGCTCATTCGGGAAAAATCATAGTATGTTTAGATATTATTCGTAAATACACGAGCGCATATTTATTAATATTACGTTAGATAGTTGTACTTTGTTTGATAATGAACCTTTTTGCAATGACTAAAGCCTACAGTGCAGCCGTAAGGCTGTCAGTTCAACGACTCCACCTCAATGGAAGTTATTTCTAGAACGCAGCTAGGCGATATCCGATAACCATCACATGCTGATTCGCGCGATTACGCACGATAACATACAACAATGTGCGATATCGTGCGATGTCCTGCGACCAGTGCGGCACATGGTACGCCGCAGTCAGCGGCTCCCAGGAGCCCCGGCGATAAGGGAGACCTGCGGACAGGCAGCGAGTCGAGTAGGTACCTATCCCAAGGTGTACTCACTATTGAACAGTGATGTACTGATACTAGTAGTACCTGCTCGATCACCAGAATGTTTTACAAACATGAGGAATCATGATGGAGCAACGTAAAGTAACGAGTCACATCAAGGTAATAGTAAAATGGGTTCTTAAATATGTTGGTACAAGCAATGCCTACGTACTAAACAACCTACATTATAATTTTACCTCCAGCTAGCGACCGCAAGGAAACTATATAGTACCTACAGAGCAAGACGGCCGCCGCCCGCAGGAATTTCCCGGCAACAATCATTCTTCAGCAAAAAATGACACAATTCCATCATCCCATACAAACTTTTCCCCTATAACCGATTTTTAACCGATTTAAAAAAACAGAAAAGTACAAAAACGCATGTCTAGAAAATTCATATACACAGAAAAAAAACAATATATATAAACTTATATAAACCTTAGCAGGCTCTCATTGCGCGGCTGGGTCTGGGGCTTGATTTAGTGCGCAGTACTCCTAGACACGGCACGCATAGCGAGGGGACGAGGTTCCTCTCCTTGGAGCCCTGACCACCCTGGACCTTGTTCCTGATGCCAATGGGCCATAATATATTTTTTTTAATGTTTTATGTACTTTTGTTTTAAAAAATGATAATTCTGGTGACAATGCATTTTCATAACGTAAGTACATGACTTGATCCTTCGGCCAGGATCGTCTACTCACCAGAGAACTCCTCAACGGTTATTAGCGCGGATACGATTGATGAAAAAACATAATTTCTGTCGTTACGTGTTCCTACAGCCAGGATCGTCTCCTCACGAGAGAACTCCACGCAACGGTTAGTAGCGGGGTTACGACAGTTTGTTAACGTGTTAATTTTGATGAATAATCATGATCTCTATCATGAACTCATCCAGCAGCCAGGTTCGTCCTCTCACGAGGGAACTCCTCAATGGCTAATAACGCGAACACGAAACTTGGTATATAGGTGCTCAATTTTGACAGATAAACATGATTTCTATCAAGACCACATCCTGCAACCAGGGTCGTCTCCTTACGAAGGAACCCTTTAACGGTTAATAGCATGGATGCGGAAATTTGTGTACTCGTCCAATTTTGATTAATAAAAATAATTTATATCGTTACCGAGAGTCTTGCTGACCGCCGACCGTATTTCATTGATGTATCCGCATTTACATAAATTAAAAGTGTTTAAACAAATGTGATATTCGTTTTAGATTTCTGTTACATTATTTGGTATTTTGGTAGATGGAGTATTTGATTGTGCGAGCCAGAGACCGTCGGCAACAAATTATACAAAGTAAAAAGTCATTTTTATTTACATGTAACATATCCATTAACATATTATTTTTGTCCCAGCCCTATATTTTTTTAAGCGGAGTGCTTTCACCTTGACGTCTGATTTCCAGTCATACCAACTCTGAAATACAAGTAGATAAGATTACCCAAGCTCCAAGAGGTATTGCTACTATGTTATATGTTATTAAACAATTTTCATTTCCAAAACAAATTAGTACCGATTAACCATAAGATACCTACTTTTAACCATTTTTCTGGGGTCTTTGTAGCCCCAGACCCCAACGCATTTAATTCTTCTGCTAGTTGAACTAGCAGAAGATGCTTCGAGCGGGCTGCGTCAGGGCCTGAGATACGGCCCCGAGCAAAGCCATAAGTGGGCTTCGAACGACGCTCGTATATTGACTGACATTCCTTCAAGTGACAAGCATTTTGATAGTGTGTATTTGCAAAAGGAAAATTATAATCTTAAGGCTTTAGGGCTTCTCATAAACATGAATGAGGATCACTTCAAAATAACTAACCCACAGCCATATGACTGCAATGAAATGAACAAGCAACAGATATTACGTTGCATAGGTAGGTTTTATGATCCTATGGGATCTATAAGTCCCATCATTGTAAAAGCAAAGGCTATTATGCAGAAATTATGGTTGAGCAAAATGAATTGGACAGCTCCCCCCCTGAAATCATAACACAAGAATGGCTTCAGTTTGTGCACAGCTTAGCTTCCATGGGCACAATTTCTTTAAAAAGAAATGTCCAGGTTATGGATTCAGACACTGTACAATTAATTGACTTTGCAGATGCCTCCAGCTCTACTGCTTATGGATGATGTATATACCTAAGGGTCATCGATAAATCAGGTAAATTTAATCAATATTTGCTCTGTTCGAAATTAAGAATTAATCCGCTAAATAATAAGAGTTTGACTGTGCCGCGGCTAGAGCTAAATGCAGCACTACTGCTTTCAAAATTAATAGCGAGGGTTCACAGCACGTTTATGCTTAAAATTAATATTCAGGTCAGTGGGTAGCCTTAGGGGCGGATTTTTAGGAGTTGGAGTATATCCATAAGGGCGCTATGAGAAGCAAAGAAAACGAAAAAAAATTTTTTTTGGTTAAATAAATTTTTGGGACTTAGAAAATTTCGGTCAGAGTGTCGTCGTAGTTTTTGTTTTGTTTTCTGCACGGCTCATGGTGCCTTTAAGCGTATGGTACCAATTTGAAAAAAAAAAAAAAACGAATAATTTTCTAAGTCCCGCGCCATAGCGCCCCTAAGGCTACACTCCAACCAATATTCACAGTGTATATTTATTCTCGGATTCGCAAATTGCTCTAGATTGGATAAGCAAAGATCCAATTAACTTGAAAGCTTATGTCGCGAACAGAGTAAATGTGATTAACCAGCTAACAGCTGACTGGACATGGAGATTTGTCGAGACACGGGACAACCCTGCCGACCTCATCAGCAGAGGTGTCAATCCTCAAGATTTAAGTAGCTGCGATATGTGGTGGCAAGGTCCACAGTTCCTGCATGACAGCATGTACTCATTTGCTCCCAATTTCAACCCATCTCTTGATGTACCTGAGATGAAATCTTGTTCAACAATCTCCAGCGATCAGGCGTCAGCTTCTAAGGAAATCAACGACACTTTTGTCATTTCTGATGTTTATAAAATGACTAGAGTATTAGCATACATTTTCCGATTTTATAACAATGTTAAATCAAAAAATAGTAAAATTAGTCATTCCTATTTAACTAGCACTGTACTAAAGCATTCCTTATTGTTTATAATGAAACATGAGCAACAAATTCATTATAAAAAGGAAATAGATTTAATAATAAACAATTCCAGTATAAAGGGTAGTCTAAAGAGCCTACATCGCTTTTTGGATGAGCGGGGTTGTTAAGAGTAGGTGGCAGTTTTCATTATGCCAATATTCCATTTAAGCAAAAACATCCTGTATTATTACCAAAATTTTCTCAGATTACATATCTTATTATAAGAAAGGAGCATAAAAGACTTCTTCATGCTGGACTTTTGTTGTCAAACTTAAATCAAAGATTTTGGATAATTGATGGTCTAAGAGTTGTAAAGAAAATCACTCACCAATGTATAGTTTGTTTCATACAAAAGGCTTATGCCTCGAGACAACTAATGGGTTCCTTGCCTGCCGACAGAGTGACTGCAATCAGCCGTCCTTTTAAGAAAGTCGGTGTTGATTTCGCTGGGCCAATCAGTGTAAAAAACTGGCGTGTGAGGCGAGCAATAATAGGTAAAGGTTACATCTGCGTTTTCGTCTGTTTTACGAGAAAACCCATTCAGATCTAACTTCCAACACCTTCCTTGCGATTGTTAATATCAAGACGCGGTTTGCCCACTGAGATCCACTGTGACAACGCTAGTACATTTAAAGGCACAAGGAACCAATTGGTTGAGCTTCACAACTTGCAGACTTCCAAAGACCACCAGAACAAGGTTCATGAATATGCAGCTCAGCAAGGCATTCATTTTAACTTTATTCCGCGCTATACACCCACATTTGGAGCTCTTTGGGAGGCTGCAGTTAAGAGTACAAAGTACCATTTAAAAAGAATTTTACAAAATAACATTTTAACGTACGAGAAATTAAATACTGTTTTAACTGATAGAAGCTGTGTTGAATTCACGCCCTCTTTTGCATCTGACATCATCATGATCTGCATCAGACGTAAATGATTTTAGTTATCTTACTCCAGCCCATTTTATAACAGGTGAATCTTTAACTTTGTATCCAGAACCAGATATTGTTAACGTTCCTCATAATAGACTTGCATTTTGGCATTAATGTACCAACTTAAAGCAATCATTCTGGAAAATGTGGCATAAACAGTATTTGAATCTATTGCAAAATAGACCTAAGTGGTTACATAGTATGTGTAATGTTAAAATTGGTAGTCTAGTTATACTTAGAGAGAATAGTACCCCTCCTTTATCTTGGCCCATGGCTAGACTAACAAATGTATTTCCAGGACATGATGGGAAAATAAGAACTGTGGAAGTAAAATCTCGTAATGGAAAAACGCATGTACGTTCCCTAACTAAAGTTAGTGTTTTACCTATAGATCAAACTGACTGATACATTTAGTCCATAGTTACTAAGTGTACTAGATAATAAGCATAATAGATATAAGCGCATGTTAGTAACTAATTTCTTATTGCTATATTTAATGTCTATAGTAAATAACGATGTTTGTAACTGTTTTTCATCAGAGTTTCTTATATCACCAATATTTTAAATGTCATATTGTATCCTATAACAATAATAGCTCTGTAATATTAATAGTTTCAGTAACTTTCATACTTTCTTTAAGTTTAATTGTAAGATCCATAGTTGCACAGTCATAAAAATATACCTAAGTAAATTGTCTTAAACAATGTTAAATTAGTTTGTTTTTAGTTTGTTCATCAAATAAATTAGTAGGTACTTAACTATGTAATCAAATTCAAGATTTAAATTAAAATATAGTTTATTTAAATAGCTTTATGTAGGCCGCAGCATGTGGGCAACACCAACATCAACATTTTTAATGTAAATCTGACGTTTGTATTATCTGTGAAAACAACACTGTATCTCGCTCTCTTTCAACCACGAACTTTGCAATAAATGGACGTGTCTGTAACTCCAGAGTTTAACTTCATCAAAGCTGAAGCTCCCTGCCCTACTAACAGCCTAGCAACATTCCCCACAGTCCACTGCTACCAGCTGTGCACAATTAGTTCAAGAACAAAGACTCATTAAAACACACATAATTCAATAGATACATGATACATTAAACATTCCAATAAAGTACAATACAAAACAATAACCACACAAAACATATATTTATGTTGACAGCCGACGACTGTATGTGACGTGCAAGTCACTGCAGCGTCTGATGTAAGGACAGTCGAGCCTGTCGGCTATCATCATCAGCAACCCGTTGGAGCCGCCGCGAACCCTGCGCACCAGGGACGCGCTCCGCTTACGCATCGTTGCATAGAAGCAGTTGACGATTCACCCACAGGCTGCACGCATACAGACAGGTACAATAAGCCCTGAAATAGGTCTGCTTGACCGACCCTCAACAGCGCGCAAACCTGCGCGCTATCATGTTACCTCTTACAGCCATAGCCCTCCGCTCTCTCTCGATATCAGCGTCATCTCTAAGACCGACTGTTACTACATGTCCCAAGTATTTGAACTGGTCCACTCTGACCAAGGGAACCCCGTACAGTTTGATGGGAGGCACTGACAGGACATTTAGAGCCGGCCTCAAAAACCATGACCTGACTTTTCGTGGGTCTTTCCCTGTCCTCCGATCGGAACTCCGATTGTTAGAAGGAGCGGAAATATTTTTTTCCCATGCCTCCGATTAAGCATCTTATAAACATTGTACAGTCTAGTACAAAATAAAGAGCACATAATGCGAGATGGATTTTTAATAAATTGTCAAATGATGCTTAGCACTGGTGAAATTAGCATAGGACATTATTTAGAAAGAGTAAAAAATTAAGTTTTATTTTTGTATTTTATTGACTGTACAGTCGACATCGTTAATATCTACGCGGACAATCGGTCAATAATACAGTATAATGGCCTTGACTGTACTTTTGGTTAAGTAAAGTAAGTGATAAAAAGAAAGCCCATTCAATCGGAGGCATGGGAATAGTACATTTTGATATAAGTGGGGAAACTTTGTTATTGCATTCGAGCGCGGAATAAACACCCGAGCTGAAGGCGAGGGTGTTATGGAGCCGAGAACTGCAATAACAAATCCCAACGCGTATCAAACGACGTTTTTCAATACACTTTCGAAGAAATAAAATATTAAAACAGAAACTATTATTTTTGTCAGGAATGATTATGAAACTATGTTTTAATTTGCTTTTTTCCCGCGCTTTGCTTTCGCCAGGCTGAAGAAGAAGCAAAGGTATGATGCCGCTATACAGCCTAATATGAAAAGAAGAAAAATCAAATATTTTTGAATTTAGAACACAAATAAATGTTAATTTGTTCATAAAAGCAAATATTTGTTTAAATAATCATGTATATCTATGATATTCTATTTATAAACACAATTTAAATACTAAAAAATATTTACGCCGTATAGACGCATATCTCTTTGCCGAGATTAAAAAAAAAACAATCACCACCAATTAAAGCTATAGTCATTGAACCCATTTGGACTTATCTGTGGAAATTTTTATTTCCGCACTTGTGCGGAAAAATATTAAAAATCGCACGTGTGCGAAATACATTGCATGTTGAACCTAATCGTAGTGCGATTAGAACCAGTTTTCGAGAAAGTGTATTGAAAAAAATATTCCCGCTCCTCCTACCAATCGGAGTTCCGATCGGAAGACAGAGAAAGACCCCTTTTCGGCACATTATATTTAAGACCGTGTTTTTCTGCATGTCTTACAAATCCGCAACAATGTTCTCATGTCACAAACCGATGCGCTCAGCAGCATCATGTCGTCCGCATAGCTAATATTATTCAGACAAACTCCATCAATATGACAGGGTGACTGCTGAGAGCAACAATCAGAACGTTGACATGTAGGTTATAAAGTGCGGGGGAGCTCAACCCAACTAAATCCCCCCTTATAGGTTTTCCTGTAATCTATATAGGCAAAGAACATTTTTTTTTCAAAATAATCGGCTCTGTATTTTTGGAGTTAAAGGGGGGGGTGGCCAATTTTAACTTCAAAACTTGTCTTAAAATTATTAAAAAAATTAGTATCCATCCTGTGTGTTACAACAATGTTTCATTTGTTTGTTTATATGTGTACGTTTTTCAGGTCTTTTTTCTTATAAATAGGTACACAGAACCTACTTAATCTTACAATAAAAAACAAGTAATACGATACACGAGGAGGAGTACGCAGCGCAGCAGCCATTCGCTCAGCACTGCGCCAACCGTGCCGTCATTTAGATGGTTGTGGCTTCCTCGGGCATTGCTGCATTTTAGCTTAACCGTGGCCGGACCTCGTTTCCAAATTGAAGCACTGTTTTAAGCTTTCACGGTTTACAACTAAACTTATCTGTCACTTACGGCATATCTTCCGTGGTTGTCTATTATCCTGTATCCTTTCGTTTCCAAATTGCCGCTGAATCATGCAAGCGAATTAAGATAACCCAACATGCAACATCACCAAAATCAGCGGTCGGGGAGTCCTTTTGAAGTAGTGCAAGTTAAGGGTACACCCTGCCAGGGTTGCGGGACTGTTCGAAAGAGATACCGCGGCCCTGGAACACAAAGGGCAAAGGAAGGAACATGGATGGGTTTTAGTCAGTACAAGTCTGACACTCCCTCCTGCTCAGCCCAGAGCGGGAGGGGTCATTTGATGATTTCCCATCGATAAAAAAAAAAAAAAAAAAAAAAAAGGGTACATATGTAATGTATGTATGTTAGTCTGTAAGGTATATATCTAAGGGCCAAAGTAGCCTGGAAATAAATGGTTGTTGTTGTTGTTGTTGTAATAGTATGGGACGAGTGCACAATGTCGCACAAGCATGCATTAGAGGCGTTGAACCGCAGCTTGCAGGACATCGGCGGCAACCATTTTGATCGCAGGTGACTTTAGACAGACACTGCCAATTATTGAGAGGGGGGGCACACCGGCGAAAGAAATAAACGCATGCCTCAAGGCGTCGCCGCTGTGGTTCAGGATCGAAAAGCTCCATCTTAGGTGCAACATGTGCCTCCAACTTTACTACGACCATGAAGCACGTGTCTTTGCGAATAAACTGCTGTAAATGGGAGAGGGTCGTCTGGAATTGGATGCAGATAGAAAAGTTCTATTTTCCGAAGAATTTTCCCATCCAGTGGCTACAGAAGATGAACTAATCGGGCACGTTTTTCCCAAGTTGGAAGTTAATATAAAAAATTCCAGCATTGCCCTCTCACAAGAAGAAAAACGAGTGAGTCAGTAAAATAAACAAAAAATATTTAACGATGATCAGTAATATTATAAAAGCCACCACACAGACAGAGCTGGCCAGTAATATTATAAAAGCCACCATTATTACAGGAGCTGCTGTAGGACGTCATAAGCCCCCTGGCGGTGGCCGTCAGTTCTCACACATAACGTAACTCACGCCTGTCATCTCCGAAGGGTTAGGTTACGTGTCATTTCTATCGAAAAATACACGTTTGTAGATACTCTAAACCCGATACCGTGCGAATGGCAGCCATCTTGTTGTTTTAATCGGCTGATCTAGGGTAGGTTCAATGAAATGCTTTTATCTCTGAATCTATGTCCTAAAATTGAAGTATCACAAATCGTTAACACTGCATACTAAAAAAGGTTTAATCGTTGACGAAATCTTCCACTTATTAAACTAAAAAGCTGGAAATAAAAATAGGTGCAAGACCAATAGGTAGATTTTTTCTGACGAAATCTACCTAAAAGTAGTTAGAAAAACTAAAAATCCCGACTGAAAAATCTTCAACTTCTTCAGTTTTTTTAGTCGGGTCTTTTTCTCACTGCATGCAATCAAATACTATCTATTATTATGGTCGGTACTGTATATAGACGACGTTAGACGATATTGACGTGGAATGTCATACGTGTTAGTTGGTTGAATCAACACACATTGACATTGGCTGCAACTGCAAGGCTGAGTAGTAAACTGTAGGTAGTGAATATTGAGATAATCAGTCTCTGGTCTAATGTGCACAATGCACACTCATCGTGACGGCTAGGTTTTTTTCCGAACATCAACAAAGTTACAGATTGAGCCATTCAACCGCACATCGGTAGCACTTTGACCTTGAACTGACCTAGCGTAGGTAGTACCTACGAAGTTTCAATAGACTAAGAGGTCAGCTTGTACTGGTTTGTTTACCGCCGACGTGCGGCTCACTGTACAACACGTTCGTACGAACACGGAAGTTTGCATTTGTCGAGAGGTTCAATGTTCATCTAAAGGTCCTTGCTATTCATAAAATTAGAATTATAGACTCGATGAGCGGGGTCACGTCACCTTCCAAATATTGAGAATAGTGTCAGTTGCAAAATAGTTTTTATCAGTAAATGTATATAATTATGTACTTAATAGAGGCGCTATTAAGTAGTGAGTGACCAGCAAGAATAATCAAATTAGTCAGTAAATAACGTCACATTGGGCGGCTCCGGCTAGTGACCACGACCTTTTTAGACGTTTAGTCACAATTCTAACCACTATTTAAGTCAGACTAAATAGCTTTCAATTAGAAATCTACTCAATCAAAGTAATTATTATTAGGTTTCTCGTCTTTTATTTTGTATTTAATACTCAATACTCAATTCTTTATTGCACTCCACAATGTAACCCAAAGGTTGACTGATAGAGAATGCCTTGTGACATTATATCCACCTATGTGCCACTATTGTACATGAAGTTTAAATAAATAAATAAATTCTAACCTAACCTAGCACTTAAGCAGTCGCTAATGGGTCTATTTGACCCAGACCTCCGTATTTTGCTTAGTACTTTTGAAGTGAGCGCTTTGCGACGTTGCCGCTCTTACTACCTTTCTAGGGTCAGTTGTCGTAGCAGGTAACACCCACAGAGTTCAGTTGGCGCGCTGCGCTTGAGTGCTATAGACGTAAAAAGTGCGTATGGGTCTACTGGACCCGGTTGCGACTAAATACGTAAGTGATTTTTATCATTTTTTAACAGTACTATATTTTTGTTTTTCTTGATAGATAGAGATATTGAAGAATACCTAAATGAAGGTATAGAGGAAGAGGACTGTTCAGAAATAGAAGACTTTTTAGAAGTAAGTCAGCATGGTTCGATTCCGAACAAAGATGGTGATGAAGGGGATGAAATGTCGAGACCACGGAGCCCGTTCGTGCAGGCGATGGGCACTATATATTTTTTTTGGGTTATTGAATATAGGTGGATTGAACGCTTATGTTATTCACAAAACTAGATCAGTTTCTAACAACTTAGTAAGACGCTCCTTCATAAAAATATTGGCTGTTTCGATGATTCAGCCCTACTTACATGAAAGAGTTATAACTTCAAATATTCCACAGCACATAAAAAATCGAATCCGGAACATAATCCCCGAAGTCCAGTCACCAGCCGAGTCAAGACCATCAGTCAGTGGATGGAAAGTTCGCTGCGGTACTTGGAAAAAGGACAGAAAAACCAAATTTTCTTGCGCCAAATGCAATGTTCCAATTTGTGGAGAGTACACAAAACACATTTGTGAAAATTGTAATAAAATTAGGTAGTAAAAAAAAAAAATTGGTTAGTAGTCACTAACCAAAAAGTCTAATTATAAGATGTTGATTTTTGAGTTCATTTATAAAATACTGCGTTGAAGTAAGATTGATTTCTTTTTATAGTTTTTATTAGATATTATTATAGTATTATAAAAAATATGTAACATTATAAAATATAAGTAAATATAAAAAATAAAGACTTAAAAGTAAAATGCGTCCAAAAATTATGTATAATTTTATGATGTTTTTGTAACAAAGTTTCTAGTATCTTAAAATAACAAATGATTGTTTTTTAAACCATTACTTGTTTTATTTTAGAATACTAATTAGATATTTAAAAACATATTCATATACATTCAGCAGTTTTGGAAATATATAATCTAAATATAATCTGAGTCTGGTGGACCCAGTAGCGACTCTCTGCGTCACAAATAGGAGCGCGACTGCTTAAGTGCTAGAGAAGGCTCGCCAATTGTTAGATCTTGCTGCCCTGACTGCTACTCATTATTTTGTTACTAATAGTTTACTGTAAAAACCCGTTTATTGGTAAATCTTAGGATTTCCTTCTAGTACCTAAATCTTCTAATACCTAATTACTAATGCCTAATTTACTAATACCTAATTCTAATACCTAAACCTAAATCTCTTTATAGAAAAGAGGCGATTATTATCCGGGCTATTACCATAATGGTACTCCCACACTGCTTTTAAAAATGTTTACCAACATTTTCTAACACTAATACATTTACTTACAAATGTTAGTAACTGTTACATTCTGTTAGCAATTGTTAGATGTTTTGAGTGCTCCTACACTGATGGAAAATGTTTACAAACATTTATAACATTTGAAAGCATGACAGGGCATGGATGCCTTCTGGCAGAGTCGAAGAAACGCTTGGAAAGAGGTTTCATGAACTGAAGGATGGTGGGCATTCTATCTAAATGTAGACTGTCGTTTCAGACATGCAGACCCCCCGTGATTTTACGGAGGACTCGGTTCTGCAGGGTCTGCAACTCTACATCCTAACAGAGGTAGCGGGGTTTGGAATGGACGAATACGACACAAGCGTATGTTATAATGGGACGGGTCACTGCGGATCACTAAGCTGTAGAGGCGCCACTTGCACTTAAGTCACAACTTGCTCTTTGCCCTTAGCATGTAATGGACTCTAAGTCTACCCATAGCAAAGGTGGTCTCTCGGGTGCTTTTATGCATACGGGGTGGAAGGGACACCGACGCGAAAACGGTTACCACGTATTGAGTACATCATTAAGTCATCATTATTGTCGAGTGGTTTTGAGAAAAGGGCCGCCTGATTCTTATCGGGAATACATCTAATAATTTAATTAAAATAGTCAATTGCTCGCACAATAAATAATTTTTATCTGTACAAATTAATACAAAATTGAAATGTCTGTTTGTAATTAAAAAAAAACAGCTTTTACTGAATGTATTTGAAAGTACATAAATATACGGTTTCTAGTAACAAAAAAAAAATCTCTGTTTCTCTTTCCGTCTGTCTGTTTGTTCCGGCTAATCTCCAAAATGGCTGGACCGATTTTGACGAGACTTTTACTGTCTGATAGCTACTGTCTTAAGGAGTAACTTAGGCTACATTTATTTTAGAAAAACGATTAAAGTTCCCTGCAAAAAAAAAAACCTTCATGAAGAATTATTAACGAAATCCGATTCAAGTATGGAAGTAATATTTTTTATAATCATTTTACGAGGCGCCAGGTCGCCGGCAGCTGTTAGTTTAATCAAGGGTGTAACGAAGCCGAAAGGCACTTGTTCTCCTTAGACCCGTAACGAAGCCGAAAGGCACTTGTTCTCCCCATCATTGCGATATTTTGTTTGTTCTAGATAACTGGGAACCTTCTAGTTACGGAGATATTGGGGTCAAAGTTCCAACTTTCACATTTTTTTTTTGAATATATGTTTTTAATGTAAGATTTTTTAAATTTTTTAGGGTTCCGTAGCCTAATGGCAAAAAACGGAACCCTTATAGATTCGCCATGTCTGTCTGTCGGTCTGTCTGTCCGTGCATATCACAGCCACTTTATTCCGAAACTATTAGGACTACACATTTGAAACTTAGTAGAGAGATATATTCCGTGAACCGCTTTACGATTTTTTAAAATGGAACTGAAACAAAATTTTTTTTTTTTGTTCAAACCATACTTACATGCGGGATGTTTGTAGACAGGTGTTCAAAAATGACATTGAGGTAAACCATTTTCTAAACCATTTTTTCTCAAAGTCAATCGTTTGAAAGATAGACACTTCCAAAGTGGTAAAAAGTGTGCCCTCTAATTTCTAAAGTAAGAGGAGGAAAATTCTGAAAAATTTAGGATTAACGAACGTAAATAAAACTTTCAAACAAAATTGGTTTGAATAAGATTTGATGTTTAGTTTTTGAGATATGGGACTTTTTCATCCAACTGCAGCAGTAACTTTGTTTTTCATTAACATACTATGAAAAACAAATATAGACTTAATTTTTTAAGATTTGTTTCGATTTACTGTTGAATGTAAAACAATACAACATATGAATGCGCTTTCAAAATATTTTTATTACAATGTTTGGTGCTACGGAACCCTGTGTGCGTGTGTCGACACGCACTTGGCCGGTTTTTAAATGGTGAGGGCGTCCAATTATCATTAAATACCTACACAATGGAAAAGCGCAATTATAAAAGACCCCTTTAATCGTTAATTTTTTTATTTTTCTATAAAAATCGTAAAGCGTCACAGAATATAATATCTACTTATTAAGTTACAACTATGTAGTCCTAATAGTTTCGGAATAAAGTGACTGTGACATACACGGACTGACAGACAGATATACAGACAGACAGACATGGCAAATCTATAAGGGTTCCGTTTTTTGCCATTTGGCTACGGAACCCTAAAAAGGTAAATATGTTTAAGTAAGATAAATGTTTTATTTATTTCTTGGTAAAATAATATAATCCGAAACTGTTGATCAAAAATTACGACAGCATAGTCTTTGTAAAAAATTCAAGGTGATCTCTTGAAACTTGATATTTATTTAGGTAGGCATATAATATGTGGAAATACAATCGTTTTCGCAACGCCTCGCTTCGGTGAGGTTTTATTTATTAGTAGATTTAGGTTAGATGAATTAATATGGCTTATTAACTGATTAAAATACCAAATTAAAATTTATAATATCATTGTTTATTGTAGGTACTTTTCCGATTTTAATGGAAATGTATTGATGCTTGACACGCCTCATCACGCCTGTACAATAAACCCTGTAAACGAGCAGGTACCTACCTACCAAATACCGATGATCTCTTTGAAGACGTTATGGAAACCTTCAGCAGAAACAGGTTACCTACCTACATTATTTTTGGGTTCGTGAAGTCACGATGGCTCTGCAATTCTTTAGAGATAATAATTCTATTGATGTATTATTTAAAGTAATGTTAAGTTAAAAAAATAGGCTAAAGTACCGAAGTCGATTCTAGTCTAGATTCATCATCAGATGAGCGAGAAACATGTGAACTTAGACCTGCTTGAAATATCTAGAATACTTTTGTTCTTGTGCTATAAGAAGGCTTTGATTCCTCAGTATCAAGGTTGTGTGTTATGTTAGTTATGACAGGAGCGATTGCCATTGAATTCCCAGCAGGTAATTTACTAAAGTACATAAATAATTATGTAAGTAATATACATAGAAAAAATATATAAGTACCTATTATGTTTGTTTGTTATGGGACATATAATAAAAAACTAAAAAACATCTTTTATTCCATTTGTTATTATAATCCACGAGTGTGAATAGGTATACGTGCATTTTGAACCTAACACTAGAGAGGAAGTTTATTTTTTATTTTTTTTATTTGAGACCCAAATTCGTGAGGAAGGCTATTTAACATTACGACTCTTAGTTGTCGACCGGCGGCGGCGTAAATACCACTGCATACAAGCGCAGACCTTCTAAAATGTGGAGCAAGAGCAACGACACCTGTTCCACCAGTTGTTACGTGCGCAGATCAATATAATTTCACCAGATATGATAATCACGAGGACTTTGTACCGCTGTGTTGCGGGTGAAGTCCACAGTGAGTGCGGGACCGGTTCAGAGTCCGGAGCACGCCGGAGAGGAACCGGTTTTCGGCCACACTTCTTAGTTGTTTGGTGAACACGAACAGGTGACGTGAATGTTTGTTATTGTCATATGTACGTCTATTTATGGTTAGCTGACGTTGTTGCCGTACTCACATCAGTTACACAGCTAGCTTGTCGTGCTGTTTGCATCGAAAGAGGACATTGTTTCTTAAAATGCTCAGCTATTATGTATGCACGTATGTACATACTTGTATGTATTTGCACACTACTCGCTGTGAGCTCGACAGCGGATGATAAGTGCGTTGCTCGTGTGTTACGTGCTATAACGTATGTTGAAAATTATCAATATGTAATATCTAATCAGCGAGAACATTGAGTATTACGCAACAGCACAAGAACGCGTAACGCTTGTCTGTTTTCATAAAAATAAGCAACAGCTTTATGTGTTGCTTAAAAAAGTTTAATATTTTTAAACATTAAACTTTTTTTATTACAAGTATTAATTTAGGTCTCGTTAAGTGAAAACCGATGTTATTAGTAACATGAAGTCTTTATTACTGCCGAGATAACCTGCCTCGCTAGTCTGGTAGTCGAAGGCGCGCCTGATGAGCATGAGGTCCCGGGCGGGTTCGATTCCCAAGTCGGGCAGTGTTGTTAACTTTTTTTCATTAAGAATTTCTCAGTAGTAGCCGCGAAGTCTTGGGTTATGCCCGGTTGACAGCAATAGGCGTAGTATTATATATTTTGGGTGTGCTATTAGGTAAACCTTTGCCTAATCCGTCGGGATATTGGTCGTTGAAAGAAATATTTAAATCACGCATCCTGATTCGCTTGAAAAAGAACGCTATGGACACCATTATGTTACCCACTCTACTCTACGGTTTTCAAAGTTGGACGCTAACAAAAGCAGTCACATACAAACTTCAAGCCTTCCAACAAGTAATGGAGAGGAGTATGTTAGGAATTAAAATCCGAGACCGTAAAAGAAGCAAAGACATACGGCTATGCACTAAAATAATAGATGCAGTGGAATTAGCTTGCAAGTTGAAATGGCGATGGGCAGGACACGTTGCCAGATGGACGATGGAGTGAGAGAGTTCTCTATGGGTACCCTCGCGATGCACCACGCATACAAAGCAGACCCAGGCGTCGGTGTTGTGATGATATTGTGGCCGTGACCGGCCCTACCTGGACTAGAATAGCCCAAGAGAGCATGGCATGGCATAAGATGGAGGAGGATGGGCACCCAATTAGAGTAATTGAACGCATGATTATGTAGCAAATTATTTATTTTATTTTTAATCTAGAACTCAATCTATTTATTAAAAAAAAAAAAATTGTTTATTTAATTATTGTTGAAATGTATGTTCAATTATTACGAATGAATTTACTAATTTTAAAAACCAAATGAATATTTTAATTAAGACGTTATGTACTGCATTTAAAATTATTATCGTTAACACTAGAAACGGGATATTTACCCTGTTTACTGTTGGTTTTGAGTTCCCGATAGTTCGTGGCGCTGTTGTAAGCACCATGATCACGGATGATAAACTGAAGTTATTGAGGGTGGGTGTTTATAAGCAGACAAATGGTTTGGTTTAAATAATAATAATAAAGCGAGAGGAGATTGTGGAATCTGTGGGAACCCAGCTCTCGGATTCCATAAATCGTAAATCCCTCTCAGCAACTGGAACCTATAAATATATGGGTATGTCGGAAGCACTGGGCATCAATGTTGCTGACATAAAGCAATCGTTGAAGGAGCGTTACTTTGGCCGCCTGAGACAAGTATTTAATAGTCTTTTATCAGGCGGAAATGATGTGCGTGCCTTCAACGGTTGGGTCATATCGGTTTTGATGTGCTCTTTCAGCATACTCAAATGGACTCAAACAGAACTAGACGCCCTGAATAGGAGAGTCCGTACATTGTTGACTGCATATCGAATGCATCACCCACGTTCTTCGGTTATGAGACTGTAAAACCGGCGGAGGTGGGTCGAGGCTTTTTAAACGCTAAAACTCTCCACAATCGCGAGATATGCAGTCTCAGAGAATGTTTCCTAGAAGCAGACGTGCGGATGCATCGAGATGTGGTCGCGGTGGACAAGGGCCTCACCCCGCTCTCCTTGGCTAAAGAGAACTGGCGCAAACCTGTAGTGCTTGACACTTACGACTGTAGGGAAGTCTGGCAGAATAAGAATCTTCACGGACACTTTTCCCGGCCCCTGCATGGGCCCGATATAGACCTGAGCGTCCGTAGCCTGGCTAGGTTCCGGGGACCTCTTCGAAGAAACCGAAGGTTTTGTCTGTGAGTTTATGGATGAAGTTATGATGACGAATAACTACCGGAGATTTATTGTGAAAGACGGCACGGTTGACTTATGTCGGGCATGCCACCGTCCAGGCGAATCAATCCGTCACTTTATCTACGGGTGTTCTCGCCTAGCTTACTGAGAGTACTTGCATAGACACAACCTTGTAGCCAGGATTATTCATCACCAACGTGCTCTAAAATACAGCTTTTTGGAATCAGAAGTTCGTACTATAGGTATGTGCCCGACAAAGTTCTCGAAAATGGCAAGATCACATTGTACTGGGATCAATCCGTCATCACTGACAGGACTATTGTAGCCAATATAAGCCTGATATAGTGGTGGTGGAACGATCAGAGCGGCGCGCAACGATTGACAAACGGTCCCGCATAACGAGAACCTCGTGAAAGCCGAGAACGATAAGCAAATCAAGTATCTTGACTTGGCGATGTTGTCGACATGTGGGATGTGGACTCAGCGATCATTGTGCCGATAGTCGTATCGCCCATGGCTTAATTGCCAAGAGCTACGATCAATACCTGAGGAGGCTCTCGTTAGGCAGCCGGATGAAGGGCTTCAGAAAGCGGTACTCCTGGACACGGCTCGTATTGTTAGGAGGTTCCTCTCTCTGGAGCCCTGACCAGCGGTAGCTTTGACTACGAGTATGTTCCCGACACCGGTGGGCTACTATTTTTTTATATTTTTAAATGTTTTATTTTTTTTTGATATTTATATACTTATTTAAAAATGTAATTTATATATATATATATATATATATATATATAGATATGATTAAAGAAAAATAAATAATTTATTTTTCTTTAATCATTAAATCAACATTAAATGTTATATTAATAATCCGTCGGGATTACAGACGTGATGTAGCCTATAACAATCGCAAGTTCAAAAACACACCAAATCACAGTGATATTATAAATAAAATTGCCAAATCACAATACCTAGAAATAAAAGATTCGATTCTATGACTGAAAGCATCAGTTCATCACCAGGAACAAAAGATACAGAACAATTGTTACTGCAAATAATATTGTAGAATGTTGAGTAGGTACCTCCAGTACAGTACACAATCAGCTGAGTTATGCATAGAGGATCATATTATGCAACACAGTAGAAAACGCAAAGTACAAGTAAGTGAGCGATATGAACAGCGCTGTGGTCGCGAGTGGCTAATGGGCCGTGTCAGCTTAGCGCGCGCGACCCCCGACCCCCTCGACCCGCACCAACCCCGCGCCCACCATCATTTATAGCAGAGACAATTACTCTCCGTAATGACGCTAACGAATATCGCTATACTCGTACGTGGCAAATGTTCAGTTCTCATCTCAACATTCTCGAAGCTTGTTCTGTAATGAGGTGTTTTAATATTTTTAATTTACAGAGGTAGGTACTGCGTAGAAAGAAACGACCGCGTCGGGTATCTTTTGTAATTTTAAGTGGCTTAATTGGCATTCAGAACACGCAAGGAGGAGGCCATGAGCGAGCGGTTGTACCCGGTACAGTTGTGTGTAGAGGTGAGTGCGGCCGGCTGGCACCAGTTCGCTAATGACCACAAGGAAGCTGGGGCATGCTGGATGTGTAAGGCGCAGGACCGGGTGTTGTGGCTGTGCCCGGCGTGCGGCGGGCGAGTGCGATGGGCGCAAAGAGTATTGTAATAAATATGGATTAGGCTAGGTTGATTGATTGATACCGGGGTGACGTGGAGTCTGCGCCGCCGCACGTGGCCACGCCGTCGCCCGCGCCCTTGAGGTGGACTCGTTATCTCATACCGCTGTGCGTGGAATCGATTACCTGTTTGTTGGCTTCGTCATTCGTTTCTATGTTGCGTCAGCTCTCAGAATGCTTGTTGGTATAAAGCGTGTCATCACGGTGCACAATCATAATATCGACGGTTGAAAGGCTAATTGGTCTAAACTAAATTTTTAGGGTTCCGTAGCCGAATGACAAAAACGGAACCATTATAGATTCGCCATGTCTGTCAGTCTGTCTGTCCGTGTATGTCACAGCCACTTTATTCCGAAACTATTAGAAGTACACTGTTGAAACTTAGTAGGTAGATGTATTCTGTAAACTGCTTTACGATTTTTAAACAAAAATTAAAAAATAAAAGATTAAGGGGGGCTTGTATGTATGGAACTGAAACTAAAAAATATTTTTTTCATCAAACCTATACGTGCGGGGTGTCTATTAGGGCATACGGACCGGTTTTTGCCGGCCCTGAAAAAACCGTGAATTCCCGGGTATAGCTTTGTAAAAAAAAAACGGTTCTTTCGTATAAAACCCGGTCTTTTCGGTTTTCGGTTTTTTTTGTTTCTTTTTTAAACCCTTTAATTATTGATCTGTGAACTTCGCAGATCAGACACACAACACGTCGTAGGTCGTTTAAAATGTAGAAACATGAGGAAGTCAATTTTTTCTATTATTCCCTAGACTTATTCATCTAAAATTTATTCTCACAAGAATAAGTGTAATTGGGAAAATTCTCATTCTAAAGTACCCGAATGCTGCCCAGCCCAGCTGGATTCTTCTGTTATCCTTCATCTCAAAGTTGTTTTTACCAAACAGCAGAGTTTGCCCGAGGTAAATACATATATTCTCGAACAACCTCGAGAGGACCGCCATTGGCAATAATAGATCCTGGCCTGACGAGTACGTTGAACATAACCTGGATTTTGTCAAGTTCACCCCGAGACCAATGCGTATTGAAGAATCAACTAGGCCATCTAGTATCTGCTGTAAGTCGTGCAGCGATTCAGTCAGTATGATGATGTCATGTGCAAATCTCAAGTGTGAGATGCACTTGCCGTAGATGTTAATGCCATTCCCAGTTCAGCGTCTTAAACACATCCTCCAGTTCGTTGGTGAACAATATCGATGAAATTGAGCCCTTGCCTCACACCCCAACACAATGGGATGTGCTCTGTCTGCTGGTTCTGAGTTTGGACGGTCATTATTTATGGCGTTTTCTTAAAGACTTTTCAGCACTTGGAAGTATCGCCAGTCTTCTTGGCATCGCTGCAGAGACTCCAGAACAAACCAGGTCTCGATAGAGTTAAAAGCCTTCTCTCATAGTCCGCAAATGCAAGACTCAAAAGCCGATTATACTCTTCGAAATTCAGTATAATTCGCGCTCTGTGTGAATGTGATCTCTGATGCTGTATCCTCTTCTAAGCCCGACTTGTCCGGTGGTCGGCGGTGGAAGTCGTCAAGTCTTCTCGCTATACGATTTGTGACGACTCTTGCAAACAGCTTAAACTCGGGCTAAGGAGCGAAATAGGTCTGTAATTCTTTAATATGGTCTTGTTCCCTTTTTTAAAGAAAGAACAAACACGTTCTTTCTCCACGCTTCTGGATTTCTCACAGAGAATAGGATCGAGTTGAAAAGCTCACAAAGCTCTCTTAATAGAGGACTTCCTCACGCTTTCAGAAGCTCAGTCGTTAACTGATCCTCACTAGGGGCTTTTCCATTCTTAAGCTGTCTAAGAGCCGCCTCGATTTCACCTTGGCTGACTTCTGGCAGGTCTTCTGTGAAATGGGATCAGGTCGAGATGCTTGCGATGCGTACAACTGACCGTGGAAATTTTTGACTTCTGATACAATCTCAGACTTCGAAACAACGATATCCCAACCAGATTTGGTCAATATCGTCAGGTGGCTCCTCCCAAGTGATTGGACGAACACTTTCAACCCCCGGTTTTGCTGTGCATTGAAGGTCTCATCGTACCAATTTTCTTATTGTTTAGTGCCTAGCTCTGCTGAAGTGATGGATAGAAGCTCCAGAGTCTCCTTCGAATGTTTAGACTTCCTGCCTGTAAGCCGCATTTTACAAAAACGCGTCCGAGGACGGACGCGTCCGCTTCCCTGAGGATTTTAACTATTTGGTCGAACGGCTGGTCAATATTGTAAATTAATAAAAAACCCGAAAAATACCAAAAAACCAGGTACCCGGCTTTCATGAAAACCCGAAACCGAAAAAAAAACGGTCCCAAAAAATGGCCCATTTTTGATGCCCTGGTATAGATAGGTCTTTATAAATGACATTGAGCTTCCTAAAACCATTTTTTATAAAAGTCAATCGTTAGATAGACACTTCCAAAGTGGTAAAATGTGTGTCCCACCCCCTCTAGTTTCTAAAGTAAGAGGAGGAAAATTCTGAAAAAATGTAGGATTGTAAAACGTAAAAAAAACTTTCAACCAAAATTGGTTTGAATAAAATTTGATGATTAGTTTTAGAGATAGGGGACTTTTTCATCAAACTGCAGCAGTAACTTTGTTTTTTCATTGATAAATGATAAATGATGTTTATTTTGCAAATAGGTTTTTTAAAAACACTTTTACACGTCTCTTTTTTAAACTAGATGGGGCCGGTGTTTCGTACCTGACTACTCTGAGAAGAAACAGCCGAAACAAACTCAGAGGTCATAGTCTCTTTTAAAGTCCAGACATAATCTTGGTTAACTCACATGAGGACTATGCAGATTAGTGTCTGAGATGGTCTCTTGAAGAAAGAACCACACAGATTTGAGTGGACCTGTCCAGTCAGTGCAAGCATTTGTCAGTTATCGTGTAGCTCGACTTATAACTCAAGGAGCTCAACGACATTAACATACTATGAAAAACAAATTTAGTTTTGCTGTTGAATGTAATACAATACCTACAACATAAGAATGAGTCTTCAAAGTTGTTGTATTGTTTGCTGTTACGGAACCCTATGTGCGATTGAGTACGACTCGCACTTGGCCGGTTTTTTTTGCGTTATTGAGTTATATTACATATTCGGAATCAGCGAAATTATTTCCGTCGTTTGAGTCAGGTCTCAAATTTTTTTGACTACTTTTTGGCGCTTGACCCACAGCAAAACAGGCCTTATTTCTAGCTCATTGATCTATACGACACAAAATTAGACAAATTTGAGGACTCGATGACTTAAGCTATTTTTATTTTTCGAACTTCTATAACGTGTGTAGATTACGGCATTTGGCTTTTTCGCCATGGTTGTGGTTTTGTCGTTTGACCTATTTTGCATTAAACCAAAACAATAAGCTATGTCGTTTGTTTCATTTTGCGTTCTTTGGTGGGGGAGCCGCGAAGCGGACCAGAGGGGGGAGGCTGTGGCAGGTGCCCTCGATGAATTTGGACTTCAAACCCTGAACCAGGGAACGGCACCTACCTTCGATGTGATCAGAGAAGGACAAAGGTATTGCAGCTGTGTAGACAAAACGACCTATACAGAAGGCATGCTTCGGAGTGTGGTCACAACCTCGGACCGCAAGGCAATCCTGTTTGAATTAAAACTGGACCCCAAACCCAAAGGTTATGGACATAACAAGAACTCCTAAGAAATATACAAAAAAGGCAAAATGGGTACAATTTTTTGGGAAACTTAACGAAGTCTGGGAACAACAAAACATAAACAAAACAGAAATATACAAGTTACTTTTAATAGAAGAGTTGGACTGGATAGCAAAAATATATACAGAATCCATGGAGAAGGCATGTGCATGTGATGGGACCATACCGACCGTTATTAAGAGGAACCAGACAGGATTGCCTTGGTGGACCAAGGCACTGACACAAATGAAGGAGGAAGTCAAAAGACGGAAAAGGAGAATCTCTAGTGCCGCTCCGTGACGCCGAGCATGGGTCAGCTTATTTACCGCAGCTAAGGAAGAGTTAAAATAAAAGATGGAGAGCACACTGACGTCGAGCTGGAAAGAGTTTTGCGGAAGGCAGGAACGTGAAACTATGTGAGACAGTATGGGTAATAACCCACACAAGACAAGAAGACATACCGCTAGTACAAGACAATAGCGTACTCAGCAGCGAGGAGTCAGCCCGGATGCTTGTGAAGACGTTTTATCCTGAGGTTAATACACAGGACGACAATGCGGACCACAATAGTCTTTCCCCAGTCAGGGTGCCATTTTCTAAGGCCACTAACTCTATTGGACCCTCTGAAGAGATGCCAGCACATACGAGTACAGAGCCGTCACCGTATTGGACTCTTTCTGTGAAGCAGGCTTGAATGTATCGATCACCAAGTCACCTGTACACTCTTCGTTTTTCATCGGAAGTGAATATTGAAAATTGAGACTCATCAGTGAACAAAACTCTAGCCCATTCCTTTTCACGTCTTGCTACGCTATGCCCTCTCTCGAGTTTGGGGCCACTTGCTGGCCTTTGGGGCTTCAGGTTTGCTTCAACAAGTCTTCTTTTCACTGTACTGTCACTAATGCGTCTCTTCAGGTCTGAGAAGCTGCTGAACTTGCTGAACTTCAACTGCATTGAGGTGGCGATTTGTCAACACAGTGGAGACAATATAGCGGTCTTCTCGGATATTAATGCACCTGGCTCTGCCTTTACAAGGTCTCCTTGTCACGCGTTCCAGTTTCTTTCTCTTCCTAAGTTATGTTACAACCACCATTATTGCCGTACGACGCATACTTATGCCTATTTCCAACAAAAAAGTAAGACAGTAATTTGAGTTTTTTTGTTTATTTTATTATTTTCAGCTATTCCTTAAATAAAAGAAGGTTATCCATCCTATAGTTTTATACAAAATAATAAATTCTTTTTGTAATCTATTTTAGTTAGAAAATATATGTTTATCTTGTGTACTTAAAAGTTATTGCAATTTTAAAAGTGTGGTTACTAAGTTTTAGAGGCCATTGAGGCCGTAGAGGTATGATTATTACGGTGTAGATGTAGTTACTTTCGGTTTGAAATTTTGAAAATGTACGTAATATATTAGATACAAGGCTCGGAAAACTCCCCTAAAGAGTAGCATGTGAACAGTCCACACAGTCGTCACACTGGCAGGGGCGGCAATATATGCGATAGTAGACAGTGGATGAGGCAGCGAGCGAGGAGCAAGGAGGGCACCGCCGGGCCTCTGCAATTGATAAATGAGCGGTGTTCTCGTGCATCGCGGACGACGCCGCTCGCAGTCGCCAAGCGTCGCCGCTCCAACAATATGAATGACTTGGTTTTGAATTCTGATTGCTTCTCATTCCACTTACTTTCAGTACAGTATACATAACTTTTTTGTGAGTGCCAGATATTTTTTAAATTAGTGTTACCGCGGCGCCCCATGGCCATGAACGAACTATTTGAGAGACTGACAGAGGGGCAAAGGTTAACAAGCAATCTGTTATCTAAACACTAAAGTATTTTATGTTAATGTTATTACTCTGTGGGAAGTAAATAGTCAAACTTCGCTAAATTATTGTCACAGACAGTATACAATGAGATATTTCATATTTCATATTTATATTTCATATTTATTTATTTGCATTCCACAAGGTAAGGTAAAACATGGTGTTATAAAAAGCTTAGAGCTAGGACCCATTGTAGACCCTGTCAGGGCACAGCAAAATCTATTACTTACAAGCTAAAAATGAAAATAAAAGTACTTAAAAAATTCTCAATTAATAAAACAATATAACAAAATGTCAATATACTTAAAATTAAAAGTTAAAAATGTCAGTCATACACAATAAAATTTAAAATTATATTAAATGTGACAGCTAAATAATTATATATAATTCACAAAAAACATAACACACAATTAACAAAAATATTCTATTCAATTATTTGGTAATCAATAATTCTATTATTTGGTAAGCAGTTCAAATAGCTGAACTTTGTGTTTAATTAAATAAAAGTATAATATATGGATGAGTATGTATATTAAATTATAATCTTTCATTCAAATATTCGTTCAAATTATAATAGCTCTTGTTTATTAGATATAATTTTAATTTATTAATAAAGATGTTGTATGTATTTATATTTCTCATTTCTTCTGGTAACTTATTATATATTTTTATCGACATGACATAAGTACTTGAAGAGTGCATTCTTAATCGGGATGTAGGTATGTTTAATCTGTTTTTATGTCTTAGAGTAATTTTAGTTTGAATGTCTTCTCTTTTTGTGTAGAAATTCGGGTATTTACGTAAAAATTTACAGATCTCAAAGATGTAGAGGCACGGCAGGGTTAAAATTTTTTGTTCCTGAAAGTGAGGCTTGCAGCTATCCGTTTGTTCAATATTTACTAGAATCCTGATTAGTTTTTTTTGTAGGTTGAATAGTTTGGGCGAGTCTGTACTATTTCCCCATAATATGACACCGTATTTGAGCCATGCATAGGCATACGCGTAATATGCTACCAACGCAGTATTTATGTCTGTGGTTTTTTTGATAGAAGAGAAGATAGAAGCCTCTCAGAACATAGATTGGAATTAAAATTAATTAGTCTTTGTTTTATAATAAAAACCGGCCAACTCCGTGTCGGGCCACGCACACATTAGGTTCCGTAGTCTTACAATGCTAATTTAATCCACTTCCTACGGGATTTAGAGACTCGTTAAAGTAGACTCATCTTTCATGGGGTACTGTTTGAGATGCTATAATAAAATTCCACAAAATATTCTTGAACTCAATTGAGACGAAATTTAAAACATGCATTAAACGCACACTATATAAGCAGGCATATTACAAGTTGGACGATTAAATCGCTGATAAGAATGCTTGGCTCAATGTCAAATGTCTTGCTCCACAAGGACAGGGACGCATAAATTGATAACATTAAATACCTAGTATTGTTGGAGTTGCTGAAGCTTGTACAACTATCTTTGCATTGTATACATTCAATATATTTATTATAATAATCGCATAGCCCATATTGTGAGGGTACTGTGTACTAGAAAGCTATCATTCAATGGAAACCTACGTCCTTTCTTGGCTTGAATGTGCTCTGGCGGTTGAGAGTATGTCATGCTCACTCAAATGTCTCGCTGATGGTGGCGCGTGTGTTGGATCATTTAGTTCCCTTTAAAATGAGTTGAGTTGAATGGCGCTGATCCATGCGTCATGTTCGTGAACGGGCGCTGTCGGTTGTGACTGGACAGCTCTTAGTTGCCACGGCTTATTTAAATTAATCATTATTTTTTATTTTTTTATGGTAGAGAACACGAGAATTGGACTCTGAAGACTGCACATGGTCAAGAGTTATGTTTCCAGACGAGTCTTTTTTTTTTTACGGATTGTAAATCATCAAATAACCCCTCCCGCTCTGGGCTGAGCAGGAGAGAGTGTCAGACTTTTACTGACTAAAACCCATCCATGTTCCTTCCTTTGCCCTTTATGTTCCAGGGTCGCATTATCTCTTTCGAACAGTCCCGCAACCCTGGCAGTCCAGACGAGTCTAGAGTAAGGTTGCCAACCGTACTCTAAAATAGAGTATTGTACTCTATATCACGTAGGCGTACTCTATAATCTATAACAGTAATAGAGTACACTAAAATACTCTTTTTTACACAATGTTTACTATACTAGTGCCAGTCAGGTAATATTATGAAAACCCATTATCATTACCAAAAAATACAACTATTTACTGTTAATATGTTGGTATCCCCAATTTCCCAAGCGACATTCGAACGTTTCTGAACGCAGCCACAAGTGTCAATGTCACAAGTTGTTTTGGGTTCACTATTTAGTAAATGACCTCTTCTCTATGCGAATTTGCAATGGCGGGTACAGAGTCCAGAGACAATCACTCTGTATAATAAACATAATATGGGTAGTTTTGAGGTTACGTTAATTTTGGCGCAAGAAAAATTCTCGATTTACTGATATAGTCTTTTCGGTCATGAATGTGAAGTGACGGGAAGAGAGAAACAGGGCTTCATTGAAATTGAATAAAAATGAGCTCTTGATCTATATAAATTTCGAGTAAGAATGTTTGGAGTCATACAATTCTTTTAAAAACAATGAAAAATTATTATGTGCAGCAAAAAGTACTAAAAAATCCCTTTTTAAAAATATAAAATAAATGATACTCTTTTTTGTAAGTTCGTACTCTTTATGTAGCTCTTTTCAAATCAGATATACTCTAATTCTTCTAATAAAAGTTGGCAACCCTAGTCTAGAGTCTGTGTAGACAAGCACGACGGGAGGAAAAGAGTGTACAGAAGACCGGGAAAGCGCTATAACTAAGCCTGTATAGAAGAAAAAGTACCATATACGGCGGAGGCTCTGTTCATGTGTGAGCTGGGATTTCTTCCGAAAGCGGCACTGAGCTAGTGGTGATAGAAAATGGAACTTTAACTGCAGAAGGATATGTCACTGAAATTCTGAATGACTACGTTGATCCATTTTGAATGGTCATGGGCGAGAATGCCGTTTTTATGCAAGATAATGCCCGCATACAGCTCAGATAGTGTTGCTTATTTTCAAGAATATACCGACGTATCACACACATGGAGTGGCCAGCACGCAGCCCCGAATTAAACCCCATTGAGCATGCATGGGACGAACTAGGACGACGTGTACGTCAGAAGAATCGGCCGCCAATCACGCTACGTGAAATGAAAGAAGCTCTAATAGAGGAATGGCAGAATATTCCGCAGCATCGCCTCAAAAACCTAGTAGAAAGTTTGCCAAATCGCATAACATCAGTACCTATTGCGAGCTCGCGGAGGTAACACAGACACACACAGTACTAAAATGCGTGAAAACGGCACATCTGTATATACCAATATTCATTCTAAAATACTGGAAAAACTTCGCATTTATATTTATTTTACATTTATTAAAAATAAAAAGCTTGAAACAATATATTTTTTTTATTTTCATTTATGCACATTGAAATATTCTTTAATTTAATCTTTAATTCATAAAGCTAAGTCAGGTACTTTTGAAGATATTGAAGATTTTCTAACCGCCCCTTTTTCTTTGCGGTCCAATGTATATACCTTACAGACTAACATACATATGATAAAATACAAATTATGTTAGTAAATAGAAACTTAAAACTATGTTGAACACCACTCCCTGCCGCCAAAAGTCCTCCTCCAAGACAAGGTGCAGATGACATATTGGTATTTGCACCACGAACGCCTTAAAGTTTACGATGCGGCGTGACTCCAGCTGCAGCAGCTGCACTCTCGCCATGTACCAGGCCACTCAGAAAGTATTGCGATAAATAGTTTTTATATATGGGAGGCTGGCCAGTTAGAATCTTTTTCGAAAATATGATTACTTGTAAGTAAAAATGTGTTTTCCATTTTCAAAATTTCCCTCCACATTTTTTGCGAGCCAATTCAAAGTATCGTGTCTTACTGAAAAATGGATCTGCGCCGGGAACATTTTAGAGCTATGATTTTTTACGATTTCAAGTGTCGCCTGAAACCGGATGAATCGTTCGATAGACTTCAAATGGCATTTATGGGTGAAGGCCCCTCCAAGGCAACCGTGTATCGTTGGTATAACGAATTTAGGCGCGGTCGACCAACCTTGGGGGATGAAGAAAGAAGCGGTCGCCCTTTGACGGCTATTACGGAAGAAAACGTGCTAGCAGTGAAAAATTTAATCCAAGATAATAGGCGAATTACATATCAGGAGATTCAGCACATATTAAAGATTGGATCGGGAAGCGTTCACGAGATTCTACACGGGCATCTTCGCGTGAGGAGGATAGTATCGCGCTGGGTGCCGCACTACCTCACCGACGCTCAGAAGCAGGCCCGGGTGGAATGGTCCCGTGATATGCTGAACAAATTTGAAGCAGGCTCGTCTCGGCGTGTTTACGACATCGTAACAGGTGATGAGTCCTGGATTAATCAATACGATCCAGAAACCAAGCGCCAGTCGACAGTTTGGGTGTTTCAAAATGAACCAACGCCTACCAAAGTGAAGCGATCTCGAAGCGGGGGGAAGATTATGATCGCCAGCTTTTTTAATTTGACTGGCCACTTGGCCTCAATTCCCTTACGAGATCAAAGAAGCATCAACGCCGAATGGTATACTACCAAATGTTTACCAGAAGTTTTTTCTGTTGTGAGCAACAAGCGACCAAACACAGGGCTCCGCGGACTACTGCTCCACCACGACAATGCGCCTGCATACACCGCGCTCAAAACGAGGGACTTCCTGGACAGTACACCAGTCAAACTCCTGGGTCACCCTCCTTACAGCCCTGATCTAGCACCGTGTGACCTCTTTTTATTTACAAAAATAAAAAATCAGCTCAAGGGGATACAATTTTCGTCGCCGGAAGATGCGCTGGCTGCGTTCGAGCAGGCTGTAAACGAGGTGTCTGCGGCGGACTGGAAAAAGTGTTTTGAAAACTGGTTCAGACGCATGAATCTTTGTATAGAGGCTGGTGGAGAGTACTTTGAAAAGATTTAATAAAAATATATGTACCTGTAGAACAATTTTTTTTAGTGTCGCAAAACTTTCTGAGTGTCCCACGTATTTGGTCTTCTGACGCACGTACTCCACGATGTTCTCGGCTGTCGTGGTGTAGTGTAGGCGGGAGATGTATACCGGAGTGTTCGGGTTCGCGGCACGAATAGGCACATTGGCCTCCGATGGACGCTTACCACGGCGGTTCTTGTTGGTACGTTGGCAAACCATCATCTGCCCGAAACGGTGCCTTTTCAGGCTCGGGCTTTCCAGCGGGAGCCCGCGACTATGCTAGCAAAACCGCCAGGAACAAGTAGTGATTTTGCCGGCGCTGCAGAAACAGGCAGTGCGTCAAGCGGTCTAGCGGCGGCGAGGGAAGAAGCCGGCGGGACGGGAGCGGGACAGGGGAACACAAGGAGCGCAGCTTGCTGGCTCTGCATTCTTCGGTGACGAAGGCAACAAAACTGCTGACGCGTAACTAGCCGACGATACATCGAAGCCAGCTCCGCGACGCATGTTAACGTTCGATGCACCCGACGGTGACCCAGATACCGATGTCTTTTAACGCCACTCATTGAGTTCGTTGCGTAATTCGGCGAAGGCATTTGGGGATGCATCTAACTTCTGCACATACACTAGAATTGCTTTAGAAAAACGATATCTTTCAGCAGACTAGTTACATTGACGTGGTAGAAAAAAGCCAAACAAAAGAAAATAAATATTGGGAATGCCTAAGAACTTATCTGTGTTAGCTTTCCTTTTAACTTCGTTATACATATATATATTCTACCACTGTGTTTTTTTTTCACACACCCAAACACAACCGTTTAGCTGGTAGAGGGGGGAGGACACTTGAGTCTCACAAAAATTAGCTCTTTAAAACTTAATATTTCACAAATCCCTTAATCGAAAAATTACTTGACTCGCAATATTTTTTAAAGACCTATCCAACGACATCCCACACTATAGGGCAACGCGAGAAAAAAAAACCCACTTTACGTGTACAGCAGATACCCTAAAAAAAATGCTTTTCGAGATTTTATTTTACCACTTCGCCGAGTAACTAATCTGTATATATGTCCGGAAATGTATGTAATCCGTCATTGTATACAATTCCTCGGAAATGTGTACAATTCCTAAAACGGATAGGAAATCTATGAAATAGGTTGTAATACTCACTTTTCCTAGGAAATCTATACATTTCTTAAATAGCGATCGGAAATGTATTACTCGTACATTCTTGATGTTCTTAAAGGGGGAAAATATAATGACCACCAAAAATAACTTTGTCCACTATCACCTAAAATAGTAAATGAGCACCAAATAATGAGGTGGTTGATGGCAAACTAGTTTTTCCTAGGCCGACTTGACGCACCCCGACACGGATAGATTAGGTTAGGTTATTTTTTTATAAACCATTCAGAAGTAGCTCCGTCGACCGGGTCTCCCTCGACTCGGACTCGTTTTAATATATTTCCTAGTATCATCTCGGAATTGCATACAATTCCTAGGAAATATATACATTTCACAGGAAATGTGTGTCATAAAGAATCGTTGAAACATTGTTTTACACATTTATTAAGTAGGCTCGGAATTGTATATATTTCCTAGGAATTTTGTACAATTCCTACACATACATACATTTCCAGTAACATATACATGCCAAATTCCACTTTCTAGTACTAAGAGTCTTTAACCTAAGCTGCGGACAGACGGACGGACGTGGCGAAACTATAAGGGTTCCTTGTTGACTACGGAACCCTAATAATTGATGGCGTTGGTGAGTAACAGTGACCTAGACGATATCAGTGTTTTATCACACATTAATTACAGCAAATATCAAACGATCGTAATACCTTCCCAGTAGATAAGCACGCCAGTACTCTGCTGGTAAACAAGTCGTTAGCACTCGCCACGATTCTTTAATTTGAGTAGATAACTATTGCGCATTGAACATAATGTTTCACAGCTAAATATAAACCGCACCGCCTATTCTATCTATGCCGAAATATAACATAACTAGGTAGTTCGTAACGAGCTGTGTCGGCGTCATCTTGAGCTGCGACTGCTGCGAGGCCGCATTCCTGCTAGTGGCGCCAGGAGGGAGCAGTTATCGACCAGAGGGTCCGTGGGTGACGTACTAGTGATGACACGTCGCAAATGACTAAACAATGAGCACCTACCAAGTTGACAGGATTCATTCAGAACTTAGATAAGATATGCTACACTCCCAGACTATAAATTAATAAGACAATACATACATTTTGCAGTAAAAGAATAGGTACCCCAGACCATTGTCCCGAATCCCGAGCAGTGGTAAGAAGCTCCAGTATTACACCTCATTACGGTGTTGTTTGTACCAACATAACAATAACATTAACTCTTATCGCATGACATAGTTTTCCTGTTGAGTAAAAATCACTGGCTCAACGGCCGGGCCCTCCTTCCACACAACACGCACGGTAACAGCCGGGCAGCCGGGCTTGTTGTTACTCAACACAAAACGTAATCGTACGTTATCAGTTTATCATAAAAAATCACATCGCTCAACAGTGCGACGCGGAAATAACAATATTACATAATAATAATATGTACCTATACTAATAGGTGCTGGTAGCGGTGAAACAACTCATTCGGATCTGTGTTTTGGGCACACGAGTGTGTTGTGGTGCAAAGATGGCCGGAACAAAGGCGGGTGCGACCGGTTCACACCACGCCCGGGAACAATCTCGCTCGGGGGTATACAGAGAACTGATAAAACAACAATAAACGTTATAAAATGACTTTAATTAAATATCACAATATACATAAAAATTATGCACAAAACAAAACCTTGTAACATACATCTAACAGCAGTCTGTAACGGTCGCACTTGACACACGTCCACACACTTGCGGCGCCAGCACGGCTACCCGAACAGGTAGGTGTAGAGCAGGGTGACCACGACGCCCAGCAGCACGGGGAACTTCCACGTGCTGGTGAAACTGGTCTCGGTGTCCTGTTTGTTGCTGTCTTCCCACGAAATCGGGCGCTTCTGCGCGAAGACGCGCTCCGCCTCCACCACCTCGCCCACCACGTACTTCTGCATGAGCTCCTTGGCGTCGAGCGAATGGCCCACGTCGTCGAAGTCCTCAGAGGCGTCTTTGCCGGCCACGTTCACCAGCACCTCGTGCCCGCCGGGATGCTCGTCCAGGAACTTGGTGACGTCGTACACGACATTGTCGATGATGAATACAGTTTCAGTTTTGCTGGTCTTCTTAGAGACCTCCTCCCGAGTGAACTGTCGGCCAGTCATGATGTCGCGCGCTGCCTGGTCGGAGCGCAGCGGTATACTGCCGGTCAGCCGGTCGGCATGCGCGCACGCCGCCTTCTCGCCCCATGCCCCCCGCCCCGCGCGCCACGTTCCTCCGCCTTCAGCTGATAGCAGAAAACCAAGTCACTATCATTACAACCGGAATCATCTCTCACGCTGACACGGCAATTCTCGAAATTAATACTGGATAAGAAGGTAGGTACCTACTCATTATGATTGTTTGTACAGCATATTGCATTTTCAAAATCTCTGTAGTGCATCCAAATAAAACACTGATTAGTGATTTGTCATACTCAACTCAGCGACCCCTTCGGTAGGTGCCCCACGGGCCACGTCCAAATGTAAGCAAGTATAGAAGTAATAAATTTAATAATTGTTTGAGAGGTGCACGAACTTACCAAAAAAGCAGTTTTGCTAGAACCGTTTTTTAATCAAATTTTTACAATAGTTTTCAAATCATTTAAGCACCTTTTGTTCAGAATAGTTATAGCACTAATGACAATCATGTTTAATTAAGTCCTTATAGAATATTACCTTTGTACAGATTTTTTTTTACCGATTGTTTGTGAATGTGTGAATAGTGTAGGACTTCTACATTCCTAGATGCTTGTTAACTTTTCAACCAAATTTCTTCAAAAAGGAAGAGGTTCTCAATTCGGTTGTTTTTTTTTTAAATATATTTGTTACCTCATAACTCCGTCATTTGTAAACCGATTTGAAAAAATCTTTTTTCACCTGAAAGCATATATGCTTCCCGGCTGGTCCCATATAAATTTCATCAAAATCGGTTTAGGAATTTGGTTGTTTTCCTCACGTTAATTGTCACATCACGCGACATCGCGTGATGGTGCCTCAATTATGTACGAGCCATAAAAAAGCGGCCGCAGCGTATTGGGTTCTGGTACTTGCAAGTTAAATTTGACACACTTCCCAATTTCCGATAGAGCTGGAATGATGCACGCATGTGTATATCGCAAGACAATTTAATATTATGATGAGATGGAGTTGGAAGGCGGCCATAGGAACTCCGTTATAAAACGAGATAACCTCATGGAGTTTGGGCTCGTATGATTCGTCTTGACGAGTACTTTGTCTCTAGATGGTATCCAGAGTCTGGTGATCGAGTTGGAAGGTGGACACAGGTAGTCTGTAATAAAACTACACAATCCCATCGAGTTTAGGCTTGTTTGATTTGTCTTGACGAGAACTTTGGTCCTAAATGGTAACCAGGGTCTGATGATGGAGCTGGAAGGTGGCCATATGATCTCCGTTATGAAACGAAATAACCCCATCTAGTTTGGGCTCGTATGATTCGTCTTGACGAGTACTTTGGTACTAAATGGTGATCAGGGTCTGATGATGGAGCTGGAAGGTGGCCATATGATCTCCGTTATGAAACGAAATAACCCCATCTAGTTTGGGCTCGTATGATTCGTCTTGACGAGTACTTTGGTACTAAATGGTGATCAGGGTCTGATGATGGAGCTGGAAGGTGGCCATAGGAATTCCGTTAAAAACGACATTGGGTCGTTCTTCTTTTTAACCTACAAAAAAGAGTCTCCACCAGTCAGTGAAAAAAAACAAGGATTTTACCACCATTTTTTCTTAATTGTATTTCAACATGCATTGAACAAATTCACATAATGGCTGTGCACGATTAATTAACATATGTTTTGAATAATTTAATTGTAAAAAGTACGTTACAGAGTTGTAAATCCGCGCGACAGAGGTGTATTTCGTACAAATCACAGTGTCTCCCGCTACCTCGGCTTGCGTATAATCCATAATATTACGAAAAAATTATATGATGACACAAAACGTAAAAATATCTTAAAACTCCTAATTATATTACTTAGCATGTAATAGCAACCATTATTTTTTATCATTTTTAATAAAATATTCAAAAAATGACAAATACTTGTCTCTTAATACCTGATGTTTTATTTTGTAAATTCTGTCACGTGGCTTGTCCTTCGAAATACGCGTTTGTGCCGCTCGTATTTGTCGCCTGCGATTGGAAATTTAGTCCCGTTTCCCTCCTTGGTACGATTTCCCCTCTGGGATCAAGAGACTGCGCGTCAGTTGCCAGGAAAGCTGTGATAGGAGGTGCGTATGTTTATTTGGCTACCGCTTCGTAACGTAACTTGTAATTAATTCAAAATATAATCATTATTGTTACTTTTCATTGTCTACTCTTCGTTGTTTGCTATTGCGTAAGCAATAAGAAATATTTTATTGCCAACGAGTAAATGATATATTCTGTTAACTTTTAAATGTTATCGACTTTGCAACAAATTTTTACCCCTGGTTCCATTTATGCTGAAATAAATATACACTAGTTATTATGGTAATTATTCCTACGGAAAGTGTTACAAATATTTTTCTATCTTCTCGTTTGTTTAGGTACATATTACTTATTTCCTATTTCAAGATACCATCATGGCGAAAAAGAAGACATTAAACACCAGCAGAAACAGCAGCGTTGTCGAGAGAAACGAAAAAATGACGCTGGGAAGGTAACTGAAATAAAGCGCAAGGATTTAGAAAGATAACTTGCTCAAAAGAAGCTAGTGGCTAATTTGCGCATGTGAGCTTTGTTCGCATCGTAGGGAAAGGAACTGTAGGCACGGATGGCCACGTTCTTCTCGTTTATCAGATCACGGATGTCGTCTGGTAGTATCCAGCGTTGATCGCGGCGTGCGGGCGGTGTTCTGTAAACAAGTTGATGGTGGCCGTGGTGTCTTTGACTGAGACTATATCCATCGTTTGATTGTAATCGCTCCTACCTGGTTTTGGAATAAAGATAATTTTTACCTTGCGCCATTTCAAGGAGATGCAGAGATAGCAGTGGGCTAGACAGGCACGGAAAATCTTGACAAGGTAATCGGCTAGCGAGTCACCGCTCCATCTGAGCAGAGCCGGAAAAATACCATCCAACCCAGCTGCCTTGCAAGGTAGGAAGGTGTTGATTGCCCATATTATTTTGTCTTTGTATATTACTTCCGAAGCCACCTCCCAGTCTAGGTTGCTCGTGGCCCTTTCAGTACGGTTCCCAGCTCTGTTGGGTATGTTAGTACAAAAACGCCTCCAGCCGTTTTTTCCCCTGAGGCGTATAAGTTTCGTGCGGTCCATGGCCCTTTACGGAGCCCCGGTGTGGGCACGTTCTTTGAGGCGGCGAGCCGTAAGGCTGGTCCAGGGATACCGCACGATCTCCGGCGAGGAGGCGAGCCTCCTTGCCGGATTGCCGCCTTGGGATCTGGAGGCGATAGTCCTCGCGCGCCTGTATGACTGGCGTGTGGTGCCTCCACACGCCACTCATACAGGCTACGCTGGGGGGTAACTCGTCGTAATCGTCGCTCAGCGGACAGACCTCCGGCGCGGTCTCATGGCGACATGGAGAGAGCGACTGTCGCAACCCCGTGCAGGGCACGCCACAATAGTGGCGATAAGTCCCCTCTTTGAGGAGTGGCTAGATAGGCGCCACGGCACCCTCACCTTCCGCCTGACGCAGGTCGTCACCTGACACGGTATTTTCGTGAGGTTCCTGCACCAAATCGGGCAGGAGGAAACGCCCGGGTGCTACCATTGTGAGGATCGACCGGAGGACACGGTGGAGACCTGCCCCGCGTGGGCAGAGCACCGCCGTGTCCTCGTAGCGGCGATCGGCGGCGGCGACCTCTCGCGTCCGGCCTTGGTTCAATCCATGGCCCGGAGCGAGACGGAATGGGACGCCGTCACCTCCTTCTGCGAAGCAGTCGTGCTAGTGAAGGAGGTGGCGGAACGTGAGAGGGAGAGAACCTCACGTCCCAGCCGCCGCGGGAGACGCACCGGGCGTCGGAGGCCACGTGATGGCCCCCGGCCACCGTAGGCGCGAGCCTGTGGACGGTGAGCTATGGGCTAGCTCGCCGTCCGTCCGTCTTATGACGACAAGCCGTATCGACGGCACGTTCGTGTTCCACGCGCGCCTCAAAGAGAGTCAGCAAACAGGAAGGGGTCCGGAAGGACCGATGCCTGCCAGGGTTGCGGGACTGTTCGAAAGAGATACCACGGCCCTGGAACACAAAGGGCAAAGGAAGGAACATGGATGGATTTTAGTCAGTAAAAGTCTGACACTCCCTCCTGCTCAGCCCAGAGCGGGAGGGGTTATTTCATGATTTCCCATCGGAAAAAAAACAAAAAGGCTTATTAGTTTTTTATAAGTTTTACGGGTTGTTTTGTAATGGTTCCAGTTGCCTGGCGATCGTGTGTTCATGGCTCTGTTGAAGCTAGCAGTAAAATCACGGAATCGATGTTAAATGAGACGACTACTCGGTCATAATTTGTTGCTTTTTTTTTTAATTTATTAATCTCTTACAAAAACAAGTTATTTTTTAAAGTCTTTTTACTCGCCAAACTTTACAGTTTGATGGCGAGAAGCGCTCGTTTATCATACATCTTAACTTAAAATTAACCTAATATCGATTAAACGAAACTTACTGCTACATCTGCTTATTGAATTTATTTCTCGACAACGGCAGAGCGACACCAACATTTATCAGACAATGAATTCCAAACCAGAGTGACCAGCCGGAGCTGGCCACTCCGGTCCAGAACTCACCGCCTATCACAGTCCGACGACGTGTCCACGTTCTCCAGAAATAAATTCTTTAGTTTTGATTTTAACACAGCTTTGCTTAAATTTAAGTTATTCCTTAATAATTCTATTTTATTAAATACTTTTGGCACTAAATATTTAGACGTTCTTTCTCCGTAATAGTTTGTTATTTTTGGTTGCACTAGCCTTCTCTCTCTCACACTCCTTGTGTTAAACTTATTTTTAACATTTACTTTAAAATTATCACTATAATAATGTTCTAACCCTATCAAATACTCATCCTTCATATCAACTGGCAAGATTTTACAAATGGAAAACAATTTATCGTACTCTTTGTTACAGTTTATCTTAACCTGTTTGCTAACTAAGAACTTGATCAGTCTTATCTGTAGATTCTTTATTTCTAATAAATAGGTTTTAAAAGTACGTCCATACACAATAAGTCCATAACTAATTAGTGAGTCGGCGAGTGCGTAATAAACAATCAATAAAGTGTGTTTATTCACTACATTTTTCAACTGTTCGAACTTCCCTAATACAGATCTCAGTCTATTACAGACATCAGTTATATGCGTTTTCCAATTAAAATTTCTCTCTATACTTAGACCTAAATATTTAAATGAACTAACATACTCCAGCTTTACGCACGTACAGTTAATCTTGTTATCATGCTAATTTGTTGCTGAAAAACCGCGTAGGAAAAGTATAGAAAAATGGAAAATCAGCCGAACTTAACATAAATAACATTAGAGATGCTCAGAGAGACAGCAACTAAATATAAACAAAATATCGGCTAAACTTAGCAACCTAAAACTGAACACCAGTGTCCCTGCTGATGTTAAGGTTAATTAACCTTAACATCAGCAGGGACACTGGTGTTCAGTTTTAGGCTAGGTTCGGCTGATTTTCCATTTTTCTATACTTTTCCTACGCGGTTTTTCAGCAACAAATTATGACCGAGTAGTAGTCTCATTTAACATCGATTCCGTGATTTTACTGCTAGCTTGTGGTGAAGATAGCAGTCAGTCGATTTTTTTTGGAATCGGGTCGAGCAACAAAATCGGTTTTGCAGCAACTATGTAGCTACAAATTCACATGCAGATATCAGTCGTTTTTGCTTTTCACTGCCAGCTTAATGGAGCTATATTACACCACAAATCACTACGGGTTCCGTACAATCAAACATACAACTAAGTACTTAAAAAAACAAAACATACAACACAAGAAGTAAAAACAAATTCCAACTAATGAGTGCACGTCCACGGACTAACAGTAGGTACCTAATAGTGGAGGGAGCACAACTGTTCAATGATTTACCAGAAATAAAGAAGTGTGATAATATTAACATAATCTACAAGTTTAACAAGACCCTTAACGAAGCCGTCAACCAAGCATTATGTACATCAAACTAAGTAACTTTACGCCTAAATTATTGCTGGAGTTTTTGGGGTGATAAGTCACGTTTTACGGTAGGACTCAATGTAACGCACTCAAAACATTGTGCTGATGGATGGATTGAATAGTACGGTGGTCATAGAAGTTTTTAATAAAAATCTTACATTCAAAACAAGTATTCAAAAAAAAACTTGAGAAAAACTTGTAACATTGACCCCCAATATCTCCATAACTAGAAGGTTCCCAGGTATGATATGAAATCAGTGAACAAAATGCGATTTTGCTCACTGAGTGAGACCAAGTAAGTTTTTAATTTTTGTTTTCAGAAAGCCGCGAATATCTTATTCAGACTTGGGTTAATCATACAATTCGAAACATTCACCCTCTATCTGTTTCCCGCCATTGGAAAGAGAGAGAGACAAAGACCAGCCTTTTCGAAGTTCCGATTTTGAATTCGACCTCAAAGACAAACACGTTCGCAACTTCGTACTAACTAAAGAAATTTTGCACAAAAGATAAATATGTAATTTAATGTAATTTATTGATTTTTTAACTTATTGTTGTATTATTTAATCGAAAATAAGTATTTATTGCAAATAAAACTGATATTTAACCTGTAAATATTTATTTCTAGTTTCAATAATGTTACGTACTTAATATGTATATTTTGAATAATAAAATATCATGGGTGCTATTTCCAAACACGCCTTAATTTAAATAAAAGAGCGGGAATAAAATTTCGTGGCTGGCGTGAAGAGTTGAATAAGTAAAAAAATATTAAAATAATCGTAAAATATGAGTGAAACTAGTGACGAGACCAGTATTTTAACACCGAAGAGTTAAAAAAAATAAGTTATTAATGCAGAATAATGTTTCCTACCTGAGAAGTCTCACGAAAAATATCTGAAAGCATACCATGTCTTCAATGAATGGAGGGCGCAAGCAGTTTTTCGGAGACGGTGTTGCTATCTTATTTTTTAGATTTATCACAGACGAGGCGATCATCTACAATGTGGAGTATTTACTCAATGTTGAAAGCTAATTTAAAAACAAAACATAGCGTGCATATTGAAACATACGCAAACCTCGTATCTTTTCTAAAAAGAATGTCAGTTGGGCATAAGGCTAAAAAGTCCAAAATTGTCACGGCCCTTATCATAGAAAAATTTCTTAATTAAGCTCCGGACTGCAATTTTCTTGCCGCTAAAGTAAGTGGTACCTATGAATCTATGTTGTTAGTTATTTGTATGTAGACTGTTATGTATAAAGGTTACTTACTTCCTGCTACTAATTTTTGGAGGCGCAATGAATCCTAGTCTGGCTTAGCAATACTGTTAAAATATTTATTACGATCCGTAAAAGATGCTGTAATTGTTAAATTATGCATATTAATTAGGTAATATTTTCATTACAGGTTGTACTGATCATAGGAATTAGTGGAGCGTGTCGCAATAACGAGCTATTACAGCTAACAGTTAATAATATCGAAAAGTATTGAGATAAATTACTGTTAGTAAAATTGAAAAATACGAAGACGAACCTTGACAGGTCTTTTGTCGTACGCGAAGAATATGTAACTATTGTAGAAAAACACCAAAATTTACGCCCAGCCAACATAAAAACCAACCGATTTTTCATAAAATACCATATAAAAATAAATGCTTAAGAAAGCCTATGGGAGTAAATAAAATAGGTTATACCGCGAGAAATTCCCACTTTCTTAAAACTGGAAGAGCCACAGCTATACACAGTATACACGGGTCAATGCTTTCGGAGAACTTCGGCAACGCTCTTGGCTGATTCCGGAGCCGATCTCACCACTTTGAAACGTCACGGCGGGTGGAAGTCCAATACGGTTGCAGAAGGCTATATTGAAGACTCAATAGAAAAAAAGTCGAAAATCTGTAAGCGTATAGTGGAAACAATAAGTCTGAATACGACCTCGGATCCTTCGTCTCACCCACGCCCATCCACTTCCAACGACGCACAGTGTACTTATACCTACAGAAAGCCGATCAGAGTCACCAACGTTTACCGTTGTTCCTTCTCAATCCGCCACCGAAACAGAAACCTTAACCCCAGATAATCAAACTTAACTCAATGCAACTATAACGTTGCCAAATAAATATGTTACTTTTAATTTGCAGAAATTTTACTTTTAAATTTAAGTGTTCCATTTTATTGAATTGGTACCTCTACCTACTTACAATGTTAATTATCTCTTAGTGTTCTCGCTGCTGAAGTGAAAAGTTATGTGTGTTACACGAGAGCAAAGTTTTTTGCACCTCGTGTCTTTGAAATACTCAGGATTCAAAATCAGCACTCGCAGCAAAAAACGACTTTGCTCTCTTGTTGCACAAATAACTATGAAACCTGATAGACTTTAAAATTCAGAAGCGAGCGCAGCCCGTAGCAGTATACTACATGGTCTCCCTCTGCAGGGGAAGGGTCTCCCTTTCCTTCCAACTTCTGTATCCTCTGTGGTTTCCGGCCACGTCTGCCCTGTATTGCAAACCTATCTTCATCCGCTCCTTGCTACTATGGAGAGCAATGTCGCGCCCATCGCTGCTGCTAAGACAACACTATTTGTGTCGATATAATTGACTGCATACGGCATAGGATACGACTAATCATAACTTGGTAGGGGGCGGCGAGACGGCGCGGTTGCAGGCGGGGGCGGGGAGCAGTCAACCTTGTCGGGCAGGACCTGTTCCATTTCTAAGTTCGCGATGAGCAATTACTCGCTTATTTACAGGTGTACAGGTACTAAGCCTGCAGACAGTCCAAGTCCTAAAATATGATGTCTGAAGTCATCACAGTCCAACAGTAATAATGTATTTGCAGTAGGTTAGTAGTATAGTAACCTGTCGAAATATAAACTAGCTGATGAGGCCTCACCTAACCTCCATGTCTATTTTAAATGTTACCTAATGACCTACATAAATGTAACTTGTCATCGTCTGTTTAACAATAGATAGCATTGTTTTGAGCGGCATGGTATACATTAAAAGTAATTAGTTAGGAACATTGAAGTACCTACCTATGTTAAACTTGAATGATTAGAAAGGATGTGTTAGCGGGTAGGCTGGCTGGTAGGTGGTACTGTTTGTACTAGCTAAGTATGTACCTAGGTACATATTAATGCACGTGAGAGGAGCGGCTCACCTTGAGCGCAGCTGCAACGACAGGCGATCACACAACACCTCCCCGTCCCACAACTCACCACCACTGTGAACTTCATACACTCACTTAACTTACAAGTTACAACAGATACAGTGCACTGTGCATATAGGTACCTACGCTACGTCTCTAAAGTTATTGTGCTTTACATGTTTAATTATAACATCGAGTTCGTATAAAACAACTATAAAAACAAGTCTAACTGCATAATGAACTAACACATGATGCCTCATCGTATATAAGAAATTACCCCACGTGTGAATTTAAGTAAAAAACACAACCTTTATTCCTTAAACTATTAAGATATCGTTAATTACAATGGTGCTCTTTGCTCCACATGCATTAATAAACAAAAACCGACCGATCGATCGGTATGCGTAAGCACTTCTGCGCAACGGTGAGCAGCCGCGAGCTACGGGAACAGGAAGGTATAGACCAGCGCGGCCAGGCCGGCCAGCGCCAGCGGCGGGCCCCACACGCTCAGCAGCGCGCCAAACGTAAGCGGATCGTCCTCGACCGCTAGCGTCGCTGCGCGCGTGCGCACCTCCCAGCGGTCCTCGTCCACCACCTCGCCCGCCACGAACTGCTGGCGCCAGTCGAGCGCGATGTCGCTGTGGCCCACCTCGTGGAAGCACTGCGAGGCGTCCTTGCCGGCGTTGTCCAGCAGCACCTGCGCGGTGCCCGGGTGGTCGTCCATAAACTCGGTCACGTCGTAAACTACGTTGTCGATGATGATGGCGGCGTCATTGCGATGATTACGCGCCGCGACCTGCTGGCGCGTGAACTTAACGGCGGCCATGATGCGCGCGGTCGGCTCTCTCGGCGGCTGGCTGGGCACTGCGACTTGGGGTGCGTCGGGTGCGTGCAGTGCTTGTTTGGGGAGCTGTGCGATGTGCGTCCTTCACTCGCACGCAGCTGACCGAATGACACGGATGGTGCACGAGACTAGCCGGGACCCACTGACTGACTGACACGCGTACAGTCGTACACTGTCAACCTGTAGTTATTGCTCGCCGTGTCACTTACTACCTTCCGTATGTAAATTTATTCAAAGTACGTACAACATGACGCTTACTTTTCTACGTACCTAACCTACCCGTAAATATTCGTGATTAATAAAATACTTAAATTAGAGATTTATTATTTCAGGAAATTGTATGTCATTATTTTTCGCACAGTTAAGTTGTTCTCGAACGAAAATGTAATAAACAACGTAACACCCTCACTCACCTTAGAAAAACAACGCCAGCACATTAGATAGTCTATTTATTACGTCAACGACAAAGTTACGCACACGAGTAAGTTTGCCGTCGCGTGTGGCAACGCTTCTCGCTAACGATGGAATGATGGGTAATATGGTCATGGAGTCATGGTCATCTGAACGTCTGTACAAACTAATAAAATGGAAGTGTCTGTTTGTAACATCTAAATAACAGCTTTTTACTGAATGCGTATGAAAATATATACGGCTTATAACAAATTGAAATTAACAATGTGGAATTTATGCAGATAGTCACGGCTTGATGTATAATATAAAGAAAAGCGAGTTTGTTGTCTTTAAGGCTGGTACTAGGTGTCCCTCTAGCGTGCCTCCTATAAAGCTGAATGGAGATGAGTTGGTTAGGGTACGTCAGTTCAGATACCTGGGTCATCTAATTACCGAGGACCTTAAGGACGACATGGATATTGAACGTGAACGTAGGGCACTGTCCGTGAGAGCAAACATGATTGCTCGCAGGTTTGCCCGATGTACAAGTGAGGTAAAAATCACTCTCTTTAGAGCTTTCTGCACATCTTTTTACACCTGCAGCCTGTGGGCAGTCTATACTCAAAAAGCGTACAGTGCCCTGCGGGTACAATACAATAATGCGCTTAGAACGATGTTGCGGCTGCCCCGCCACTGTAGTGCATCACGTATGTTTGCGGAGGCGCGCATCGATTGCTTCTACGCTACTCTGCGCAAGCGGTGCGCGTCAATGCTGAGCAGAGTACGGGCTAGTCGCAACAGCGTTTTAAGTATGATAGCCAGTAGACTTGACTGTCTTTACATGAGTCGATGTATTAATACTCACATAAGTATTGATACCTCGATTCATGGATCAGGCAGGGGTCGAGTAGATTAAGTTTGTATTACTAACACTAGTTATAAGTTATTATAATACTAACACATTGGATCCTAGTTATCTTAAATAAACGTTATATTATTATTATTATTCCCTTTATTTAACTTTTGTACAAATTATTTACATTTTTAAATATTTCTTATAAAAAAACAATATAAAAACATTTAAAAATATAAAAAAATTGTTGCCCGCCGGTATCGGGAACAGAGTCCAAGCTACCGGTGGTCAGGGCTCCAGAGAGAGAAACCTCCTAACAATACGAGCCGTGTCCAGGAGTACTGCTTTCTGTATCAAGCCCTTGATCCAGCTGCCTAACGAGAGCCTCCTCAGGTATTCATCGAGGCTCTTAGCAATTAAGCCATGGGCTGATACGACTATCGGCACAATGATCGCTGAGTCCACATCCCACATGTCGACAACCTCGCGAGCCAAGTCAAGATATTTTATTTGCTTATCTTTCTCGGCTTTCACGAGGTTCTCATCATGCGGGACCGTTATGTCAACAATCATTGCGCGCCGCTCTGATCGATCCACCACCACTATATCAGGCTTATTGGCTAAAATAGTCCTGTCAGTGATGATGGATTGATCCCAGTACAATGTGATATTGCCATTTTCGAGAACTGGGTCGGGCACATACCTATAGTACGGCACTTCCGATTCCACAAGTCTGTATTTTAGAGCAAGTTGCTGATGGATAATCCTGGCTACAAGGTTGTGTCTATGCAAGTACTCTCCGTTAGCCAAACGAGAACACCCAGAGATAATATGACGGATTGATTCACCTGGACGGTGGCATGCCCGACATATGTCAACCGTGCCGTCCTTCACAATAAATCTCCGGTAGTTATTCGTCATCATAACTTCATCCATAATTGCACAGACAAAACCTTCGGTTTCTCCGAAGAGGTCCCCGGAACGTAGCCAGGCTACGGACGCTGACAGGTCTACATCGGGCCCGTGCAGGGCCCGGAAAAAGCGTCCGTGAAGCTCCTTACTGTGCCATACCTCCCTGCGGTCGTTAGTGTCAAGCACTACAGGTTTGCGCCAGTTCTCTTTAGCCAAGGAGATCGGGGTGAGGCCCTTGTCCACCGCGACCACATCTCGATGCATCCCCACGTCGGCTTCTAGGAAATATTCCCTGAGACTGCATATCTCGCGGTTGTGGAGAGTCTAAGCGTTTAAAAAGCCTCGACCCCCACACTTCCGCGGGATATACAGTCTCATAACCGAAGAACGTGGGTGATGCATTCGATATGCCGTCAACAATGTACGGACCTTCCTATCCAGGGCGTCTAGTTCTGTTTGAGTCCATTTCAGTATGCCGAAAGAGTACATCAAAACCGGCATGACCCAACCGTTGAAGGCACGCACCTTATTTCCGCCTGCTAAAAGACTATTAAATACTTTTTTCAGGCGGCCAAAGAAGCGTTCCTTCAACGATTGCTTCATGTCAGCAACATTGATGCCCAGCGCTTCCGACATACCCAAATACTTATAGGTTTCGGTTGCTGAGAGGGATCTAAGATTTATGGAATCCGAGAGCTGGGTTCCCACAGATTCCACAATCTCCCCTCTTTTAACATGCATGTCCGCACATTTGTCCACACCAAATTCCATCCTGATGGCGCTACTGAAAGTTTCAGTTACCTTCAGTAGCTCCATCAGTTGCAAATCGTTGGGGGCAAAGAGTTTCAGGTCATCCATGTAAAGGAGGTGAGATACAACTTAACCACCTCTCCTCAACCGATAGCCTAGACCTGAATCCTCCAGCAGCGTGCTAAGAGGATTCAAGGCTAAGCAGAACCAAAGTGGACTGAAACTGTCGCCCTGAAATATACCTCGCTCTATCCTTATCGGCTCGCTATTCCTCTGGATTTGCCGACATCCTGGATAGCGAAGGACTGTCCTCCATTGTCCCATACACGACATCAGGAAGGTGCGCAGAGTTGCATCTACTTTATACAACTCTAGCACCCTCATGAGCCATGTATGTGGCACGGAGTCATAGGCTTTCTTATAATCTATCCAACATGTCGACAGATCCCTTCGGGAACGGCGAACCTGTTGGCTAATGGCCATATCAATGAGGAGTAGCTCCTTAGTACCGCGGGACCCGTTCCTACATCCATTTTGAGAAGCGGACATGATAGAATTATCATCAATGTGTTTGTTAATTTTAGCTCTCAAAATGGATGTAAGAACTTTATAGACTGTCGGAAGACAGGTAATCGGTCTATAATTTTTAGGCTCCGCAGTACTACCCGATTTATGGAGCAGGTGGGTTATACCTGTTGTCAGGAACTCGGGCAGCGACCCTGACTCTAAGGCTGACTGGAACAGGGTTGCCAGGCGAGCGTGCGACCTTGTGAACCATTTGATCCAAAAGTTGTGCAGCCCATCCGGCCCTGGAGATTTCCAGTTAGGCAACGGACGGACTGCACGAACTACGTCTTGGGGGCAGATGGTGATTGCCCCCATTTCTTGTACTGGATCGCACGCCCGCTCGACCTCCCGGATCCATTCATCCTCGGTATGGCTAACAGGCACCGACCAGATGCTGCGCCAGAATGAACACATGGCATCATCATCCGGCAGGGGCGTGTCAGCCACACCTTGGTCCGGTCGCTCCCAAGCCCTATAAACCCACCTTTCATCTCTTTGGAATGTGCGATTCTGAGTGTATCGGTTCACCCGCCGTTTATACCTACGAATACGGTTTGCCCATGCATACACTTTCTGCTTCAGGAAGTCGATGCGCTCTGTGACACGGGACATGTAGTCTCGAGGACTGATATCAGTCCCCGAGAACGCCCGCCTCACAAAACGCATCACTCTAGGGCGTGTATTGCCCTCCCTGAAGCAGATCAGTTTGCCGATGAGTGCTCTGGCCCCACCAATACGTCGTTCAATCCTGTACTGCCATGCTGGTACGGCTGGCTTAGGTCGTGTAGCTCTGTCATCAGAAAATTTGACGTGAGCTACACGACATGCCGCTACAGCCGCACAATACAGGATTGAATGAGCATCGATGAGGTCTTCGCAGTTATCAAAATAGTTTGACAACTGCGAATCCAGAACAGCCACCACAACTATGAGCGTCTAGTGACGTAAGGTTTTTTTTTTTTTTTTTTTTTTATTTAAAAAAAAAAAATATATATATGATTTGTAACAGAAAATTAAGGTTAAATTAAATAACTTTATTCATTATATACATATCAATTACATTTTTAAATATTTCTAAACAAATTAATATTTCAAAAAAACATTTAAAAATATAAAAAATAGTGGTCCGCCGGTATCGGGAGCAGGGTCCAAGCTACCGGTGGTTAGGGCTCCAGAGACAGGAACCTCCTCACAATGCGAGCCGTATCGAGGAGTACAGCCTTCTGAATCAGGCCCTTGATCCAACCGCCTAAGGAGAGCCTCGAGAGATGTTCGTCGAGGCTTTTGGCTATAAGGCCATTGGCCGTCACAACAATCGGCACAATGATAGCCGAGTTCACATTCCACATGTCGACTACCTCGTGTGCCAAGTCGAGATATTTCATTTGTTTCTCTTTCTCAGCTTTCATGAGGTTATCGTCATGTGGGATGGTAACATCGATTATTATTATTATTATATAACAAAAACTCATTTTTACAATTTTCGTCTGTCTGTCTGTTAGTTTAGTTCCGGCTAATCTCCAAAACGGTTGGACCGATTTTAACGGGATAATTTTACTAGCAGATAGCTGATGTTATAAATAATAATAATAAATATCGCTGGACATTACACACAGCGCCATCTAGGCGCCATAAGGTGGTCTACTTTTGTTTTAGAAAAATAATTAGGGTTCCGTGCAAAAACATTAAAACCCTTGAAATTGTCAAAAAATCCGATTCAAAAAGGAATAACATTTTTAAAATAATTTCACGCAACGAAAGTTGCGGGCAACAGTTAGTATTTACTAAAGATGGCCATCTTCTTTTTTTTTTCATATATAGATGTTACGTTTAATCAAATTAATTTAGATGGCCTCGTTAATCGCGGCCTCAGTAGCGTTTGTAACGTATCAGCACAATTATATACCTGTTTATGAATGACTTACACAACCAATTGACTGTTGTGTTGTCCAGCAGTGGAGTGCGATAGGCTGAGTTAATGTTTGTTAGCAGCAGTGCCGACTTCCGGTGCCGACACAGTAGGAGAACGTGCGTCCTTCCTTCTTCTATCGGAAGGAACTGGGTAGTAGGGGAGTGTGGAGTGCTGGTGCAGTATTATGTGAAGAATAAATAGTTGCCGTAAGTCAGTACGTTACATGCTTTATAGAGCTGGTGTGTAGGGAATCTATAAGGACGGAAGGTAGCAACTTTAAGAATTGCTCTTTGAGCACGTTCTAGAGGGAGAAGAATTGAATTTCCCGCGCCACCCCAGGTTGCTAAATGTTAGAATAGACTGACATAACGCTAAATAAATCTGTTTTATTAAATTATAGTCTGCTACATTACGTAAATACTTCAAAACATATATTAATTTGCGCACTCTAGTACACAGTAACTCGATAAGTTTACAGAAATTTAGATTGCAGTCAATAGTGACACCCAGATATTTCAAGTGGTCAGCTATAACTAAAGTAGGGCGAAAATATCGTGAAAGGATGTCGAAATGCCTTGGTTAAATAATAATAAATAATTAATGGATAATTAAATCAGTAGAGAAATGAATGGCCCTACTTTTTATAAGTGGATGGATGAAAAGTTAAAAGTCAACGCGTCATATCAAAGCGTTACGCATTCGAAAGTCTCAACATAAAAAAATACTGAAGACTTATGGGGGATATCCGTCAAGGTTCTTGGAATTATAATTGACTCAATCGCTCCTGTCCTAACGCCTGTTAGGACAGGAGCGATTGAGTCAATTATATTCAATCAATTTTTGGACAGCGGCATGCGGGAGTAAAACTCATCAGACACATTTTGGAATCCTGGGAGAAGTTCCAGGATGCCATTGGCATCTTCTGATGTGATCTCTCAAAAGCATTCGACTGCGTCGACCACAACACACTGATCTGTAAATTACACCATTATGGAATTCGTGGACAAGCTGCTGATCTTGTTCTTTCCTATTTATCAAGCGGGGCGACGTCCTCCGGGCCTGGAGGCCCGGAGGACGTCGCCCCGCTTGATAAAAGTCAAGATGGGCGAGCCCAAAGGTTCAGTCTCGGTCCTTTCCTATTTCTTGCTTACATTTTGATGGCAAAAATATCGGATAAAATTCTATATTTGCTGATGAGGATGACACTTCGCAATTTGTTAAACTAGATAGAAAAGATACGAATGTCTTCCATGTCAACGAAAGTGTAACTGTTCTCTGAAAATGGTTCGCAGCTAACAATCATTTACTGAATTCGAACAAAACAGGGTTCCCTACACAAGTTCGAAATACTATTCTAGGAAAATTGTAACATCGATGACGACGTTATGTTATAACCACGCCTTCTTTGTTGGCTGTTTCTTAATATCGATAACCTTACATCGAAACAAAATGTCTAAAGTTCTCTTTACCAAATGTACCACAGCGGGATTTAAATGAGACGGGGATATCTGCGCCAAACTGTAAGAAGATGAGATATGGTTTAAAAAACAGCGTTATATTGTTCTATTTTAAAATATTAAAAAATAGCCAAATTCAAAACCCGGAAGATATGAAATCTTAAAAGTTATAAGTTTATGTCACGCACGAATAAGATAGGATATTTATTTATGTATTTATTTATTTATTAGCTAAGGCACACCAACGACATATTTACAGTATTGGTTCCATATGGCGATTATACGTCTACAAAGTGTGTAAATACGTCACTTATAGGTATGCAAAACATTCACAACATACAATTAAATTAAAAATTATTAAAAAAACAAAATGAATTAATTACATAGCTACATACAAAACAAAAATGTGAGATACGAATACAATTCAAAACAAGTATAAACAAACAAACTCAAATCAATTAGTAACGGAATAAAATTTAAATCGATTACTATAATCGATTAATGTGAAAGAGTTTAAACAATTGAACATAAAAATACTTGCACCAGATGATTGATTTAATCAAAGTAAATAAATACATTATAATTATCTTAATTTCAACAGTTTAAAAAAATAAAATATCAACTTAATAAAAATAAATCTTAAAATCTGTTCTGTTCTGTTTTTATTCAATGTATTTTTATAATTTAGAATTGTATGGATTAATTTAGTCTGAAATAAACTGATTAATAATAAAATCGATTTTCGTTTACAGATTGTTTTTTACTTGTGTTTATCAACTATAGTATAATATATTTTATTCATAATTTTTATTTAATTTTTAAGTAGCCGGCATCCAAAAAGTCTTGTGATACTGTGAGTGTGTTTTGCCGTGACTTAGTGATGAGTTCCAGCAGTGCACGTAGCAAAAGACAAAGAAAGAGGGTAGACCGATTTGTCTGCTTTTAACAATTTATTTTCCATCCACCCGCATTCTCCAGTCAACCCGCGATCATGGCGCTTGCAACAGCGTCGAAAAATCGGGAGCTAAAAATTAAAGACAATCACGGAAGATATCCCGTAAGTGACAGTTTATGCGTAGTTGTAAACCGTGAAAGTTTAAAACAGGCATACGCTAGTTAGGTTATCTTCCTAGCACGCCACACCCTCTTATTTTTTTTTTACCTTCTTTATTTTCAACCTAACTACCTAACCTAACCACCAACCTACCTGATTACCTATTCAACACTTACCCAGTATGGGGTTTCGAAGACACAGATTTTGGTGAAATTTACTGATGACAAGCGAGTAAATAATAAATATAATAATACCATTATCACTATAGTGGTAATTTGTAAACAATTTTAAAAAAACTTACCCGAAAAATTAAATTCCATATTCACGATTTTACCATGTGTAATGTAAAAACAACTTGTTAACGCAAAAATATGACTTCAGTGCGAAAGTGTATCGGCCATATTGTTTATGTTTACTTAAGTGTCATCTATGTTGCCATTCAGAAATAACTTAATTACTTTTTCTAGAAAACGCAACAATATTATTAACAATTACAGTATCAGTGACGATATGATTCCGCGAGCATCACAGGTTAGGGATTTGAGTGTGATTCTGGACGAAAAATTCACGTTCGAGGCACACATTGAGCACGTCACCAGTAAAGCATACAAGTCCCCAGTGGCGTGCAGTGCTTCCCGAAGGCGGGCAGGCCAAGCAAAAAAAAAAAAACTCGCAACATCACAGCGTCGCTCTACTTAGGATGACCCTCAAAGTAGTCACATCTATTGATATATTCACTAACCCTCCCAGGCCCCCGCATCTGTCTTCTAGTCTTCTTCATCGTCTTTTTAGTAAGCGTATGAGAAAACAACGCCATCTAGCTTAAATATAAGGAATTTCAATGGTATTCTGTCAATACAAGAACGAAGGATGTCGCTTCGTTACAAAAAAACCTAAAAAATAAAACAGAGGGCGCTGTAAACAAAAAAAAATAGTTTAGTTTTCGTTCCGTACCCAATTTTGAGCGTCTGACCGGAATATTTGAAAAACAAACATTGAAAATAAGCCTGTAAAAACCAAAGTTATAAATACAAGAACTCACCACATTAATCAAGGTTCAAATCACGATTTTCTGACAATGCAAACAGAAGAAAGATTCATTTGAAATACCGAGTACGAGATGAATTTTGGGTTAATTCTCGTAATTCGGGTATCTACACATTTTCCTTTAGACACAACTTGAATCTTAACATCAAACAATCGTGAATACTTATTGTTTTTAACTTCTGACAAACACATTATCAACGCAAACTTCACAACAGAACACCATTTTTAAGTAAATAAACAAATACAACAAATAATATTTACACTACTGTACGTTTCAAAACGAATTACAACCGTCAGATATTATAATAATCAAAACATTCAAGATCACGAAATAAATTTTGCTTGTCACATGAAACAAATATGGCTTCAAAGAAAAATACAATTGTTATTTTGTCAATGAAAAAAACACTACCAAATATAATTGCATCACCGCATACCGTTTTAGCCGGATAATACTTTGTGGGGCAGCCAATCAGTGGCCAGCTAGCCAGCTACACTCGCAGGAGTTTACGCCCCTATTTACTATGTGTGCCGTTCGTATTTCCGTGTATATACACGAAAATACTTATCAGTGTGCTTAAATTTATCAATGGAAATTAGGCCGGGTGGGGCCTTGCCTAGACGGCCGGGAGCGAGCGTCGTAATATTATTACCAGTTACGTCATACGGCCGCGACAAGTTGCTTTAAGTATTATAACAGGCGTTTTATTTTTTTTATTTTTTATTAATATAGTTATAATAAATGCATTTGTTGCGTTGTTGGTAGGAATGGTAGGGTAGGCTAGGCCTAATTGCCTCTATGGACGGCACGCCCCTGCAAGTCCCTAGGATTCGTTATACGTAACAGCCAGCAGTTTAATAGCCCACTATGCCTAAAGACGTTATACTACTGTAATGTTAGGAGTATACTAGAATCTGGAACTGTTGTGTGGGGGCCTTTTTATAAGAAATATATTGATCTAATCGAATACATCCAACGTAAATTTATTAAATTCCTAAATTATAAAACTAAAGCTGACGTCGTAAATTATCCGGACTCCTGTCGACAACATAACTTAAATACTCTGGAAGAGAGACGGCAGATGACTGACATGGTGTTATTGTACGATCTACTTCATAATAAAGTTGACTGTCCACAATTGCTCGGCAAAATATACTTTAACGTTCCTCTCAGACGTACCAGACATACCTCTCTGGTGGCAGTTCCTTTGGCCTCCACTAATTATATGAAGATGTCGCCTTTTTTGCGTATACCCGCATTATACAATGACAAGTTCGCAACACCCGATCCCTTTAATACCAAACGGAACCGTCTTAAAAAAGAGATCATTGCAATCCTGGATCAAACGCGGGATACTCAGTGCCGCCACTAGTGCCAGGACATAATTATATAGACACACACACAACGCACACATTCACAGACACCCACACCGTACAAATACTCACACGCACACAGGCACAAACTACAAATTTTAGTGTCAATTAATTTGAGCCACTCTCGGCCAATCTATTGTTTTTTTTTTTGTGTACTTCGTAATTGGCGTAATGTTAGACGTTTTTTTGTATGTTAATGTACTGTCAGCTGTGAAGCTACCTTCCATAAAATAAAATAAAAATAAATAAATAATACTATTCCGCACGAAAATAAATTATTATTTTAATATTTAGTATTTTACTAAATTATTTAGTTTAGTTAATACTATTGTACATTATATACAGACTACAAATAGAACTAAAATAATGCTAAAAAGAAGACTAAAAATAAGTTCCTACAAATAAACAACGACAACAATAGGACACTTGGGCGTCAAAGTACTTATAGTATTTGAATATTAATCCCATTACGATTTATAGTTTAGCTATCAACGTGATATCCGATTACTATATTTTTTTTTTTTTTTACTGGCATATTCAAGACAAGGACCCACTCCATTCTGAAAGCTTTCTCGCTCTGAAGTTTCTTTCCCTTTTGAATTTACTTAAGTAATACGAACTTTAAGAGTTTGAGCTAGATTTCATTTTTAAACAGTTTTTGATCTAAATATTTGGTTTGTAATCATTCCAGTTAGCCGTTTGTTCCAGCTGCACCCGGGACGGCTGGGTGTTTCTACCCCAGCGGCCCGGATCGGTCGCAAGACCCATAGGGCCCTGTCGCACAATAAGACTGGCGACAGGCTTACAAGCTTAGGGCACACCGTAGCTACACACCTCCCTGCTACACCCGGCAGGGAGACCACTCATCCCCGGGCACACCCACCCGGGGAGTTAGGTTTTTAGGGCCCCTCAGGCCAATCGGACAACTACAAGTGTAGCTAGCGAGTTTGTTTGTGTTTTTCTTCTCGCTAGTATAGCACTAGGAAAGACACAGGGTTTGGGCTTTTTGTGGGTTTTGTCCGCCCGGGGTGTACACGTTCACGTGTCTCCTCGGGGCTGTGTAGGAGCTTAGTTCTCCCCCCTATTCCCCCCCCTGCTTTCTAGGTCTGATATCATGGACCTCTTACTCCTGGTTCTTAAGGAGATCCTCGATGATAACCCTTCGATTAAGGATAAATATGGGGACAGGTAGGCTGCTCTTAGCCAACCTAAGGCTCCGGTCGTCGCTGACTTCAGTGACACCCTGGACACCCCCATCATCCCTGCCACTCAGGACTCTCAGGAGTCAGTAGTGTCACATGACACGGAGATGGAGCAATCCGTCTCCGAGGAGGAGGAAACCTCCGCCTCCGATTCCTCCCCTGCTTCGTCCTCCGAAGACGACTACCAGGTCGTCGGGCAGGAGAAGCGCAAGAAGGGAAAGTCCCCTCACGCGGCCGGCAAGGCCAAGAAACAGGTGGTGGCTAGGCCCACCGCCTCCCCCGTCCCCTTAGATGCCACCCCGGCACCATCTACGGCGATTGCTACTTCCCAGCAAAGCCGTCCCGCCAGCCCTATGGCGATAGCCACCCCGGCTGCGGCCTCCACGGCCTCCCCCCTCACACAAAAGACCCGTCCTCCCCCCCCCGTTTATTCACGACAAGGGGAAATGGACGGAAGTTTCTTTCATGCAACGAGCATCGCATCGCCTACACCAATGCCCGCGCTGTACAGCAGGGCATCAAGGTAACCGTCGCCACAGCTCACGACTACCGTGAGCTGAACAAACTCCTCAGGGCGAGGAACGTGTTTTATCACACCTACGCCCTTCAAGAGGAGCGACGCATCAGGGTCGTCATCAAGAACGTCCCGGTCGAGATAACCTCGGCCGAGATCCTTGGTGACCTCGAGGCCCAAAACATCCCAGTTGCCGAGGTGCACCGCATGCACCGCAAAAATGGGGGAGAATCATTCAACATGATTCTCGTGGTCTGCGACCCCGTCGAGGGTCACCACCCCATCTTTAACATCTCCAAGATCTGTGGCCTCTCTGGCCTCAGAGTAGAGAGACCGATCGCCTCCGGCATAGTCAGTCAGTGCCATAAGTGCCAGCTATATGGCCACGCACAACGTAACTGCTACGGGAAACCCAGATGCGTTAAGTGTCTGGGTGACCACGGTACCGCCGAGTGCACCCGCCCCTAGGACCGTACCTTATGTACGGAGCCTCCCAGCTGCGTGCTCTGCGGTGCGTCCGGGCATCCTGCCAACTACCGCGGATGCCCCAAGGCCCCGAAATCCTCGGCCCCTAAGTTGGCTAAGAGGAGCCAGAATAGACAGCAGAGGGAACGCCCAACTCCCCCCTCTAACCAACCCCCTATTTCCCTCAGCCCACAGCGCCCCAGTCCATGGAATGCGCTTAACCACTAGGCCCACTTCCCGGCGTTGAGGCCCGCTCAGGCGCCGACAGCGGTGCCCCCTCCCGCCTTGATGGCGGTACTCTCCGCCCAGCCCCCTAGGCCAATTGTGAAGGCGGTCGCGCCCTCAGCGCCCCGAGCCCCCTTCACCTTCGCGGCCCCCCCACCCCCCCGCTCTGGGACGCTTCCCGCCACCCCTCCCCCCGCTCTGGGACGCCTCCCACCCCAGCCAGCGGTCGACCCCTTTGACCCCTTCAGGGTTATTACGAGCACCTTTGGGGTTTTCCACAGCCCTAGGGGTAAACAGATGGCCCGCGGTATAGTTGCCTGCAAGGGCGACTTTAACCTCCTCGCCCAAATCTACGACGCGTACCCGGATGTTACGCAAGCCCTCCGCAACCTCCCCCATAACAACCCATAATGTCTCACACCACCCCCTGTGGAGTCAAACTGAAAGCCCTCAAAGTAGGGACTTTCAATGCCGACAGCCTCACTGGTCAACGTGATGAGATCGCCGACTTCCTCCGCGACCATCACACAGACATCCTTTTAGTCCAAGAGACCTTCCTGAAGCCCCATCAGCGCGACCCGAGAATTGCCAATTACCGGATAGTTCGCAATGACAGGACGCGCTGTCACAAAGGAGGTACTCTCATCTATTACAGGTCAACCCTATACTGCATCCCTGTGGACCCCCCCCCCGACCCTTACCCGCTTCGAGGTCTCTGCCTGTCGGCTGGGTATGACAGGCCATCAGCCCATTACGATCGTCTCGGCTTATCTCCCGGGTACCAACTCCGTGGAAGTCCATTCCTCCTTGAGAAGCGACCTCACCGCGCTCCTTGGCATGAGTGACTCCGTCCTTTTGGCGGGGGATCTTAATGCTAAGCACCCCTCTTGGAATTGCCACACGGCAAATACCAGAGGCAGGGTTCTGGCTGACCTTTGCGCCCAGCTCAACTTCGATGTCATCGCCCCGATGACACCCACCCACTACCCCTACGTCCCCAACCAACGCCCCGATGTTCTGGATGTCGCGCTTCTAAAGAATGTAAACTTACGATTGCATTCTATAGAAGCATTCGACGAACTCGACTCGGACCACAGGCCTGTGGTCATAGAGCTCCCAGAACAGGTCCCTTCGACCCCAACCACTCCCCACCCACCAAAGTGATCACGGACTGGAGGAAAGTAAGCGAGTTGCTGAAATCCGCCGAGTCCCCTCACTTGGATCAAATCCCACAAAACACGAGTCTGTGGCCGACACGGAGGCCGCGATCGACTTGCTCACGGGACACGTGCAATCCGTTCTGAACGTATGTTCGAAGGAGGTTCCCGCGGTTGACCATCGCTGGAGCCTCCCGGACGATGTGCGTGCTCTCGTGACTGAGAAGAACGCGGCTATCCGGGCCTACAGTGCTTTTCCTTGCGACAGCAACAAGGCTTTTATGCGCTACTTACAACGTAAAGTAAGTAGACGCGTCAAAGAGCTGCGTAGCTGCCAATGGGACGAGATGCTTGATGGACTCACTCCGACCCACCAGGCCTTCTGGGATCTTCAGAGGAATCTACGCTCCTCTGAGATCACCTCCATGCCCCCTCTCATCCGCCCCGACAATAGCGTCGCCTTCGACGACGACGAGAAGGCTGAGTGCCTAGCCGACAGCTTAGAGTCCCAGTGCTCCCCCAGCACCCAGCCAGTAGACCCAGCCCACCTTGCTGAGGTGGACGCTGAAGTCGAACGCCGGACCTCCCTCCCCCCCGTTGAGGACCCTGATGATCCCCTGCCCCCAGTCACCCCTGACGAGCTGGAGGAGATCATTAGGAACTTCAAACCGAGAAAAGCCCCTGGCTCAGACGGCATCACCAATAGGGTGTTTAAACTTTTCCCCCCCGTACTCATAGTGCTAATGACCGCCATCTTCAATGGCGCTCTAGCCAACAACATGTTTCCACAGTCGTGGAAGCAGGCCACCGTCATCGGCATTCCCAAGCCGGGCAAGCCGAAGTCCTCCCCCACTAGTTACCGCCCCATTAGTTTACTCAATGTTCTAGGCAAAGTCTACGAGAAGCTTATTTATAAGCGTCTCAAAGACTACGCCGAAGCAAAGAGTCTGATTCCGAAAGAGCAGTTTGGCTTTAGAGCTAGACACTCTTGTGTCCAACAGGTGTACCGTATAGTCGAACATATCAGCGCCCGCTACCAGCGAGGCCTGATGACTGGTGCCCTGTTCTTCGATATTGCGAAAGCATTCGACAAGGTCTGGCACAACGGGCTGATATACAAGCTGTACCAGCTCGGTGTGCCTGATCGGCTCGTGCTCATCCTACGAGACTTTCTGTCGAATCGCACCTTCCAGTACCGCATCGAAGGTGCCCTTTCCGCTCCACATCCGATCCGAGCAGGAGTCCCTCAGGGCTCTGTGCTCTCCCCCCTAGCTTTCACGCTATACGCCAGCGACATGCCCCTGAGTAGAAAGGCTGAGTTAGCACTTTTTGCTGACGACACTGCCATCTACTACTCAGGTAGGAGCACAGATAACATTATCCGCGTTCTCCAAACCTCCGCAAACGCGCTAGGCGCTTGGTTCCGGAGATGGAGGATAGAGGTCAACCCAGACAAGAGCCAGGCGGTCCTCTTCAGCAGGCATCGCCACTCCCTCACATCAGCCATCCGACCGATCTCTATGTTTGGCAAGCCTATCCCTTGGGAGAAGCGAGCCAAATACCTAGGGGTCATCCTAGACCGACGCCTCTCCTTCGGAGAGCACATTAGGGCGGCACGAGCCCGTGCCGCCTTCGCTCTCGGAAGGCTCCATTCCGTGCTGAATGCTCGCAGCAAGTTGTCACTTAGGTGCAAGTTGCGTATTTACACCGCGTGCATTCGGCCCATCATGACTTATACGTGCCCCGTGTTCGCACATGTCAAGCCCCACCTCCTCCACAGGATGCAGACCCTTCAGAACCGATTTCTCCGACGAGCCGCGGACGCCCCGTGGTTCGTTAGGAATGAACGACTTCATGTCGCCCTTAAAATTCCGACTGAAAAAAAAACATTCCAGTTAGTATATAAGTTCCTTTCAGCTCCCTGACTCGCAATCAATGCTCACTTGTCTCGTATCGTTTAGTGTGTTTCCCGTTGTTTTATTACTCGTATACACCTCGACCAGTTCTTTCACGGACACAGATAATCTCGTTTATTCGTCTGACTTTGGCTTGTTATTTTGGATCTTACAGCCTGCTTATCGATTGGATATTGACCATGGATCGCTGTGTGAAAAGTGGTATAGCGACTAGTCGCTGTAATACACTAAGCCGACGAATATTAGATGTTGAAACGGCACTATCAGTGTTTCTTCAATGGCATGCACCACAGCCTGTTAGTACAGCATTTTATTTGTTAGCTACCCAGCGTCTACCACGCTGGCCTATAGGTTTCCTCCTATGTTTTCCATAACCGTTATGCAGGGGCAACTCTAATGCTTAACGTTGTTTGTTGACGCATTATTGTAGTTATACTTTAATATCGGTTTTGAGCAGTGGAATTTCCAAAAAACCTCTACATGAGGCGGCTTCGTTATAAAGAAACCTACTGTAAAAAGGAAGGACACTTATATCGTTACTTTTAGGTAGGAGGTTGGGGTTGGTGGGGGGAGGTGGGAGGTCATAGGAACCCCCCGAGGGGAGGGAAAGTCGTCGGAGATTTTTATTTTTTTATGAATTTTTGAAACGTGACATATTTGGTATATTATTATACCATGCTATGACTCCATGACGCGCGCTCGCTCCGCTCGCATATTAAATAACACTCTTTAACTTCTGTCCTCGAAGTGCCGGGCCTCCGCCGGCCTCCTTCGTCAGCCTACGGCCCGGTGCCCATGCCACCCATAAATGATACTGCCGTGAGACGGTCGTCGTGGGCGTCCGCTTATCGACGTACGTTATAAGGGTATAACGTATGGCATAGGGATGCCAAAATATTCAGTGGTATGGTTCAAAATAGTAATTATCATGCCATAAAACTAATAAATAAAAAAATCGTCACTATCATGTGTCATGGATATTAGATTTTTTGAAGAAATACACTCCACATTTTGTGTCACATGCCCCAAGTTCATTCTCTAATAATAGTACTAACTCCAGTCATAGTTTTCTACTTAATCGTTTTACAATCAGTGAATTAATATCTGCCATCTCCTCCCGAAGAGACACTACTTATAGAATAAGATCCCAGGGCCACCAGAGTTCACCAGACGTCACGTATTTTCTGACGAAGGAAATGTGGACGATTGAGTAGTGTTAGTATGTACTAAGAACGTAATAGATTATCCTAATTATAGGTATTGGTTATCATGTATTGTTATGGTTATCATAAGTATTCCTTTTACTTTTAAAAGTTGATAAAATAGTAATGTTTTGCATAACCAAAAACTTATAAGAACTATGTAATACCTAAATTAAATTATACAATAATTCTTTCATTATTTCAGTAGGTGTGTAAAATAAATAGTTTAATTAAGGAATAATGTAGCAAAACATATAAAATATTCCAAACGGATAATCACCTTTTATGTCGTTGATATTTTGGATGTCGGTAGATAGAAACGTCAAAGTTGTTTGTTCACGACTATAAAAGGGGGTGCTCCGAGTGACAGAGGCCTTAGATTCATTTTTAAGGCTTAGATTCATTTTTAAGGCATCCACAGGGAATAGTCCGGTTAAGCAGTAGCCAGCCTCAGAGGCTGAACTGCGAGATGCCATCACCAAAAAAAAATGACAGAGGCGATTCTTGTTGGAGACATCTACCAGAACGGAGCTCTGGCCTAAAGGTAAAAGTTAAGTTATTCTATTGCTGTTATTATGCTGTTATAATACTTATGATACCATTTTTTAATGTTTGTTGCTTTACTATCGTTATTATGTTGGATTGCTATTGTGTTGGATATAATAATGATTATGTACCATTATTTACATAAATAGTTCGGTAATATTCAGTACAAATTTAAATTGATATAATACTATGAATTATTACTGATATCATTTGCTATCGCACTTTTTCTTTACACTTTTTTTTTCGCACTTGATCTAAAATGGGTTTTTCTTGCTGTTTTTGTAGACATGGAAAACTAATATCTTTAAAATATAGAGTAGCGGTGGTAAACTGTTTAAAATATATATTTAAAAACAAAATTGCAAAAAAAAAATTGAGATAGAAATTGAACGATGTTGTTGAAATTATTATTATTATTTTCACTTTATTTAACTTTTGTACAAATTATTTACATTTTTAAATATTTCTTATAAAAACAATATAAAAACATTTAAAAATATAAAAAATTGTTGCCCACCGGTATCGGGAACAGGGTCCAAGCTACCGGCGGTCAGGGCTCCAGAGAGAGGAACCTCCTAACAATACGCGCCGTGTCCAGGAGTACCGCTCTCTGAATCAAGCCCTTGATCCAGCTGCCTAACGAGAGCCTCCTCAGGTATTCATCGAGGCTCTTGGCAATTAAGCCATGGGCTGATACGACTATCGGTACAATAATCGCTGAGTCCACATCCCACATGTCGACAACCTCGCGAGCCAAGTCAAGATACTTGATTTGCTTATCTTTCTCGGCTTTCACGAGGTTCCCATCATGCGGGACCGTTATGTCAACAATCATTGCGCGCCGCTCTGATCGATCCACCACCACTATATCGGGCTTATTGGCTACAATAGTCCTGTCAGTGATGATGGATCGATCCCAGTACAATGTGATATTGCCATTTTCGAGAACTGGGTCGGGCACATACCTATAATACGGCACTTCCGATTCCACAAGGCTGTATTTTAGAGCAAGTTGCTGATGGATAATCCTGGCTACAAGGTTGTGTCTATGCAAGTACTCTCCGTTAGCTAGACGAGAACACCCGGAGATAATGTGACGGATTGATTCGCCTGGACGGTGGCATGCCCGACATATGTCAACCGTGCCGTCCTTCACAATAAATCTCCGGTAGTTATTCGTCATCATAACTTCATCCATAATTGCACAGACAAAACCTTCGGTTTCTCCGAAGAGGTCCCCGGAACGTAGCCAGGCTACGGACGCGGATAGGTCTACATCGGGCCCATGTAGAGCCCGGAAAAAGCGTCCGTGGAGCTCCTTACTCTGCCATACCTCCCTGCGGTCGTTAGTGTCAAGCACTACAGGTTTGCGCCAGTTCTCTTTAGCCAAGGAGAGCGGGGTGAGGCCTTTGTCCACTGCGACCACATCTCGATGCATTCCCACGTCGGTTTCTAAGAAATATTCCCTGAGACTGCATATCTCGCGATTGTGGAGAGTCTTAGCGTTTAAAAAGCCTCGACCCCCACACCTCCGCGGGATATACAATCTCATAACCGAAGAACGTGGGTGATGCATTCGATATGTCGTCAACAATGTACGGACCTTCCTATCCAGGGCGTCTAGTTCTGTTTGAGACCATTTGAGTATACCGAAAGAGTACATCAAAACCGCCATGACCCAACCGTTGAAGGCACGCACCTTATTTCCGCCCGATAAAAGACTATTAAATACTTTTTTCAGGCGGCCAAAGAAACGCTCCTTCAACGATTGCTTCATGTCAGCATCATTGATGCCCAGCGCTTCCGACATACCCAAATACTTATAGGTTTCGGTTGCTGAGAGGGATCTAAGATTTATGGAATCCGAGAGCTGGGTTCCCACAGATTCCACAATCTCCCCTCGCTTTACATGCATGACCGCACATTTGTACACACCAAATTCCATCCTGATGGCGCTACTGAAAGTTTCAGTTACCTTCAGTAGCTCCATCAGTTGCAAATCGTTGGGGGCAAAGAGTTTCAGATCATCCATGTAAAGGAGGTGAGATATAACTTTACCACCTCTCTTCAACCGATAGCCTAGACCTGAATCCTCCAGCAGCGTGCTAAGAGGATTCAAGGCTAAGCAGAACCAAAGTGGACTCAAACTATCACCCTGAAATATTCCTCGCTCTATCCTTATTGGCTCGCTATTCCTCTGGATTTGCTGACATCCTGGATAGCGAAGGACTGTCCTCCATTGGCCCATACATGAAATCAGGAAGGTGCGCAGAGTTGCATCAACTTTATACAACTCTAGCACCCTCATGAGCCATGTATGTGGCACAGAGTCATAGGCCTTCTTATAGTCTATCCAACATGTCGACAGATCCCTTCGGGAACGGCGAACCTGTTGGCTAATGGCCATATCAATGAGGAGTAGCTCCTTAGTACCACGGGACCCGTTCCTACATCCATTCTGAGAAGCAGACATAACAGAATTTTCGTCAATATGTTTAGTGATTTTAGTTCTCAAAATGGAGGTAAGAACTTTATAGACCGTCGGGAGACACGTAATAGGTCTATAATTTTTGGGTTCCGCAGTACTACCCGATTTATGGAGCAGGTGGGTTATTCCAGTTGTCAGGAACTCGGGGAGCGATCCCGACTCTAACGCTGACTGGAAAAGGGCTGCCAAGCGAGCGTGTGATCTTTGGATCCACTTAATCCAAAAGTTATGCAGCCCGTCCGGTCCTGGAGATTTCCAATTAGGTAAAGGACGGACCGCACGAGCTACATCTTGGGGGCTGATTGTGATCGCCCACATTTCTGGTATTGGATCGCACGCTCGCTCGACCTCCCCTGTCCATTCGCCCTCGGTATGACTGACAGGCACCGACCAGATGCTGCGCCAGAAAGAACACATGGCGTCATCATCCGGTAAGCACGTGTCAGACACACCTTGGTCCGGTCGCTCCCATGCTCTATAAACCCACCTTTCATCGCTTTGGAATGTGCGATTCTGAGTGTATCGTTCCACCCGCCGCTTATACCTACGAATACGGTTTGCCCATGCATACACTTTCTGCTTCAGGAAGTCGATGCGCTCTGTGATACGGGACATGTAATCTCGAGGACTGATATCAGTCCCCGCAAATGCCCGCCTCACAAAGCGCATCACTCGAGGGCGAGTGTTGCCCTCCCTGAAGCAGATTAGTCTGCCGATGAGTGCTCTGGCCCCACCAATACGTTGTTCAATCCTGTACTGCCAAGCTGGTACGGCTGGTTTTGGTCGTTTAGCTTTGTTATCCGGAAATTTGACGTAAGCTAAACGACATGCCGCAACAGCCGCACAATACAAGATTGAATGAGCATCGGTGAGGTTTTCGCAGTTATCAAAATAGTTTGACAACTGCGAATCCAGAACAGCCACCAGCACCTTATTTTTGTTATGCATGGGCAAACGAGGTAAGCGTGGTCTAAGTTCGGGAGTCATGAACCGATATTCTCGAATCGCACACTCCAAAGCACTCCTCATATCCTCACTGCACTGGGTACTTACATTAGTAACCATGTCATTACTCACGTCGTTATCGCGATCTGGTAGTGTGGTAAACTGTGGTGGAACCACAGCCTGCGACGGCGTGGTAATGACATGGCTACTCTGCATTTCAGTCCGCAAGCGATCAAGTACGGTGTCACCAAACATACGATTACGCTGGATGACTCGCACCTGATCCGACAGTCGTTGCGCCGACACGTTGACAGCTGGCTCAAGCACCTGAAACAGAGAGAGCATCCGAACACGGTACGCAGTCAGGTTGTTTCCTCCCTCTGTAGCCCCATAGTATGAGCGCATGACGTTTTCATTGATGGATTGCGTCCATCGCATGCGCTGCACACTCCCGCCGGGAGCTGGGACCCTATCAGAGGCCGGTGGGCCTCGAGGTCCTAAGCCGTCCGGCGGCCGGCGTCCTCCCCGTCGACGAACTGGTGGTGGCGTCGTAGGCGGAGAGAAATACTCGTCGCTCGAGCTCGACGCAACTGCCACGGCCGGTGTCACAGCGCTCACGATGGGGCTGGGTTCCGGCGGCGGCGAGGCGGAGCTGAGCGACGGGTCCGGAGGCGATAGGCGTGCGCGTAGAGCAGCTGATCTCGTCAACATTATCTAGATCTCATATTGTAGATTGTAGTCCGATTTTATGTATGACAGACGTCATTCTTGATCACAGTTTTTTTCTTTGGTGTTTTTTGTTATAAAATGGCTTCATATTATTGTGTACAATTAGGAAATGGAAAAATGATAATATATAAAAGGGAGATTGGGTTCCAGACTGTTTAAAAATAGTTATTTATTAATTGAAATTATGGAATGAAATTGCAAGACGTTTGTTGACGTTTATTATTATTAATTATTACAATATTATTAATACCTAAATTATTACCAAAATTTTATGTACTTACCAAATATTATATTCTAACACTAGTGTTTAAGATGTGTAGTATTACTAACATAGTGGATTGAATAATCTGTTAATAAATGATTTATTATAATAACAATGTCTTGTCACTTACCAACGTCATTAGTTTGACGGTGAAAAAAATGAGACAAATATAAATTATTTTGTCAGATGACATAATTTATGTATCCGTTTCAAAGCTACGTCTTTAAATTCGTAAGTGGCTACGTTTTTCTGAGAGTTGTTAGTATGACACTGCTCCTCTAGTAAAATATAACCTCATTGCTTGTATGAATGAGCAAATAAAATTCTTGAAATTCATATTTCACGAAATTGTTTTATGAAATGAATGCAAAACCAAGATAGTTTAGTTGTTTTTTTTTTACCCATAAGGGAAGGCTATAAGTCTTTCGACCTTATTGCCTAGTCTTACGTTTAAGTATTTTCTTTCGTGATAAGTTTTAAACAATAATGTCTTTCGTATTAAATTTTCATATTCAGTTGTTTAGTATTCATAAACTGTCTTTAGATCCATTACAAGTTTATCATATTCCGTACATAACATATATTATTCATATCCATTTTTGTCAAATACAGGGTTTACGTCAAGGTAAACGACTTGAACGTACAAATGTCAAAATATAGCTATCTCCTCTTAGAAAAAACATAACCTACAAAATGCTATCTAGATATACACTCGATACTCTATATCTCGAAAGCCATGCATGGTTTCAAAACTCACTTCACCGTTGTCATGGGGGACTTCAATGCGAAACTGGGCGAAACGGGGATGAGTTGCAGGTGGGGCAATTTGGGGTTGGACGTCGGAATCACCGGGGTCACCAACTGGCTAGTTTTATGGAGAAGGAGGGCCTCTATATGATAAACTCCTTCTTCAGAAAGCATGAGCACAGGAAGTGGACTTGGCAGAGCCCCGATGGTGCAACTAAAAATGAGATTGACTTCATCATGTCAACCAAGAGGCAAATGTTCAATGATGTCTCTGTGATCAATTCGGTGAAAACCGGGAGCGATCACCCCATGGTAAGAGACACATTGAACATCAATATCAAGCTTGAAAGGTCTCGACTGATGAAGTCTACGCTCCGTCCAGCACAGATCCAGATCCAAAACCCCGAGAGCTTTCAGCTTGAACTCCAGAATCGTTTCGAGTGCCTAGGAAGCTCAGTGGACGAATACAACGATGGGTTCGTGGAAACTGTCCATACGACTGGGTCTAAGTTCTTCAAGACAAGTCGTGCAGATAAGAACAAAAAGCTCTCTGATCATACTCTTAAGCTCATGAAGGAGCGGCGTGAGATGATCCTGCAGTCTTCAGATGAGGCGTGGAAATACCGGCAGCTCAATAGACGGATCTCTAAATCCTTGAAGACCGACCTCCGCCACTTTAATACCGAGCGTATTAAAGACGCTATTGAGCCGAATAAAGGCTCCAAGGTATTTGCGAGAGATCTGGCTATTGGGCAGAGCCAGCTCACGAAACTGAAGACCGACGATGGCAGGATCGTATCCGCCAAACCGAAGCTTCTGAGGGAGATCGAGAGTTTTTATGGGCAGTTGTACCCGTCAACCAGTAAACCCGTTGTAAATCTAGCAAACGACCCAAGAGCTAGACTGACCCGACGTTATACCGAAGACATCCCGGACGTCAGCCTGTACGAGATTAGGATGGATCTGAAACAGCTTAAAAACAACAAGGCAACGAGTGATGATGGAATTACGGCCGAACTCCTGAAGGCGGGTGGAAAACCGGTACTTAAGGCCCTTCAGAAGCTGTTTGATTCCGTCATACTCGAGGGGAAAACGCCACAGGCATGGTGCAGGGGTGTGGTGGTACTCTTCTTCAAGAAGGGCGACAACGCCCGGCTGAAGAACTATAGGCCCATCTCACTTCTAAGCCATGTCTACAAGTTGTTTTCAAGAGTCATCACGAATCGTCTCGCGCGCAAGTTTGACGATTTTCAGCCTCCCGAACAAGCCGGATTCCAAAAAGGCTTCAGCACCGTAGATCACATACATACGCTTCGGCATGTTATACAGAAAACCGAAGAGTATAACCTGCCTCTCTGTTTAGCGTTGTGGACTACGAGAAAGCCTTCGATTCGATCGAGACTTGGGCTGTACTGCAGTCTTTCCAACGGTGCCAAATCGACTATCGGTACATCGAGGTGTTGAAGTGTTTGTACAAAAATGCCACCAAGTCAGTCCGACTTCAGGACCAGACCTCGGAACCTATCCTTCTGCAGCAAGGTGTGAGAGAGGGAGACGTCATATCTCCGAAACTGTTCACCGCTGCACTGGAGGATGTCTTCAAGGTTCTGGACTGGAGAGGGCTAGGCATCAACGTTAATGGCGAGTACATCACTCACCTTCGGTTTGCCGACGATATAGTGGTCATGGCTGAGACCTCAGTACAATGATCGATGACCTCACTAGAGCCTCCGAAAGAGTGGGTCTTAAAATGAACATGGACAAAACCAAGGTTATGCTGAATGCCCATGTAACACCCACTCCTATCAAGATCGGAGACTATATACTCGAAGTTGTAGACGATTATGTCTACCTGGGACAAACGGTCCAGCTTGGTAGGTCTAACTTCGAGAAAGAGGTCAACCGTCGAATCCGACTCGGCTGGGCATCGTTCGGGAAGCTGCGCGGTATCTTCTCGTCCAACTTACCGCAGTGTCTCAAGACGAAAGTCTATGACCAGTGTGTGTTGCCAGTGATTACATACGGGACCGAAACGTGGTCGCTCACTATGGGCCTCATTCGAAGGCTTAAAGTCACCGAAAGGGCAATGGAGAGGGCTATACCTACTCGGAGTTTCCTTGCGTGATCGAATCAGAAATGAAGACATCCGCAAGAGAACCATGGTTACCAACGTAGCCCGAAGAATTGCCAAACTGAAGTGGTAGTGGGCAGGGCACATTGCTCGCAGCACGGATGGCCGATGGGGGCCGAAAAGTTCTGGAGTGGCGACCGCGAACCGGAAGACGTTGCGTTAGAAGGCCTCCCACTAGGTGGACCGATGACCTGGTGAAGGTTACGGGGATCCGCTGGATGCGAGTCGCACGGGACCGGTCAGTGTGGCGACACTTGGGGGAGGCCTATGTCCAGCAGTGGACGTCTTTCGGCTGAAATGATGATGATGATGAAAGCTGGAAAAGCATTAATATTAAAAAGATCGGAGTATGTGGCACTTGTTTTCTTCCACTTTTTGTTTTTTTATAGGACAAGATTAGGAGATAGCTATATGATTGCTTGATGATTGATTTCCTTTGGGTCGACCTGACAATTCTTAAAATTATGGTTTAATGTACAGATGGAACAAACCTCGGCATTGCGGCAAAATTTAGCGATATGTCCATACCGAAGACACTTTAGACATTGTTTTACAGGTGGAATATATTTGCTCACCTCGTGACGCCATGAGTCCAGATTAAGCAGGAAGAATGGTGGAAGCAAAGGTAACAGTAACTGCTTGTGTTGGTACAAATTCAACACCGCCGAAACCCTTTACCCTGCGCATGAAGCGCCTGACTTGTACGACATTTTTAGAGCTGCCGATTAATGAAAATATTTCTTTGTTTGACATGTCTACTGGGACTGAAGTCAGGACCCCAGTTACCTCTGTATCTGCAGCAGGGATGAATGCCTTAAGATTTGACTGATCTAATTTTTTTTTTTTTTTGATGAACATAATTATTTCCATTATTTGGCAAATCGAAGGTGATGCCAACCTTGTATTTATTTATCGATCGCAAATGCCTGACGCCTGAAACGACATGCTCGCGAACACCTTTCGAAAGAGCCATGCGATCCCTATCACTGAATGGCTTGTTTTTTTAAAGTCATTTACAAATACCACAAGCTCTTTTTGGTTGGTATCCTCTGGATAGTTACGGCGTGTAACCTTTAACTTTACAAATTTATTTATTTATTTTAGTACATGGAGGACTTACAGCTTATAAAAACAAACAAAAAGGGAACCATAGTCACCAGAAAGCCAATTACAAAACCTCACGTATAGACTTATAATAAAAAAAATATATAGGTATATATATATATTGTGAGCACAAAAACAGAAAACTCACCGCTTAATCAAAGCAAGAAGAATATATATACTTGGTTTGCAATTACACGACTAAAATAATAGAAAAAATAGTAAAAACAAACAAAATAACCTACCGCTACTTGAAAAATTTGAGGCTTAACCCTTTATTTGATTATGTCCGCTGGGACGGACATGATTTTCAGCAAAATCTTGCGAGTCACGTTAACATTTTTTTTTTTTTTTTGAGTGGTAATTATTCGTTTAACCTTTAATAATTTAGTATAAAATATAATCTTACACTGACAATACTGTATCTGTCAGTCGTCGAAAACAAAATGTCATCGAGGAGGAGGTCATCTGTTTTTGACAAGGTAAATAAATTAGTATTATATTGTTTTATGCAATACTATCAAACAGTTTTTGCATTATTTGTTAGAATATATGTTGTTGGTTCTGTTTGCTAACAATTCCTAAATATTTGTGCGTGTTTCATTTTTTTTTTTGCATCCTAACCTCTTTGTCCGTCACAGCGGACATTGCCAATGACTTACAAATATTGTCACAAATGACTTTGTCCGCTGAGGCGGACAATGCCAATGAAAGTATGATTTGTGGTGATGGCTTTTCCTTATTTTTTTTTTGTTTCTCGCATGTTAACAGCATGTACGTGCGACAAGAATATTGGCTTTAGTCCCAAAAGAAAGGGCACCTTCTGATGCAAGTGATAAATCAGATTCTGAGCATGAAATGCACGACGATTGTGCTTCTTCTAACTTTTCTTCGCCGCCACCATCCATTGTATCCTCTCTTGAACGCATTAATATTTCTGAAACTGATGAATAAGTGGAACAACAACCCGATACCGTCACTATCTGCAATTCCTTCACTTCCCTCAACGAGTAACGAGTCAAGTAGTGATTGCTTTATGTCAAAGTATCCACCACAAGCCAGCAATAATATTATATTGTGATAATTTCTTTTCTTCTCCGGAATTATTCTATGTTTTACGAGAAGAATATGAGATTGTCGGTCTGGGTACTATACGTAATCATCGTATCAGAGGTGCAGAAAAAGTTTTACCAGATGAAAAAGCTTTCAAAAAGCAGCTAAGAGGTCACTTTGCTTAGCTGTGACAAGAATCGCTTGGCAGTTGTTCGCTGGAACGATAATAAGGTCGTGACATTTATAAGTTCTTTTGTTTCTAGCGAACCTGTGGAAAAGATTGTGCGATATTCACAATATGAGAAGAAGAAAGTAGAAGTACAGTGTCCACAAATTGTGCGCCAGTACAATAAACAAATGGGCGGATTTGATCTCGCGGATATGTTAGTATCGCTGTATAAAACGCCCTTCAAAACAAGAAGGTGGTACATGGGTATTTTTGCACAAATGTTGGACATATGCGTCAACAACGCTTGGCTGATACATCGAAAAAAGAATGAAAGCAGTCGGATAATACCTATGACCACTTCAGATATTATGCTGTTTATGAGAATCTCATATATGAAAATGGAAAACCCAACGGAACAGAAAAACTACGCCAAAAGTTGTCAAACCTCGTGTGGCACGCCCTTCCAGCCCAGTAAAATTTGACAATCTAGGTCATTTCCCATCAACGATGGAAGAAGGACGCTGCAGATATTGCCAAAAGAAGACTGTAGTGTTTTGCATAAAGTGCCAGTCACGACTATGTTTCGTGACTGGCAAAAATTGTTTCTTAGACTTCCACACAAAAAAAAATACCTTTTTAGTATTTCTTAATTAGATTTATTTTATTTCCTAATAAAAAATAATATAAATAATTGATTTTTATTATTTACCCTCCTTTGATATTGTCCGTCACACCGGACAGTCAAATCTGTAAATCAGTTGTTACTTATTATATGGCAATGTCCGGTGGGACGGACATGCTGTTTTAGAAAAACTACACATAAGAGATTTTTTTTATTTATTTTTTTACACCTCTTCACACACCACTTTCCAAATATTAAAACCAATAAAATGTTTTTTGACTTTTCTTCTCTTGCCAAATTAAGGGGCACCTTCTGGCCGAATTTACACTAACTGTGAATGGGTCCAAATCATATTCCTTGCACATGTCATTGAAACTTCTGCTTGCACGCACAATATAACTGTTCTGCCTATAATTTGAAGATGTATGAGGTACACGTATGGGTGGATTAAAACGAAATGTTTTACATGGCACATTAAAATAAAATTTTGACAATAACTCATGATTATCAATATTGTTATTGAGGATTTTGAGCAAAAACAAACAGTCAGCAATTTTACGTCGATCTACAAGTGGTAGCAGATGATACTTCTTACAAAGCCCAAGATAACCGGTTGACTGATGTGGAATCTTTTGATGAAAGCAAAGATATTTTATGAAACGTCTTTGGATGCTTTCAATGCGGTCAATATATTTATGATAACGTGGATTCCATATCTGAGACGCATACTCTAGCTGACCCCTTAAAAAAGTGCAATACAATATTTTTAGTGTTTTAGCATCTGTAAAACACTTAGAGAGACGCATTATAAACCCAAGCAGTTTGGAAGCTTTTTTGACAATTGCATCAATGTGTGTGTCGAAAACTAACTTACTGTCTTGATGGACGCCCAAGTCACGAATAGTACTGCATCTTGGCAGGATCTGACCTGCCAAAGTATAAGTAGTGGCTAGGACTGCACGTTTTCTAGTGAAGGTGACCACCGAACACTTGGATGGGTTGAGATCAAATACCGTTCTTGTTCTTGTTCGGGTCCTTGTCTGTAGTGTCCTTGTACGAAGAAAAGCTTATTATTTACTAGCGACCCGTCCCGGCTTCGCACGGGTGCAATGTGTACATATAAACCTTCCTCTTGCATCACTCTATCTATTAAAAAAAACCGCATCAAAATCCGTTGCGTAGTTTCAAAGATTTAAGCATACAAAGGGACATAGGGACAGAGAAAGCGACTTTGTTTTATACTATGTAGTGATACTAACTATTTAGGACGTAAAACTATAATATTAGTATAACTTTTTTAAAAGATATTGTGCAAAATGTACAAATAAATATTTTAGAAATTTAGAATAAAAAAAGCGCGCCTTTTCTCTTCTACGAGTACTTTTTCCCGCTTTTTTTCGTTCTGATTTTAGCCACGCGCCAAAAGATTTGGTTTCTGACTTTTTCTTTGTTTGACAGTCGATTCATCGATTGGCACTGGCAACACTTCGCCTTCTTGTTATTTATAAAATATAAATATTCTGGTATTCTGTTTTCTGTCTGCGTTTTGTTGTCAAGTCAAGTGTTGTTGAGCTTTTAACTAATTTGCTTGAAACAGTGACAATGAGAACTTATAATATGTTGTTAATTACTGTTGTTCAAAGCTGAGCCTTCTTTTCATTCCAAACTCGATGCACTGCTTAGATAATGAAATCAATCTAATATAGGTTATACCAACTAATAACGTAGACAAGATGAAGCTCGTAAGTAGTAGCCGGTAATCAAGTTAGTTTGTGTTATTGTATAGTGTCCATAAGCAGTAATTCTCCGATATCAACAGTACTGCCTGAGCAGCGATCCGGCGAAGCCGTGCTTCGTACTGTCGTTCAAAGAGCTGTTGATCATGCTGGACTGTGGGCTATCGGCGCACTCCGTGCTGAACTTCCTGCCGCTGCCGCCAGTGCCCAGCACGCGCCTCGCCTCGCTGCCCAACTACACGCCGCCACATCTCAACGATCCGCTTCTTGAAGGGGTTTGTTTAACATCATTGAACTTCGAACAACACTAGTATGCCAAGGCATACTAGTGTTGTTGCAAAGGAGCAGCTAACGTGCCAAGGCACGTTAGTTGCTCCTTTGCTTCTACTTTTTATTGGTATACACATAATGGTCATACTTCCAATTGATAATGAACAAAAATAATAACTACATTTTATTTTAACTGTAGAAATGCAAGTAACATTAAAATATTCTGATGAGAACTTAGTTGGGACACTCAAATAATCATGCACGTTATATGCAAACTTAACCCTTCTCCCTAACCTATTATCAGGCATACTACTTGAGCAGCCACACACTAAACTAGCACCAGTTAAGCTATTGATAAGTATTTTCTTTAAGATTTAAATAGTCGAACAACTACCATAGTTTTGATAATCCATACTCAATATCTTGAGTTATTGATCATAATGAGTTCATGATTTACAATTTACTTTTTAACAAGTATGATTTATCATAAAGTTGTTAAAATCAGTGGAAAAGCTTAACATGCTTAACATTAGTCAGTATCAGAGTTAGGTAAAATTAGCTCCAATATTTGGTGAAATTCAATTTCAGTCTACTACTAGCTTTGAGACTGCCCAGAAGTAACAATCACTACATAGAATAAAACAAAGTTGCTTCCCGCTGTCTGTCCCTATGTATGCTTAGATCTTGAAAAGTATGCAACGGATTTTGAAGCGGTTTTTTTTAATAGATAGAGTAATTCAAGAAGAAGGTTTGTATGTATGATATTGCAAGTGTGCGAAGCCATTGGACTCTTCATTAAGAATTTAATGTGTCATTTGGTATTTAAAAGTTATTTTTATGATTTTTGTAGTCTTCTTCTACCTACAACATTTGTATTGGAATGTGATGCACTTCCGCTCAATGCGATTAATCTCTTGATAACTGAACAGAACTGGTAAAGCAGACATGTATATTAGGTATACAGGATGTAATGTAAGTGACAGCTCTCTGCAGACTGATGGGGAGAATTCATTTTTATTTTGTAGCCTGCTCTGTCTCACTCCTGGGCGAAGTCCTCCCTCCACTCCTTTCACTTCTCGCGAACCCGCGCGTCATCTTTCCAATTCGGACTGAACTTGTCTAGTTTGTTCCGCCATCTCTTTCGCGGCATGACCATGCCTCACTGTGTCAGGGCACCAGTTTCCTGCTATTTTGGCCCACAGTTTGTCCAGAGATGTGGAGATGTGTAAAGTGTGCTGGTGAACACAAAACTACAGCATGTACCATGGACAGGAACACCTCTGCAGTGTGTACTCTATGCTCAGGAAACCACCCCGCTAACTCTAAACGATGTTGTTATGTTTGAACCTTGTTGATGATTTTCATTAGTTGTCAAGTTTAACATTTTTGTAATGACGGGAAAAAGGAAATAAAACAGTTTGCTTTCTGATCTCGACTTGGTTGTATCTTTTAGATGTCAAGTCTACAAAGAAATTGCTGCAAGAAAATAGGGAAACAAACAAAAACAACCACAAACAAAAGTCGCATCTGAAAAACAGGGCCCTACACCTAAACCAGATAATGTACAACTCAAAGCACATCAAAATAACGATGGTGACATCAAATTATACTGTGAAGCTGTCAAAAGAGCTGAAACCCTAGAAAATAACACTCAAAAGATTGATCATCATTTATTTATTTATCAGGAACAATTTACATTGTGTTTGATACATTAAATACATTATAAATAATAATAATATAAATTCTGAAGAAGCATGTAATAGCAGGTAGGTGAGAGACTATAATGTATTGTGTATTAGTAACCACTAATTATGAATCTTTGAGTGTCAGGATCGTTACTTGTTATTAATCTCTAAAAGTACCTCTAAACAGGTGTGTAGGGAAAAGGGTTGTCGTGAAGAAAAGCACAGAAAGACAAGACTATTCATTTATTTCAATTAGGCTTGTCAGTTATTAATAGATAACGTTAATTACCTATCAAGCTACGTCCATTCGCAAACCTGGGTCTTCGTGGAGAAGAATGGACAAGAAACTCCACGGTAACGTCTTTTAAAGTATTAAGCCAGGACAACTATCCGTTGTCCTGGACCATTCTCAAGTAATAGCAGTTTATCTGTGTAGATAAACACTAAGCAATATAAGCCATATTATAACACACATTTCTAGCACATAGTTATCAGTAATAATTCATAGTATAATATCAATTTAAATTTGTACTGAATATTACCAAACTATTTATGTAAATAATGGTACATAATCATTATTATATCCAACACAATAGCAATCCAACATAATAACAATAGTAAAGCAACAAACATTAAAAATGGTATCACATCATAACAGCATAATAACAGCAATAGAATAACTTAACTTTTACCTTTAGGCCAGAGCTCCGTTCTGGTAGATGTCTCCAACAAGAATGGCCTCTGTCACTCGGAGCACCCCCTTTTATAGCCATGAACAAACAACTTTGACGTTTCTATCTACCGCCATCCAAAATATCAACGACATAAAAGGTGGATATCCGTTTGGAATATTTTATATGTTTTGCTACATTACTCCTTAATATTTAAACTATTTATTTTACACACCTACTGAAATAATGAAAGAATTATTTTATAATGTAATTTAGGTATTACATAGTTGTGGTAAGTTTTTGGTTGGTTATGCAAAACATTATTATTTTATCAATTTTTAAAAGTAAAAGGATTACTTATGATAACCATAACAATACCTATAATTAGGATAATCTATTACATGCAATAATATAAAACATGCAGCAACAATTAAAAACAAAAACATACAAGATTAAAAAAAAATACATGATTCCCAAAAATAAATTTAACAATTAATATCTTTTTTTTTTTTTTTTAAATAGTAAAATTAGAATTATAAATTACAGTTCGTCCACTGAGTACAAATTTTTATCCAACAGAAATGCTTTTAGCTTAGCCTTAAAAGAGCTAGTGTAAAATAAGATTTTTAAGTCCGCTGGCAGTCTATTAAATATTTGTACAGCTTGGTAATGAGGACTATGCTTGACAATATTGAAATAAGGTACAACTCTATTTTTAAAATCCTTCCTACGAGTGTTTTCCCTGGCTGTTCTTTCTTCCTCAGACTCGAATTCATGGACATATTTTTTAAAATTAACTAACAAAACAAGTATGTATAAGCTGGGCAATGTTAGAATATTTAAACGCTTAAAATGAGTTCGACAGCTCTCTCTTTGTGAAATTCTGAGAATTGTACGAATTGCTCTTTTTTGGAGAATGAAGGCTCGTTGAGGATTATAACCGTAACTTTTCCCCCAGAACTGTATACTTTAACGAAGTCTGGATTCGACAAGAGCATAATATACCATCTTTAACTGTTCTGTATTTATTTCGTCTCTCAATTTCCTCAACGCATAACACGCAGATGATATAGTGGAGTCTATGTGTGCTAGCTCCTTTTTCCAGTTCAGCAGATCATCTAAATGGATACCCAGAAATTTGACGTCTTTCACTAATTCAATATTTTCATTGTTGAGGGTTATATCTATATTATCCTTATTGCCTGCAGTGGTCCGAAACAACATGACGTTAGTTTTTTTAATATTTATTATTAATCTATTTGTATTGAACCAAAACTGAAATGCTGCCAACGTAGTATTGACCTTTTCTGTCAGCTCACCAATACTTTTCGCCCCTGCTACAGCGTTAGTGTCATCTGCGAACACTACGAGATTAATGTCTGGAATTTTTATTTTAATATAATTTATCAAATCGTTAGTAAAAATAATAAACAGAATTGGGCCTAATATGGAACCCTGCGGTACGCCCATGGTAATATTAATCATGGATGATTGGTATGTTTTTCGTTGTCCATTTTGTTCCATAGTGCTGGTTTCAACATACATTTTCCTGTTTCTTAAATACGATGTAAATAATTGAAGGGCTCTGCCTCTGACACCATAATAATTTAGTTTGGCAATAAGTAGATTGTGATCTATCGTATCAAATGCGGAAGATAAATCCAGAAAAATACCAGCTACCTTTAATTTATGATTTATTTTACTAGTCACATCATCTAAAAGTTTATACATGGCATCTCCAGTGCCAATTCCTTTCTGGTAACCGAACTGTCTATCATGTAGAACTTTATTCATATGAAGATGAGTCAATAGCCTAGATTTCAATATTTTTTCAAAAATTTTTGAAAGTGCGGGTAGAAGCGAGATGGGCCTGTAATTTTTAGGGTCCGTTTTTGAACCCTTTTTATAAACTGGCACAACCTTTGCAATTTTTAATTGTTCCGGAAAAATACCCTGCTCAAGGCATTTGTTAATGAATGTAGACAGTGGCCCAGCCAATATTTTTACGTGTTCTTTAAGAATAGCAATTGGGATTTCATCATATCCACTAGAGTGCTTGTTTGTCATAGTTTTAATTATTTTTGTTATTCCTATGGGTGTAGTAGGCGTGAGTGACATATCATTTACAACCCTTTCAAAACTATGTTGAAGAAGCAATAAAGCTTCTTCCGTCTTAGTTTCATCTGAATCACAATTATGGTTGAACTGTTTTGCTAACATGTTAGCTACGGCAGTTGGTGAGTCTATGATTTGTTCATTAATTTTTAGTAAGAATGGTTCCTGTTGCACTTTTTTAAATCTATTTGTACGGTCATTATTTACATTCCAAACTTCTTTACTTACATTTTTAGCATTGTCAATTTTCTCTGCGACCGCAATTTTTTGGCTTTGGTCATGACTCTTCTATATATGCGAATATATTTATTTTTATAATTGAGTACACTTTCATGAACATGATAACCAGTATTTGTGCATAAAACTCTTTTCATTTTACTAGACGTTTTTACTCCTTTAGTTACCCACTTTAACTGTGATCCCCTCTTCAATTTGATTTTTATTTCCCGTTTTTTGTAGCTTTTCCGAAAACTGGTATTAAAATTTCTCAAAAATGAATTAATTCCCATTAAACTCCAATTTTCATTCAATAGTCTGGCCTTAAAAGATATACTATTTCTGCAATTAAAGATTCTTTTATTAAATATTAATTATTTTTATTTCCTAACATATTTTCTACTAAAAATTCACATAATTGTGCTCCATGTCCATCTCCTAAACCATTGTGGTCAATTTCACTTCTTAATACCTGTTCTTCCTGTAGGTTCGTTATGATATTGTCTAAGCAGGAATACGAGTTGTTGCGAATAAAAGTGGAGCTATCAAAAAGACATCTAAAATTGTAACATGCCAACAAACTCAACATTGATCTCAAACAGTCACAGAGAACATATATAGCTTTATTGACCACTTATCCCTTGAATAAAACAGACTGAAAGGATAGACCACATGATAGACCATCCCAGATGAGCATTATGATGAACCTGATCATGACACTCATAGGTAAACAACCACCATGACCTCAATACGTATAGCCATCTGGAACATAAACGGCTTAGCGCAGAACTAGAGGTGCTCTTAAAAATAACTAAAATGGTCATTGCTTTAATATCGGAAACGCACCTCAGTGATTGCAAACTATTTAAGATGAAAAACTATTGTGTATACTGCACCACCACCCAGACATCACCTCTCATGGTGCTGCTATTATAAGTAATAAGCTGCTGTTATTATAAAAAATAGCATCAAACGCCACCTACATGGCGAGTTCAAAGAAAATTGGCTATAAGCAATTACAATCACCATGTATGAGAGTATTGGTCCCCTTAACATACTAGTCCGGGAGGTAGTATTGCATTTTAGGTAGTGTTTTTACGCCGATCGATTGACATCTTTTTCAAAAGATGTCAAAAGATCTTGACTTGAGGAGCTGACGGTCGGTTCTCTTATTAGTCATAAAAGATCAACTATCGATATCAATTTCAGCCGGCTTACTATGACTTTTTCATTTGTAACGCTACCTCCCGGACTATAAGTGTGGCATATTCATGTTTATATTGTCCACCAAACCACAAGGTCAAGACAAGAATAATGTTTGACAGATATTTCAACACGTTGGGCAACAGGTACACACATCAAAAAAAGTTTGCGATCACTTTCGAATCGAAATCTTTTTTGTTACGGTAGATTATAGTATGATTTCTTCTTCTTTTAGAATCTTTATTTAAAAATATAGATTCTAATATAAAACAATAAAACAGTTATAAATATATACATATGTATATATATAAAGGCTTTCAGTTCTAGCTTACGCTCATTCAAGAAGGATACACCACGAGAATAATAGCACGCAGAGTTGCTATATCCCAATCCTGTGTCGTGACCACGTTGCAGAGGTACCACGGAATGGGTAAAATAGCTGACCGACCCCGCAGTACCAGTATACATATATATGATGCTCTGTGGGTCATTCAGAAATCTGATTTAGTCAATTTTAACAGATTATTAAAATACTTTTTCGCGGAAAGTTGTGATTGAAAAAATGCTAAGAGGATTATCAGAATCTTTACGAGCAAGAATAGTAACTTTGAGGGAAGAAGGATACACCACAAGAGTGATAACTCGCAGAGTTACTATATCCCAATCCTGTGTCGTGACCACGTTGCAGAGGTACCACGGGATGGGTAATTTACCTGACCGACCCCGCAGTGGTCGCCCAACTGTTTTGACTGCTGCCCAAAAGCGCTTTATTTGATTGCTGGCAGTCCGTGACCCAACAATCAACGCTAGTAAAATAAAAGCAGAAGTTCGGGCCGCCTCTGGGCTTGAAGTTAGCACTCAGGCCATTCGGAATTGCTTGCACCAGACTGGATTACGAGCACGGAGGTCTTGGCGAGCTCCTCTGAATTCCCGGCAACATCAACGACGGTGATTGCAGTGGGCTAGTCTTCGACAAAATGGAGAAGATCTCCGAATTGTTTTAATAGGTTTTCTACATAATTTCGATTGTGTGCAGACTTCACAGATATAAATTTCCTTTACCAGGTTTCTGTCTATACCTCTAACAAGATTCTTTGTCCTACTAATAGGTACGTGACCTAATGCACGATGCCAGAAATTTGCATTTATTTGAAACTAGCTGTTGCCTGCGGCTTCGCCCGCGTGTTGTTCGGTAACTGTCCCACGGGATCATACTAAAGGGATAAATAGTATCCTGCATGTTAATTCAGGTTAAATCGGTCAAACCGTTTCGGAGGACTTACAACGATAACAAACAATGTGACACGAGATACAATACAATTCTAATCATACTTAACATTTTAAATCATGTGCCTACGTTCACCAAAATAACCTATCATTAACCCTTCAACGAACAGACAGCAGACACAATAGCAAAATCTATTGTCATCACCCCCGGCGCACAGTGGTACGAAATCGACGCTCCGTGGACATTGAAATCAAATTTTCTTTAGGCGAGAAATAAAAATCTGACCGGCTTTATTTCAGTACAGGTCAGCTAGACCCGCGCAACTTCGTCTGCGTGCGTGCTTACATAAAAGAAAGAGAGGTTAGAGAGAGTGTGCGTCAACCTTAAAAGTTAGACATATGGCAATGGCCATATGTCTAACTTTTAAGGTTATCCAGCTAGGTCTAAAGTTCTCATCAAGGTGCAGGAAATGAGCCCAAACATGATTTCTAAATTTAAAAAACAAAAGATCATGCATATCGGACTTCTCTGTAAAAAGTTATGCGTGGTCAGGTCATACATAAAATAAAATAATAAAGACGCGTTGAATTGAGAACCTACTCTTTTTGTTTCGTTGGTTAATAAACCCAGCTTCGGACATTTGACACGGGCGAGGGTCATTCTTTCACGGAAAACTTAACACCGCGACTCAGAAAATGAAGTGAAATTAATAGCGCCATCTATCGAGCACGAAATTAAACCGTCAAAATATAATGCATGTAAAGCGATCGAACAAACACTCTACAGGGTTAGCGTTGCCAGGCGTCCGGATAAAGCCGGACATAGGTAGGCTTTTTGATTGTGTGTCCGGCCAAAATAAACGGCGTCCGGCTTGTCCGGCTTTTGTTAGGGTTTTTACATTTCGCAAACGAGCGAACGCCGAGCGTGGCCGAGCGCAGGCGACGAGAGTCGACTTCGGTCGCTCACGCAGACCGAAGTACCGCCCGTAGCCCATAGTACAAAATCCTCAATAATGTAGGGTGTCCGGCCTTTCTACCCAAATGTCCGGCCAAACTGGCTGGTCTGTCCGGCTATTAGGTTTGGCGAACTGGCAATCCTATACAGGGTTATAGCTTCATGTAGACTAATCAAGAGTACTTTTTGCTATCAGAACTTTTTTGTAAAGCTGGTCAACCGATTTAAAAGTTGTCTTGTGAGCACATTTTTATTAATTAGTACCATTTTGGTGCAATAGATGTCGTTGCATGTATCTTACACAATGATGGTAAGTTCTTCTTGAACACTTTAAATTCATCAATCTTTTGATAGAGAGCACTTATTAGAATGAAACAAAAACTAAAACCTTCTCTAAGTTCCCCACAATATTTGTGCATTGAATCTAATCACATTGGTTTTCCCAACAACATGAACGCCCGCCTCGCAGCGCGGGCGGGTCATTATTTTGATGCGGAGATATTTTAAAACTGTGATATCTCCTAAGATATTCATCTAAATTGAATGGTGTAAAGGGCAATTTTGGTCACAATTGAATGCCAAAGATGACTAACATATTTATTTTGATAAGGATTAATACTATGTCGGTAAAAATACCTTTGCAAATAAAGCACTATTTTTGACCAAATTTTAAAATCATCAAATCAAATCAATTTATTTGTGTAACATAGGTAGTGATTACAGTTCTTAAATTGAAGATAGATCGCTATGTTATGCCAAGAGGCGTACAAATATATGGTGGCATGCGAAATGGAATAAATTATCAATCATGCGAGAGGTAAACACTCAAACACAAGATATTTGGTAGGTATGTCAAAATTAATAGAATCATGGTAAAAATAAAGATGATAAATGTCAAAAAAATATAAATGTCACAATATGGAGTAGTCAATGCTTAAATAAATAATCATACTTAAATACAATTAGTCTCATTATTCAATTAAAAATGGGTTATAGTGAGCATTCTCCAGCCGAATAATTAAATAAGTCTACTCTAGTTTATCATTCAGAAATTCATCAGTCGTATAGTAACATTTTTCAATTAATATCAGTTTTAATTTTTTTTTGAATTGTGAAATATTTAATTTTTTTATGACATCTGGTAATTTATTGTAAATACGCGGTGCCATGCCTAGAACGCTCTTACTCACTAAGGCAGTCTTACAACCCTGATTGCATAAAGAGTTTGCGTATTGGCTACGAATCACAACATCTCGTATCGTTGACACTTTATCGAACAACCTCATGTTTGTTTTGACGAAAACACAAATTTCGAAAATATATAATGATGGTAAGGTGAGTATTTTCAGCGATTTAAAGAATGGTACACAGCTATCATCAACTTTCAGACCACACATTGATCTTATGCATCTTTTTTGTGCCTTAAAAACAATATCTTTATCAGTAGAATTGCCCCCCAAAAAACAATACTATATCGCAAATTAGAGGCTACTAGGCCATGATAAGCAACTAGTAGCGCATCCATATTTATTTTCCTAGCAATTTGGAAAAGTGCGTATGCTGATTTATTTATTCTCTTACTTAGGTCATCTATGTGGGCCTTCCAGTTAAGTTGGTTATCAAGGAATAAACCTAAGAATTTTGCTACTTTAACTTCTTCAATGTCACAGTTGCTATGTCTGATATTTACTTTTGGTACTTCTTTGGTGAAAGTGCATTATTTTGGTTTTCTTTAAGTTTATAACTAAATTATTTTTATTAAGCCAATCAATTATGTCCGATAGTGTATTATTTATGTCATCTTGATAAATATTGCGATCAATGCATTTCACTATGGCAGTACTGTCGTCTGCAAACATCACCATTTGATGTTTAGTCACCTTTGGCAGATCATTTATATAGATCAAGAAAAGAGGTGGCCCAAGGACGCTACCCTGTGGGACACCAAACTTTATTAATCTAGGCCGAGATAAAAAACTCTTTTCAAATTTAGTTTTTTCACATACTCTTGTAATCTCTGTGCATTGTATTCTGTTAGAGAGGTAGGATTCGAGTAGTTTTAAAATGTTACCTCTAATACCGTAGCTACGCAGTTTGTCTAATAAGACGTCGTGCTTTACGTAATCGAAGGCTTTGGTCATGTCTGTGTAGATAGCACAAGTAGGAGTTTTTTGGTCTACTGCCAACATAGTGCTACGTAAAAAATTAAAAATAGCCATGTTGATCGTGGTATGCTTTCTAAAGCCATATTGTTCCTTGCATAATAAGTTATCATAAAAATGGTTATTGTTTGTCAACCTTAAAAGATAGGCATGTGCTGTCGCGGACTTTTTTTTAGACATTTTTAAGAGGAATAATTCCCTCGTACATTATTTTTGTGCAACACTAACAGCGAATTCAATTATCATAAGAAATATTATAAAATTTATTTATCTTGTAAATGAGTCTTTATTTGAGTGTTTTGTTTTTTTTTGTATTTTTATATTGTGTATTCCATTATTTCTTTTTATAATTAATAAAAAATAGTACACTAAAGTCAATTTTCAATATCACACCTAAATCAACGTAAAAATCTCCAAATGAATTTCTCGAAATTCAACACTGCTGTGAGTGAAGCGGCGTGCATGGGTGTGAGTGTTATAGCATTTCGGAATCGCCTCATGTGGGACAACACCCCATGTAAGCCTCAGGCTTTAAGTTTTATTAAGTTGTGAGAAAAACGATTTTTGTGTTTTTCTTCATACAAAAAAATATTATATTTTTTTTTTTTCGGAGGTGGTGCTGTCTATAGCTGTCATATTACTAAATATTATAAATAATACTAAAATAAAGCCGTTCCGATTTTTATTTCTCACCTAAAGAAATTTTGTATTTCAATGTCCACGAAGCGTCGATTTCGAACCACTGTGCGGCGGGGTGATCTGATCGTTGATGAATTAAGTAAATACCATAGACATACAATTCTATCAAATACATATTCCAACAATTAAACAGTATTTTTCTTTCTATCAAATTTCTGACAATTAGATTATGATTATTTAAGTAAGTAACTTACTTTTTTTTTTTATCAAAAATAATTTTATTTTTTAATTTCAAACAGGTTATTTCTATTAAAAACACACAATAAAGATTTTTTCTTGATAAAGTTTTTCACTATGAACTGTCAACAGATATACACAATAGCCCTGCTGCTGGGGGTCCTGACTCATCACAACCAGAGAGAGAGAAAGAGTGTTGAAACTTGAAACCCACAGGCAAAGTCGACTGGCGAACCAACCTGCTGGCCCACTGATACCAATAGAAGTAGAACACCTTTTAACCTTCTGGATTTTTTTTATTGTCAAGGGACTGTCAAATATCAACTCTAGTGTAGTCCACTTATTGCTACACTGGCACATCGCCCGGGACTTCGTCCGCGTAGATTTCGAAAATACAGTCCATAAGTGCAGTATAAAAACTAGGTTAGACACTAACCACACGATAAAGAAGAAATAATACAGTAGAACATCTGTAAGTCGAACTTGAAGGGAGACTCCATTAATTCGAGTTATATAGTTTTCGACATAAAGAAGACTGACTTAAGGTGGAAGCGACAGGGTAGCCCGCGAAATTCAAATTTGATTACGGTGTCATGCACACTTCCAAGTTATTTACATCTCCTCGCGTATGTTCGATAACATCAGAGCGCGCCACGCGCACGCGTATGATAGCTCCCCCAAACAAAACAAAATAACGTCTTCTTCTTATGGCTTCTGCAACCCAACACACAATAGTGATTTTTCTTGACTCATAAATTGCGTGCTAGTTATACAATTGAGTAGCGTTTTGAGTTTTAGATGGCTGCATGTGACAGTCATAGCCATGTTTTTCTAGGTCGGGAATTGCCTCTAAAGCCGCGATCTAATTTAAATGCATCGTTTTCATGCAGTAAATAGTGTATTGGTGCATGATTTTTGTTCATTTGTTGGCTCATTATGAGAGCGTCAAAAGTGGTTGCCGCACGAGGTCCGGTTATGTCGACAATGTACCCATCGGTACGTACCATGAGACGTGGGCGTAGCCACGGTGGGTAGGGTGGGGCGCACGCCTCACCCTGGCTCTGACCTGTGAGGTACCTTACCAAACCTAAGAAAAAAAATATCTAGGTACTAACTAAACAACTACATGAATGTAAAAAATGGGTAACTAATTGGATAAAACCTTTTACTTATGATAGTTTAACTCACCCATTTCTCTTCACACACACACACTTACCTACACACACACGCACTAAGCACACACAACCTCCCCATCCCCATACACTAACACGTGTATAATGTAAAAAGGTAAAAAAAAAAAAAACTATTCTGTTCTGTTGCAAAATTGTCAAGCTATGAAAGAGCGGTGTCTCCTAATACAGGCTTATTCTTTTCCTAAAATATTAAAAGAAGTAATACGGGGAAATAAAAAAAGTAACCCAAATAAAAGGCGCAAATTGGGTCAAGGGTGTGATGGTGTGACTACGGATCAGGTTAAATTATTTACGGATCAGGATAAATAAAATTAACCATAGTCACACTGGTGTGGCAATTTGGTGTGACTATGGATCGGTTGGGGAATATTCTTTGATCTCATTGCACCCATATAACATGTTGCAAATGACATTCGAAGAATTTTTGAAAAAAAAACCGAGGCCTTTCGCGAGTTTTATAACTTAAGTGGTAGTTTCCACAGCCAGGCTGAACCACTTGAACTGTGGTACCACTTGTGGGAAGAAAAATATATGGCATTGAATGCTCTGAAAGACATGGAAGTGGCAGAACTGATAAAGGATTCAGAAATGTTTTATCCGAGTATAAAAACTGCGCTTGCTATTTTACTGGCCCAACCGTGTATGACCTGTACTATAGGGAGGTCTTTCAGTACGTTACGGCGTGTCAAGTCGTGGCTTCGCTCCACCATGAGTGAAAATCGTCTGAGCGGTCTCTGCTGAGTGTTCACAGGATAAGGATAGCCGAGCCGAAAAATATATTGGAAGCCGAAGTGCTACAGAGGTTCTACCAGAACCCACGCCGGCTTCTCTTAAAGTAATTTATGAAGAGAAGAGAGAATGTTATTTACATTGAAATAAAGGAATAGCAACTGAAAAAAATAAAAATGATTCAAAATAAGGAACTCAATGCACCCTGTCAGGTGTGTCACCTGACGTGCATTATGCATTTGCCTGTACTCTGTATGTTTTTTTTTTTTCATAATATTTTTTTTATTTTTTTTAGGAATTAAAAGAATGCTGTGGGCGTGTTTTTGTGGACAGCATCCCAGAATTCTGTCCACCTCTGGACAAGGTTGTGGACTTCTCGCAACTAGACGTGATTCTCATCTCCAACTACACATGCATGATGGCTCTTCCTTTCATCACCGAGGACACGGGATTCAAGGGACAGGTGTACGCCACCGAACCCACGCTGCAGATCGGGCGCTTCTACCTCGAGGAGCTCGCCGAGTGGGTGTCGGGCGCGGGCGGCGAGGCGGGGGGCGCGGGCGGCGCGGCGCGGCGCTGGAAGGAGCTGCTGCACGTGCTGCCGGCCCCGCTGGCGCACGCCGCGCGCCCGCGCGCCTGGCGCCGCCTGTTCGCGCCCGCCCACATCGCGCGGGCGCTGGCGCGCGTGCGCGTGGTGGGCTACGACGAGCGCGTCGACATCTACGGCGCGCTCGACGCCACGGCCGTCAGCTCCGGCTTCTGCCTCGGCTCCGCCAACTGGGTGCTGCGGTCCGCACACGAGAAGGTAACGACACAGTCGCGTCGCGGCCGGGCCCGGGCCGGTCGCGGCAGCGCGCTCACCGCCCGCTGCCGCAGGTGGCGTACGTGAGCGGCTCGTCGACGCTGACGACGCACCCGCGGCCCATCAACCAGGCGGCGCTGCGCGGCGCGGACCTGCTGGTGCTGGCGGCGCTGACGCAGACGCCGGCGCACAACCCGGACCACATGCTGGGCGACCTGTGCGTGCACGCCACGGTGACGCTGCGCGGCGGCGGGTCGGTGCTGTGCCCGGTGTACCCGTCGGGCGTGCTGTACGACCTGCTGGAGTGCCTGTCGGCGCACCTGGACACGGCGGGGCTGGCGTCGGTGCCGCTGTACGTGGTGTCGCCGGTCGCCGACTCGTCACTCGCCTACAGCAACATCCTCGCCGAGTGGGTCTCTGTCGGCAAGCAGGTACCTATTCGAACACATTCTATTTCCTCATCAGCGGCAAGCCAGCAACATGTTAATATGCATATTTTTTTTTTTCACTTAAATCAATAAAATACAGTACTATCAACCCAAGAAAATAATTAAAAGTTAATTTCAACTACTGCTTGCCGCACAAAAAAATTTATTAAACTCCTACAATTTTCTACAACAGTTCAAACGTTCATGACTGTCGCGGCCATTCAAGTCATAGCATTTGATGTCACTTCTGCACTATCTGCCTTTTTTAAATCAAATTTTTGCCCTTAATAGAGTAGTTTTACTATATTGTAAGTGCTTTATTAAAGCAAAAATTGCATTAACAATATTATAGTAAAATCTTAGTGACACTAAAGTACTTTTCAACTAAAAGTGTTTCTTTGACACATAGCATTTGACGTCACTACCGGAATGGATGCGTTTTGTGTCTACGTTCCGTTTCACCAAAAACACGCTACATAAAACATTAAATTGTGAAAAAAATGTATTTGAGAATCAAACAAGTGTACCACAATGTTTTTATGGTCCAATACAAGGCATTTTTAATAATTAAAGTAAAGAAAAATAAAAGTATTTCTTGCATATACCCTTTCGACGTGTTGTGTATGTGTCGTGTGTGTTCTCATGAATATTGTCTCCCAAACTTAAGTAGAAACACTAACACAATATCATTGTAAAACCAATGTCTAAAAGATTAATCATTTGCCGGTTGTTCCCCATACGAAAAACCTGAACCTATCTTTTGACGTTTCTTGTTTCCAATGATTACCAACGAAGTCCTTAAAGGGCTATCTACAGACCATGTAGGCTTAGGTGAAATAAAATATTTTCAATACACTTTCTCGAAAACGTTCTTATCGCACTAAGATTAGGTTCAACATGTACAACAAATTGTATTTCACACGCGTGGATTTTTAATATTTTTCCGCACACGTGCGGAAAAGAGAATCCACAGATAAGAGTATTTAAATTGCGTTTATAAATAGAATATCATGGATAAAAATGATTGTTTACAACAAATATTTAATTTTAATTAACATTTATTTGTGTTCTAAACTCAAAAATATCTGAATTTTCTATTTTTCATATTGGGCTGTATAGTGGCATCATACATTTGCTTCTTCTTCAAACTGATGAAAGCAATGCGTGGAAAAAAAAAGCAAATAAAATCATAGTTTCATAATAATTCCTGACAAAAATACTTTCCGTTCTAATATTTTATTTCTTCGAAAGTGTATTGAAAAACGAAGTTTGATACGCGTCGGGATTTGTTACTGCATTTCTCGGCTCCATAACACCCTCTCCTGCAGCTCGGGTGTTAATACCGCGCTCGAATGCAATAACAAAGTTTCCTTTTCCTTTTTGATTTAAATTATGCAAAACGATTAATTTTGAAATGTGTCTGATGTTGCGGACGTGCGGTGCACGTACAGCACGTACCGCACGTACAGCACGTACCGCACGTACAACACGTACATGTGTACCATGCGCAGGCGCGCGTGTACCTGCCGGAGGAGCCGTTCCCGCACGCGGCGCTGGTGCGCGCCGGCCGGCTCAAGCACGCGCGCTCGCTGCACGACGACGCCTTCAGCGCGGACTTCCGCCAGGTGACTATGTGTGCCACGCGGAATGTGCAGGCGTTGTCAGCCTTTCGACCATTCGTTGTGACGGAAAGGGAGTTATCGTGGTGGAGGTCTAAGAATAAAAATCACGAACCTCGTCAACATAAAAATATATTAATGTATAAAAAGGGGGTAGGTAAGTCTATAGCCACACATTCCCTTCCCCAAGTTCACTCGCGCGTCGCACGGCGCTCTCCTGGCTCAGCCCGGTGTGACGAAGACCGTAGCGGTGTGCCACGCTGCAGATGCCAGGAGGGGTGACGGTCGGCAGATGTTCCTACGACCCGCAGATTCTCGGCGCGACCACACAGCCAAATATGTTCCCGATGCGGAGCGCGCGCAAACCTTGAATGCCAATGCGGAATGAACTTGAGTCGATATACTAGCCGTTCTTAGGCCGGAAACGTCAGCCGGAAAACCAGATAGACTTGTCAGCAGGACTATAACGTCCAGCGTGACACAAGATGGCCAGTAGTCATATCCGCTGATTGTGACACCAAGGCGTAAGCAAAGCGAGAAATACCCGTGCGCCAGTGAAGGTGACGTGTGGTAGTCACAATCAGTACGGAGTTTACAACATGGTAGTGAGAAGCACGGCATGACTTGCACATTTTGAGTGTCATGGAAAAACACGGATTATCAAAATGTACTAAGCTGTAGGCAACTAGATTTTATAAGAACTCTAATGAGCAGAGCAAAAAGAGAGAATAGGCACACATCCAGAGTTGACCTAGATAGTAAACCTGATTGATGAGGCTGTTCAACACTTACCCAGTATGGGGGTTACGAAGACACAGAATTTAATGCGGTTTACTGCTAATTATGAGCAATAATAAAGTGCCTACTTAAAGCCCGAATAATGTCGGAGACCACGTATAAGGTCACAGGTGATGAGAATCAAGTGAACGTGTCTGTTCGTCGGGAGTAGCGATTACATTGTGCCAGTCATTGGAAAAGAATGAATGGCATACCGCGGCGTGCCCGAAGCGTATAGACAAGTCCTCACTCATTCGTTCGGATACACGAAACGCGCGCACAAAACTGGTAATACAGCAAATTTATGTCTTTTAGTAACTTAGGACGGCCCTAATATTTTTAACGTCTGTGGTTTGTTTTAACATTTTGATGTTGAACTCAAACTCAAAGCGTTTATTTCAATTAGACCTTCGCAGGCACTTTTGAAAGTCAGAAAAACAAAGGCGAAGCTACAGTCACAGACACAAGGCATAATAACTTGTGAAAGTACTGTAGTTGCCCATTCCAAAGCGTAGATCTCTATGGAGAAGAATGGGCAAGAAACTCCATGGACACTCTTTTCAATCAAAATATTGTTACAAGATCTTGGTTACATCATTCATGTTGAGATTATACATATATGTGAGAACGATGTAGAAAGACGTGCACATTAAGAGCGTCCAGATTAAAAGATTATAACTATCAACAATTTAAAAACAAAGTAGTTAAAATAAACCGTGGCAGCTAAGAGATGACCAGTCCCAACTGACAGCGCCCGTTCACGAACATGACGCATGCATCAGCTCAACCATATTGAAGGGAACTAAACGACCCAACACACCCGCCACTATCAGCGAGATAAGCTATTTAAACAAAAGTAACGATACAACGTTACACCATATCACTGTATCTATACTAATATTATAAAGATATAAAATTTGTAAGTTTGTATGTAGAGGGTAATCTCTGGATCTACTGAACCGATTTTGAAAATTCTTTCACTATCCTCGAATTCTATAGGCTATATTTAGAACGTGCCCGTGGGATAGTCTAGACAAAAACGCGAGCGAAGCCGCGGGCAACAGCTAGTAGTATATAAGTTTGATTCCGTTTTTAACCTATTCGTGGCCCTGGCCCTGCAGTCTCGACATAGATAGCGATCACAAAACAACCGAATTCGGTCGCAAAGTCATAACAATGCGAATTCCGCGTATGTGGAAGCCGACACCGGCGGCTCGCGTCCGGTTCGCGTCTATCTTAAATCCGCCGCGTTATGGCTTTGCGACTGAATTCGGTTATTTTGCGATCGCTATCTATGTCGAGACTGCAGGGCCTGGGCAGTTGGGCACTATAGGATAATGGTTCCCATGTAGGATGCAAGAGCGAGCTAGATGTTTTGCACCACGCCTCGGAACGTGTTTTCTTTTAATTGTTCATACATAGTGATTAGTGACATAGCCAGACATTTTTCCTTAATAAAAACTATTGACTGCATGGATCCAGACGAAGAAATTGACAAAATCCTTGACAGTGATCAGCAAATGTCTCTACCGTTACGACCCTGTACCCCAGCTGAAGTATGGAAAGCTATTAAAACATGACGAAGAAAAAGGCATCAGACCTTATTACAGCACAAGTCCTGAGCCATCTACTGAGAAAGGGAATTGTCTTGCTAACCATCCTCTTCAACGCAGTGTTGAGACTCCACTGTTTCCCGCTTATCTGGAAAAGATGTCAACAATAAATATGGTAGCCAAACCAGGAAACCCTAATGAAGTACCTAAGAAGGCTTATAAGTCTATAGGAGAGGCCTATAGACTTATAAGCCTTCTTTCCTTAATGTCTAAACTGTTTGAGAAAATATTTCTACGACTGATACCAATACTTAATCCCAGACCATCAATTTGTCTTCCAAGCACACCATGGAACTACAGAACAAATACACAGAGTGTTTCATACAATCCGGCGATCATTGGAAAGGAAAGAGTATTGCTCAGTTGCTTTTCTAGATATACAACAAGCATTCGATCGAGTATGGCATAAGGGCCTCCCGTGTAAACTTAAAATTTGCTTACCACACACCGCGTACATGCTACTCAAGTCCTACTTTGAGGACCAGACTAAATCTAGAGATAGCCTATCTTTTTTATATCATATAAAAGCTGGAGTACCCCAGGGATCTGTACTCTATTCTGTACACCATCTACACTGCTGACCTACCCACTTCAAAGCAAATGTTACTGCAACCTAAGCTGATGACACTGCAGTCCTATCTTGCGATAAAGATGAGACTTGAGCATCCACCAAACTCCAAGAGCATCTATCATGGCTGAAAAAGTGGAGAGTTAAAACTAGTGCTGCCAAGTCTGTCCACATTACCTTCGCCCTAAGAAGTGGGGACTGCCCACCCGTGAATCTTGATGGAGAGGTCCTGCATCAGAAAAGTACTGCCAAATACCTAAGTATGCACATCGATAGAAGACGTACCCGGCGTGAACATATTAAGACCAAAAGGGACCAAGCAAGTAGAAAACTGACAGAAATTTACTGACTAATAGGCAGACAGTCGTCACTTAGCTTGGAAAATAAACTTCATCTACAAATGCATCCTAACACCTATATGGGCCTACGGTATAGAGCTGTGGGGATCGGCAAGCAATTCAAATGTTGAAATACTACAACACTTCCAAAATAAAGCACTGAAAACCTTGATCAGCGCACCATGGTTCACAAGGAACATTGAAGTACATGAGTATCTACAAATGCCAACAATCAAGGAAGTTGCAGAAATGTCATATAAGACTTACAAGCAAAGACTACAGCGACATAACAATGAACTCGCTGTGACACTACTGAAGTCCTCAGACTCTACCTACCGACTTAAAAGAAAACGAATAGCGTCAATCTGATTAACATCGATACATAACGAGATGGCGCATCGCAGGATGCGAAGAATCTCAAACTGCCAAGTAAGCAACAACCAATCTGATTAAGTAATAAGGAGAAAAGAAAAAACAACGGTTTGTATCGTTTGACATGATCTCGCTGGTCTCTAGGCGCGTTTTCTGATGACAACTGTTTAGTGGTATAAAATCGACAATTCCTGTTCTTGCCAAAAAATGTGCCTACTCTAGTTAGACTAATACAAATAGTGCGCCACATCACTATGAAGGTCGTATGGCAGTCAAACAGTAGTCTCAGTGTCAGGTCTCACATTGTCAGCCGACGGTAACGTGTGTTCTGTGCGCAGCCGTGCGTCGTGTTCTGCGGACACCCCAGCCTCCGCTTCGGCGCCGCCGTGCACCTCGTGGAGCTGTGGGCCTCCAACCCCGCGCACGCTATTATATTCACGGGTGAGTTGCACCACTTTCATTTTGAATTTTATTCTATTCCGAAACTACGATTCTGACCCACGCCGAGCGTTCCGCAGAGCCGGACTTCCCGTACCTGGACGCGCTGGCGCCGTTCCAGCCGCTCGCCATGAAGGCGTTCCACTGTCCCATCGACACGTCGCTCAACTACTCGCAGGCCAACAAGCTGGTGCGCGAGCTGCGGCCGCGCTCGCTGGCGCTGCCCGAGCAGTACGCGGCCGGGCCGGGCGGCGCCGCGCCGCGCCCGCACGTCGCGGCCGACGTGCCCGCCGTGCTGCTGCGGCGCGGGGCGGCGCGCGCGGTGGGCGTGCGGCGCGGGCGCGCGCGCGCCACGCTGTCGGCCGCGCTGGCGGCGCGCCTGGCCCCGCGCGACGTGCGCGCCGGCCTGCGCGCCGCGCCGCTGGCGGCCGCGCTGCGCGTGCGCGACTCGCGCGTGTCGCTGGACGTGGCGCCGCCGGGCGCGCCGGGCGCGGGCCGCGCGGCGCCGCCGCGGCTGGACTGGGCGGCGCCGGACGTGGAGGCGCTGGTGCGCGCGCTGGCGCGGGAGGGCGTGGCGGAGGCGCGCGTGGAGCGCGGCGCGGACGGCTGCATCGTGCACCTGCCGCGACACGACACGCTGGTGCACGTGGAGCGGCACGCCACGCACGTGTTCTGCGAGGGCGACGCGGACGTGCGCCAGGCGCTGCGCCGCGCCATCGCCGCCTGCCTGCCGCACGTGTGACGCCTGCCGCACGTGTGACGCCGGCCGCACGTGTGACGCCGCCGCCCGAGCGAGTGCTTACTATATTATAGCATCTACGTGAATTCTGGTTTTATTATTCGTTTCATCTTTTTCCGTCGGATATTCCGGCACGGTATTACATCCGTACGGTAGATAGCGCAACGAAGGTACTTAGCGACGGTGAGGACCTCGTGAGACAAATACAACAAGGATTGGATGGTGGCTACTATACGTCATAAGGTGCTACTGCCGAAACACTGTATACAGGATGGAAGGGACACCGACGCAAAAACGGTTACCATTGAGTACATCATTCTGAGCTGAGAAAATTTCTGACACAGAAATTTTGCATTGGTTACTTATTTTTTTAATCTACTACTCCATACATTTTGACCGGCTTGAACTATTTCTATGCGGGGGGGGGGGGCTTATCTACTCCAATAACACGTGATGAAATGCGATGGTGGAATGGGAGCGAGACAAAAAAAATACGCCATGTTTTCACTGTGCATTCATGTTTGTTTAGCCTGCACACGTACTTTTATGTCGGAGACGGTCATTGGTACAGGCTTAAAATGAATCACAAGTTAGCGTTGGTGACATCACGCGACCTACTTACAGCCTACCCACACCACACCGTGCTTGTCACAGAGCCCTGTTGGTCACAAACTCTGAGCCAGGACGACAGTCAGTGTCTGATCGCGGCCGAGTTAAAACCCCTTGGAACTGTACTCGATTCATTGTGCCCCATGTAATTTTGTTATGTTGTAATCTCAAGTAATTCGTTAGTTTTGCTAGAAACAATGTATCGCTCAGTGTCTTTTCGTGTCAGATGTAGAAGCCTAGCGGAATAAATCCTGCCACTCCGACATCAGAATTGGGATCAGTGCAAGTATGTAGGACTCGATTCGATAAATCTGACAATTATTCTCGATAAAATAAGTTTTTATCGACTCGAATCGTTGTCGCAAGTACCTAACTACTATTTTAACGATCGCAAACTATGCTCTACAATTTTAACGATAATAATATAGTAATCTTTATTTTATACAAAACAGATATTAATTGACATGTACATATTTCACAAAGTGGGTAGTGTTAAATCTCTGGCAATCAAGTGGGTGACGTGCTGTTCAAAAAATGCAAGTACGATACGACATTTTGACAGTTGAGATCGCGGTAATTTATCGACACATTGTAAAAGTGCGTTAAGCTTATCGATAATAATTATAATGGATTCAAGACTTTTGGTTGTATTGCTGGGTGATGAGGAAGAACGGCAGCACCATCACAATGTGATGCGTGTTCGGAGGCGACGTCTCAGAGACACGAACAATCCTCTGGAACTTCCAGAAGAAGATTTTGTTCGCCTTTTTCGGGTGACTCGAGAAGTGGCAGTCATTTTAGTAGAAGGGATAGAGATGTACAGAGGACACAATCCTCTGGACGCCCTGTCCATAATGTGGTATCGTGGTTTTACTATAGGTGCCTACTTCATTCGAGATCTAGACAAAACATACCTAACCTAAAATTATGATTTTTTTTTTTTATCATGCACTGCAATTTTTACCTATTAAAGTTCTTAGGAACCTATTGAAAATAACTCGCCCTTTCTAATACCTAAATTTTCTAGTCAAAACACATTTATTACATACTAAAACTTGATGACTTAGGTTTTGACAGCCGTACGGTTTTATGCAGTTGGGAGCTACCAAAGTTGCATTGGGCAGGAGTACAATCTTGCCCTTGGCCAAAAAATTGTGAGCAAGGTTGAGCGAGAAGTGTCCAGGGAAATAGTCCGCCACCTCTTCCACACCTACGTGAAGTTCCCAGGTGCAGCTGAAAAAAGAGCCATCTTAGAAGAATTCTAGCACAAATTTGGAATGCCAGATTGCCTTGGTTGTGTCGATTGCACCCATGTTTCAATTGAAATTGAAATGTTATTGTAAACACGACCCACTGACCGTATCTTAGATTATGGAAAGTTCACTTTCGTTCGTCGACTGGTCGATTGAATGGTCGACGACTGGACTGGGCTGACCTGTTGGTCTGGCGAGGCTGTCGACGGCTCGACGTGGCTGCACTGGTCTATTTGCCGCGTTACTTTTAGGTTTGAATTGCACTCGCAAACTTTTAAATGCTTTACCACGTGCATGAACTCTGTCCTTGCGCGTCAATAAATAAAAATGAAATAAAATAAGGAAAGTTTAGAACAACAAACATCAAAACCACGTGAAACCGTTTTTCTCGCATCGTTCGACGGTTCGTTCGATCGTCGAAAACACGTCGATTTGGTCCATACAATTAATATGAACTTTATGTGACTATATTTAGAGTTCAAATTTGTTTGTCCGACTATGCTATTTTAACAAATCGCGTTGCCAAACGCTATGAATGTCGTTTTGCAGTCTAAATTCACCCGTCTTTTCCGTGTACGAATTCGACTAGTTTAGTTGACTGACCGACGTTGAACCGTCGACTCGTTTATTGTACGTTAACCATCGAATTCTAGTTCGTCCATTCAACGCCCATCCCTACTGTGGCCTATCCAGGTGTGACATGGGACCGGTTTAGGGAATTGTTCAAGGCTACAGAGCCCCTACAGATGTGCGTGCTGGCGCCGGGAGCTGACGACGGGCCGGGACGCGGCCAAGCGGATTGTCGTACGAGGGGGACCGGCGTCGGGAAGCCGTTGCCTGTGCCGGCTGTTGCATGCGTTGGGCGGCGACAGCAGGCCAACGGTGGCTCGCTGGTGTGCTTAAAGTGCGGCGCGCCGCGCCAGGCCATATCACCAGTCGCTGCATAGCAGGTAGATCCAGCGCTGCTGTACCGGTGGAGACGCGAGTCGTCCTTTGCATCGTTGAGCCAATCCAGAATATTAAAGCACTTTTGTCAGTTATTCAAATTTGATTTTGATTCTGGGACTTAATGTTCCTTAATGAAAGAGAGTATTGGTTGTAAATTTAGAGTCATTGAGATTTTGGTTCGGTGATCGTTTTAAACTGAAAGCTTTGAATTCAAAGTGTGCTATGCACATGATAGATTAAGGAGAATGCCTGAGGGACAAGTGCCGCTTGAAGTAGAATATTTAGAGTTGAGAGATAGTGTGGAACCTTGGTTCGGATGGTCGACCGTACCAGTAGATAATACGTAGTCGTAGCCCGGAGATTTGTCTCGCTTGAGGAAACTCAAGTAAGTACATGGGTGCGCGGTGTGCGTTTAACTCTGGCGGAGGTCGGGTCTGAGAGACCATAGTCATGTGGGACCCTGCGTTCATGAGGAACGTAGTAAAACAAACGGAGGTTTATTGGAGGGCAAGTGTTGCCCATAGGCCACGAATGAGATTCCGATTTTGTGCAATGATTGAATGGATGAAGAGGTACTTGGTTGCTCTAGCATTTTAATTGACCTAATTGTTAGTTAGATCTGAAGTGTGCCTACTTGTATGCACACGGTAGGCTAGGAAGATGCCAGCGGTTCACGTACCAGTCGATGTTGATAAGTATTTTGATAATGATGAGCGAGCTTAAGTTGTGGTAGAAGGTCGAGTAAAGCATTCTATCGGCCGTAGTGTGTGAGAGCAATGCAATTGCTGGTCGGGGTCTGTTAAAACCGTAGTGTGTAATCAGTGGGTGATGCACACCGGCGATCCATTTGATGGATGCGCGAGTTTTGATCCATGCGATGGATGTGTGAGAGCAATGCGATTGCTGGTCGGCTGGAGAGCCGTGGCGTTAGAGGTTTTACTCGAAGGAAGCTTGGCAGTTTTTGGTTGCAGTAGAGTTTTAAAGATTGATTTGAACGACTATGGTACATGCCCAGGGTAGAGATTGTTGTATTTTCGATTATTCCCAATTCAACCGTGTTTGATTTAATCAATGAGTAGGATTTGGTCAAAATAAAACAGGCCCAGGACCTTCACCGGCCTGATGGTATGTAGAGTTTGATCAGGAGTGACCGAGTGGAACAATTTCTGTCGTGGACTGTTTGTTTGCAGGGTAACCATCACACGAGGACGTGTGCAAGCAGGATGGCCGTGTCGGAGACGGTCATTGGTACGGGCTTAAAATGAATCACAAGTTAGCGTTGGTGACATCACGCGACCTACTTACAGCCTACCCACACCACACCGTGCTTGTCACAGAGCCCTGTTGGTCACAAACCCGGAGCCAGATCGACAGTCAGTGTCCGATCGCGATCCCTGTATTATTTTGCTAAGTTATAATCTCAAGTAATTCGTTAGTTTTGCTAGAAACAATGTATCGCTCAGTGTCTTTTCATGGCACGAATCCCATCGTCTGCCTAAAAATGTTGACTACATATGTATCTCTAGGGTGGTCGAAGGAGACCAAAATACGGCATTCTTGAAGAAGTATACAATTGAAAATAACGATGAAATGACAATTGCTTCAGTCACATCAAATGAGGTCTTAACTATAGTCAAAAGTATGGAGAACAAGTATTCTTGTGGTTATGGTGAGATCCCAATATCCGTAATTAAAAAACATATTTCCATACTAGCGGACCCTTTGTGTGAATTTTATAATAAATGTATTGAGGAATCTGTCTTCCCAGACCAGCTTAAAGTGGCCAAAGTAATACCGGTCTACAAAAAAGGTAGTAAAACTGATCCCAAAAATTACAGGCCCATCTTCTTGCTACCAGTCCTGTCAAAGATATTTGAAAAGATCATAAAAAAACGACTATTGGCTCACTTGCGTGTAAATAGAGTGTTAAACCTAAGGCAGTTCGGTTATCAAAAAGGTGTTGGCACTTCTGACGCCATATTACTTGATGTTATAGGAAAAATCAATAATAAAATGAGAGTAGCCGAGATTTTTCTCGACTTAAGTTCCGCGTTTGACACTATAGACCACGAATTACTGCTTACAAAAATGACGCAGTATGGTATAAGAGGAAAGGCCTTGAAATTATTCTCTTCATATCTCAAAAACAGAAAAATGTTCGTAGAAATTGACAAAATACAAGATGGCTCCAAAAAAGTTTACAAATCGGCAACTGTAATGATGACTACAGGCGTCCCGCAAGGATCTATATTGGGACCTGTTTTATTTATTAACTAGCTTCTGCCCGCGACTTCGTACGCGGATCCTGTTGCTTTTGCCAGCGACAACGGGGTCGTCAAGAAAATCGAAGATCTGAAACGTCTGATGTAGAATTCTGAGGCCCGGGGACGGGAAAACAACGGAATGAGCGAGACGATTGAAGACGTTCCAGATCTTTCATTTTCGTAAGTCCACAGGAAATGCCCATCAGACTAAACAACTTTTGCAAAGACGTCATTCCTTAATATGTTATAGTGTAGCTGGGCTCTTGGAGTTCCACTTCAGGTGTTCCAGATCTTCAAATTTATTATCTTAGCAGAAAATGTTTTGCTATGGTACCATTTTTGTATCTCTTATAGTTTAGCTGGTCTGTTGCGGTGCTGCATCAGATGTTCAAGTTGCCAAGATAAATTATAGCCTATATGTTGCCCAGATGTAATACCTTTACAACAAAAAAAAAATCATTTAAATCCGTCGAGTAGTTCCGAAGATTAGCGTGTACAAACAAACAGACGGTTTTTTTTTTTGGATTCGTGCTCTATTACTGTTTCCAAACCCCCCTCAATTTTTATTTTTTAATATATTCAATGTACAGACACAGTTTTTTTTACTGTTTTATTATATGTATAGAAGATGACTTAATCAATTACATGAATACAATTTTACCTGACATTGATATAGTAATTTTTGCAGATGACACAAATGCCATAGTAGCAGCAAATGACATAGATAACAGACTGTAAATGCAGCAATACAAGCATTTCATGTGTGGTTCACTATGAACAAGTTGCTAATCAACACTGCAAAGACCAAAATTCTATTATTTAGAACGACAGCCCGTAATAAGGACGCTTTTTTTTTTTTTTTTTACCGATGGGAAATCATCAAATAACCCCTCCCGCTCTGGGCTGAGCAGGAGGGAGACTTTTACTGACTAAAACCCATCCATGTTCCTTCCTTTGCCCTTTGTGTTCCAGGGCCGCGGTATCTCTTTCGAACAGTCCCGCAACCCTGGCAGGCGTCGGCCCTTACTGATTGCTGACTCTCTTTGAGGTGCGCGTGGAACACGAACGCGCCGTCGACACGGCCTGTCGTCATAAGACGGACGGACGGCGAGCTAGCCCATAGCTCACCGTCCACAGGCCCGCGCCTACGGTGGCCGGGGGCCACCACGTGGCCCCCGACGCCCGGTGCGTCTCCCGCGGCGGCTGGGACGTGAGGTTCTCTCTCTCTCACGTCCCGCCACCTCCTTCGCTAGCATGACTGCTTCGCAGAAGGAGGTGACGGCGTCCCATTCCGTCTCGCTCCGGACCATGGATTGAACCAGGGCCGGACGCGAGAGGTCGCCGCCGCGATTGCCGCTACGAGGACACGGCGTTGCTCCGCCCAAGCGGAGTGCAGGTGCTCCACCGTGCCCTCCGGTCGATCCTCGCAGTGGTGACACCCGGGCGTTTCCTCCCGCCCGATTAGGTGCAGGAACCTCCCGAAACAACCATGTCCGGTGAGGACCTGCGTCAGGCGGAAGGTGAGGGCGCCGTGGCGCCTCTCCAGCCACTCCTCAAAGAGGGGACTTACCGCCACTATAGTGGCGTGCCCTGCACGGGGTTGCGACAGTCGCTCTCTCCATGTCGCCATGAGATCACGCCGGAAGTCTGTCCGCTGAGCGACAATTTGCCGCGGCAGCGGAGTTTCCCCCCGGCGTAGTGCCTCCACGCGCCACTCGGGCAGGCGCGCGAGGACTATCGCCTCCAGATCCCATGGCGGCAATCCGGCAAGGAGGCTCGCCGCCTCGCCGGAGATCGTGCGGTACCCCCGGATTAGCCTTACGGCTACCACCCTTTGGGGCGCGTTCAGATAATGGGCGGCTCGCCGCCTCAAAGAACGCGCCCACACCGGGGCCCCGTAAAGGGCCATGGACCGCACGAACCCCGCGTAGAGCCAATAAGGACGCTTTAGAGGTTGTTTTGAATGATGTTAAAATTGCTCTCGTCAAAGAAGTTACTTTCTTGGGTGTACACATAGACGAACAGGTCAATTGGAAAACAGAATTAAATGCTATAAATGCATCAGTATGTTCCGCATGTTATGCTTTAAGATCACTTAGAACTGAAATTGGCATTGAGCAATTGAAAATGGTATATTTCGCGCTGGTAGAATCAAAGATTAGATATAGCATAATGTTTTGGGGAAACAGTTATGTCTATAATATCAAAAAAGCTTTTGTGTTACAAAAACGCGCAATTCGCACAATAGTCCGTATTTCGCAAAGAGAGAGTTGCCGTGAACATTTTAAATATCTGAATATACTAACAGTGCCGAGCATTTATGTATTTGTACTTCTAAGTAACATGCCCAAATATATGCATGAATATGAGACAGCAGAAGAACGACAGATTAGGGAAGGCACACGGAGACAAGACATTATAATACGTTACAAGGTACAACCTTATTTGAATATTGTGAGGCACAGTCCCAGATATCAATCAGTTATATTATTTAATAAGTTGCCTCTACATATAAAAAGCGCTATTTACTCAAGCTCATTGTTGTAATATTTTAGCGTGTTCTTGTTTTTCTTTTTTTCTCCTTAAGAAATTTTAATTTTCTATGTAAATCAGATACAATTTATTGTTCATGAATAAATGACTAATGCCCATGATGTAGAAACCTAGCGGAGTAAATCCTGACACCCCGACATATATATACTTATTTTTAGTGTTTATTATATTTCCTATACTTGTGTTATATTATTATTCATGTAGGTACTGTTTATTATATCTTATTTTTTTATTTCAGTCCACCGAAAACCAGCGCTGTGCTATGGCCCTCCCATATCACAGCATCATGCTGAGTGGTAACCTGCATGTCTCAGTCACGACGTGCAAGCTGTTAACTTTTTTTGTATCTGTCCTGTGTATTTATAATATTTGTTAAGCGTTGTATGATTATTGTTAATTTAATTTTTGTATGCACGCCATGTCCGTGCGACAAATAAATATATTTTCTTTCCTTCTTTCTTTCTTCATAAATGTTTAAAGTCGGACATCAGAAAAATGTTCAGTATTAGCGTCAGTGCATGCAGTCCTCACGAATGTGAGCATTCGCCACTGGTCGCAGTGAGCCGAGCCGCTTCAGGCTGGCTCGGGCGACTCCTTCGTGATCAGTTACGTTGCAGTCAATCGCCTACGCTTTAAAACAGTTTCATTTATAAAGCACACAAGAAATAATAACGATATGAGTAATTTAATTTAACGCAATGTTTACCATTTATTTTAATTGCTTATGCTATTTACATAACAATACGAATTGAAATAGCGTACGTTACCCTAGCAGGAAAGTGGCTCCTAGAGTGATACGAGTGGAACGTTTAATTAGTGTATAATCTGCTGAGAAGGTGCACGTCGCTTTTTTGTGGTCATTCGAATTTGGTCGGATAACCAACCGATGTTTACGTGTTATGTCTTTTGTTTATATTTACTTAATGCGAAACATTCCAAGCTGAATATTTCACTAAGTATATATTTTTGACTAAATACACTAATTGTTGGTTTACACCTATACATCTTGGGTTGAGCCGGTTTCTTGTAATTTGCCGTCAAAGTTATGACACCATCGTTTTGACTTTTAGCAATATTATTCAATAACGCGTGCATGTGTACTTTTGAAACTTTTTATGTTTATTATAAGACTCAAGACGGACCGAATACAGTTTTCAGCGAGCTTCTGAGTTTTCTCATTTAGGCGCTACGATATTTTTTCGGATTTTCAAGAAACCGCGATTACTTGAAAATCTTAAATATTTTCTTTAATCTTATTCTGTGTGTATTACGCACTAATATAGAGCTACTCGTTTATGTTTATTCTACAGTCGCACATACTTTGGTTTTGGAGGTACACGATTCTGCAAAACATTACCCTAGCAGGAAACGCAATATCTCGGAAACCTGAAGAGGCACAACATATATTTTTGGTGCACTTCTTTACACAAACATAAGCTCTCTAGCCATGCACAATATTTAAAATTCTAAACGAATGAACGGAGAGAGCCGGTCATTCGTTTAGAATTTTCCTGCTGAAAGAGCGATACCCTAGCAGGAATCGCTTTTTCCGTTTTTTTTTTCAAAATGACAAAGAGCACCATTTTTTTATGTGGTGCACACACACGGCAGATCATACACTAATTATTCGTCTCACTCATATCACTCTACGAGACACTTTCCTGCTAGGGTAACGTACACTACATGTATGCGTTATTGAATAATATTGCTAAAAGTCAAAACGATGGTGTCATAACTTTGACGGCAAAATACAAGAAACCGGCTCAACCCAAAACTGGTGTGTTTAGTCAAAAATGTATCGTGAAAATATTCAGCTACGGAGCATTGGCTTAAGTGTCACCAATTAATTATCAATTTTAGTAATCACCACGTTGGTAGTTCATTCTGCAGGGAAAATGCTATACATGGCGGCGCATTAATTTACTATCAGCTTAAATTTAAAGACCGCAAGGATATTGTAAGCCTATCTGTTGAGCGAACAGTTGAAATAGCCTGTATAGAATTGGAGCAGTTTATCATATTAAGTGTATATAGACCTTCTTCAAGGTTGTATGATAGTTTTGAAAAGGTAATGATGAAGTGTTGCATAAAATCTGTAATTCTAAGAAGTCCATAATCACTTGTGGTGATTTTAATATTAATTTGTTAGAAAAATCTGGGCTAAGTACTAAAATTATAAGCCTGTTTCATTAATACAATCTTGAAAACAAATTTCTGGAGCCCACTAGAATAACCCCCACTAGTGCCACTTGCCTCGATAATATTTACACAGATGTTATACCTACCCACACATTAATTATTAACTTAATAGATTCAGATCATTGTGGGCAATTGATCACAATTCCAAATGTAAACAAGAAAGTCACTAAGAAGGAGATCATTGTTAATCCAAAAACTAAAAATCGCCTGGAAACTTTTAAAACTAAACTTTTGTCTAAATTACTACTTTTGTCAAATAATGGTGATCCCAACCAACATTATAAAGATTTTTTCAGTATGTATTGCACACAATTTAAAACCACGATTGTTCCTAAGACAATCTCGGTTAATAGTAACGCTTCTTTCAACGATTGGGCCACCATTGGTATTCATAAGAGTCGAAAACGACTTTATGAGCTGTATGAAGAGCGGACGTATATAAACACTGTAGATTTAAGTTATATGTTAAGAATTATTCCAAGGTATTTAAAAAAGTTTGTTTTATAGCAAAGTCACGTTATTTGAGTTCAAAAATTAGAAACAGTAGTAATGTAATTAAAATGACATGGAACATTATAAATAGCGAAACGGGAAAGTCTTGCAATCGAGATAGTGACTATAGCCTTGCTATTGGCGATAATATTTTAAATTCAGACACTCAAGTTGCCACAGCATTTGAAAATTATTTTGCGGATATTCCCGTATCGACTACTAAATCGCTAAACTCGTCACCTGCTGCTGCCGAGTCTTTATTAAAGGAAAACGTTTCAGTCTGTGATTCTGAATTTAATTTTCAATATGTCACCTATAAAGATTTAATTAAAACTTTTCACACGTGAAATGTTAAGCAAACCACCGATCTATGGGGTCATTCTGTGGACGTTGCTAAGTCCATTATAACCATTGTAGCTCCTTCTTTAGCTGTAATATTTAACGATTGTATTGACCGTGGTGAGTTTCCTGATCTAATGAAAAATAGTAAAATAATACCATTGTTTAAACCGGGTAGTAAATCAGACCCCACTAATTATAGACCCATTTCTGTACTACCCACCATCAGTAAAATTTTTGAAAAAATAATTTTAGAACAAATGCAAAGATTTTTCAATAAACATAAGTTATTGCATATGAAACAGTTCGGTTTTACAAGGGGTCGTTCAACTACTGGTGTTGAACTTTTAGGGCACATTTATAATGCATGGGAAGATAAATACGATGCTTTGTGCATTTTTTGCGATTTGTCTAAGGCTTTCGATTGCGTTCTTCATGAAACATTAATCAGGAAACTACACCACTACGGAATCCGGAACGCCTCTCTGGATCTTCTTGCGTCATATTTGAGCGATAGGATTCAGAGAGTTGATGTTAACGGGAAAAGATCTCCCGGATCCGTAGTAAGAATGGGGGTACCCCAAGGCTCAATTCTTGGCCCATTTTTGCTTCCTATTTACATAAATGACATGCCTTACCTCATAAAGGATAATCATGACAGTGTTGTTTTCAGACGATACCTCTCTTTTATTTAAACTCAAACGTCAGCAGCTAGTTACGGACGATGTTAATGGCGACTTTGCAAAAATCGTTAATTGGTTTAATATTAATAATCTACTAATAAATGAGAAAAAAGCTAAATGTATTAAGTTTACGATACCCCATGTAAGACAAGTGGAAACTAGTGTACTAATCAAGGATGAAGAGTTGAAGCCGGAAGATAACACGGTGTTCTTAGGCATAACTTTGGATGCCAAGCTTTAATGGGGTCCCCATATAGACAAATTATCAAAAAAACTTAGCTCTGCAGCACACGCCGTTAGAAAAATTCGTGATTTAACTGATTTAGAGACAGCCCGTTTAGTTTACTTTAGTTATTTCCACAGTGTGATGTCGTACGGTATTCTCTTGTGGGGCAATGCCGCCGATATTCAGACAATATTTGTTTTGCAAAAAAGGGCAATTCGTTCAATTTATAAATTAAGTCTAGATACACCCTCAGAGAAAAAATTAAAGAGATTAATATACTTACTGTCCCCTTTCAATTTATTTATGAAAACCTTTTGTACGCACATAAAAATATTAATTTGTTTAAAAAATACAGTGATATCCACAACATAAATACGAGAAACAAACACAAATTTGTTGTTCCTGAAACGAGGCTAAAAAAAATAGGTTCAGATGCCAATGTATACGTTTTTACAATAAACTTCCGAGTCATATTCAATTACTAAGCCTAAATAAATTCAAATCGTTTATAAAACGAAAGCTATGTCTGAAAGCCTATTATAACATTAATCACTATCAATTAAATTTACTCTGTGAATGGCGAAATTTCGGACTTCGCTTGTTTATTATTGATTCCTTTCTCTTATACACTGTGACATTTAATTTATTTGACATGAATACTTTTAGTATTTTATTATTATTTAGTATTTTTTATTATTTTGTTTTATATTTTTCTTATTGTTATATTTAATGATTTGACATGAATACTTACTTTGTTAAGTATTTTACTTTTATTTTTTATTGTTAATGTTCACATTTAATGACAATTATTTTGTAGAGTATTGTGTATTAATTTTATATTATTGTGAATGTGAGGACCATGTGGATATTTTTTTTTTTGTTTGTTTGTTCGTTTTTTATTTCTTCCACGATTGTCTGGCAGTTTGAGTACTATAAGATACCTACCCAAATGTCCTTTCTTTGGTATTGTTCGTCGTGTCGTTGAGCTCCTTGAGTTATAAGTCGAGCTACACGATAACTGACAAATGCTTGCACTGACTGGATAGGTCCACTCAAATCTGTGTGATTCTTTCTTCAAGACACCATCTCAGACACTAATCTGCATAGTCCTCATGTGAGTTGAACAAGATTATGTCTGGACTTTAAAAGAGACTATGACCTCTGAGTTTGTTTCGGCTGTTTCTTCTCAGAGTAGTCAGGTACGAAACACCGGCCCCATTTAGTTTAAAAAAAAGAGACGTGTAAAAGTGTTTTTAAAAACCTATTTGCAAAATAAACATCATTTATCATTTAGCTTGGAATGTTTCGCATTTTGTAAATATAAACAAAAAACGAAATATGTAAACAACGACTGGTTATCCCAAACCAAATTCGAATGACTATAAAAAAGCGACGGTTTCGTACATATCAATGACCTTCCTTATTGTATGTATTAAATCTAAGCTGTTGTCCGTACAGTCGAGTTAAAACGTTTTTTGGCAAATAAATGACCTAATTTTGGGGGCAAATTAAAATATAATTATTAAATGCAACTTGTGACCAAAACGACTCCTTGCGACGCGACGTCAGCAGATGGCGCGGGGCCAGAGGTAGGTAAGCAGCGGTGGGGAGGCGTTAAATGGAAATCTTATATCAATGTTAATAAACTTGAACCCTTTACTTTGAAACTTTTATGGTTATTAAAAGCGTCAAGGAGGACCGAATACAGTTTTCAGTGAGCTTATACGTTTTCTCATTCAGGCGCTGCAATATTTTTTTGGGTTTTCAAATATCCGCGATTACTTGAAAATTTTAAATATTTTCTTAAATGTAATTTTGTCACAAATACGCACAATAAAGAGCTACTCGTGTATGTTTATTCTGCAGGCGCACATACAATGGTTTTACAGGTACACGATTCTGCAAAACGTGACTCCAGCAGGAAATACAATATCTCGAAAACCTGAAGACGCACAACCTATATTTTCGGTGCACTTTTTTGCACAATATTTCTGTCCGATCATTCGTTTAGAATTTTGCTGCTGGAAAAACGTTACTCCGGCAGGAATCGTTTTTACAGTTTTTTTCCAAAACGACAAAGCGCACAAATTGTTTTATGTAGTGCACCTTCACAGCAAAATACGCGCTTGGACGTGGAGTTGCTGACACCAGCCTACTATACAATACATACACTAATTAAACGTTCCACTCGTATCACTCTAGGAGCCACTTTCCTGCTGGGGTAACGTACACATTTAAGTACACTTTGCCTGCTGACATCAGACAAGAACATAATAAAGTAAAATTCGCACGTAAACTTGTTATTCATTCATTCAAGTAGGTAATTCATACAAAATAATTGTAACGGTTCTGGAATAAAATTGCACCTTCCTTCTTAGACAAGCTGAGGAATTGCACAAATTTTGTTATTTTATATGCAGCAAAGTTAACCCATTTAGATTTACGTAAGTACTTAATTTGTGTATTTACTCGATGAACAAAGACGGCCAGTGGATGGAAAGCATTTTAAAATTGATGGTGACTTTTACGTACCTACAGGCAACATTTCTTTTTAGAACACAGAAGAAGTTTAATATTTCAGAATTTTAATTATTTGATTTGAAGGAATCCAGCTATTATTTTTAATGTTTCAGAATATTATTCTTTAAAATATTCCTTCAATACCTAACGAGTAACGAGTAAAAAGTTTTGATTAAAACATACCTGCTTTGAAACTTTGAGGATACTGACTGTACTTTGTTCAAGCAGAGCCCGGAAAGTCAAATAAACTTGCAAGAACAAAGTCTAGATCTACTCTTAAGTGCACATCGTCACCTGCCGAGCCTTTTCCCAACTATGTTGGGGTTGGCCTCCAGTCTAATCACTATTTTACTACTGCTTTGTGCTCACAATTCAGTATGCGCTCTTTTCTTGGCATTCCCAAACTCGTGCGGGAAAGTACCCAACAGGTGACCTATATACTAACCAGAAAAGTGATGTGATTAAATCTCATAATAAATTTTATTACTAGCGATTTTCATGCTCATGAATTTTGTGAAAATATAACCTGTGTAATAAAAATAAACGTTACATTTCATGAAATTATTTATTTTTGTCAACAAATTAACATGAATTAGAATACCATAAATAAACATATTCATTTCTATTTTTCATATTTTTAGTGAAAGGCAGTTAGTCGGCTTAGAGTCGGTGCCTCTCTTCCGAAAGGCAAACGCACCTTAGCAAAACATTGCGATCATCAATTGTTTTTTACAAATTAATGAGGTTTTGTAAATGTTTTTAGGGTTCCGTACCCAAGGGCTATAAACGGAACCCTAATACTAAGACTCCACTGTCCGTCCGTCTGTCTGTCTGGCTGTCTGTCACAAGCTGTATCTCATGAACCGTGATAGCTAGACAGTTGAAAGGATATGTTTAATTTTCAGCCTTAAGATGTACATTTATCGAAAAAGAGGAAAAAATACCACGAATTTAGGAAATATGTTATTTCGAGAATTTAAGCCCGTTCTGAAATCATGTCACATAAAAACATAAATCGATGTTAAATATGAAAAAAATGAGTTCTTGTAATAAATAATAATTATTATACTCTTATACATCATTTTCGACTAACTATAAGCAAGAGTGATGATTTCATTAGTGAAATAATATAATAGGTAAGTACTAGTTTTCTGAGTGTAATTCTGAACGAAAAATTCAAAATGACATTTTGTTTTGATAAAACCCATCAGTGTCTGCCAGTCGAGTCTCGTTCGGCTCGACTTTCGTGGCTTTCGGTGTTACTTTACGTCCTCTCATTTATGTTTTGTTCCTATGACTTTTGCTTTGTTTACTCATTATAAAATAACAATTTCTAGGTTATGTAAACGACATCTCTACAACCTGTCATAGCTGTCATAACACTCACGACAAACGTCAAAACTTTTAATTTTTTGTGTGCATTAAAACCATATATTATTATGTAAAAATGTTACTTTATTCTGCTCAGGGGTTTGTTTCCCAGCTTTTCTAAAATGTTCATGTTATGGCCGGAGTCCCATACAAAAATGAAACATCTCCTTTGCACAGATAATGTATTTCTGTTGCCGCTATAACAACAAATACTAAAACAGAATAAAAAATATTTAAGGAGGGCTCCCATACAACGAACGCGTTTTTTTTAGATAATGGTACGGAACCCTCCGTGCGCGAGTCCGACTCTTGGCCGGTTTATTTTAAATATTATTTTAGATTGAAACGCAATGAATGTGTGTAGATATGAAAGGAATAATAATTTCACAAATAATAATGTTGCTTTTTCGGGTTCCGTACCCAAGGGGTAAAAGCGGGACCCAATTACTAAGACTCCACTGTCCGTCTGTCACCAGACTGTATCTCATGAACTGTGATAGCTAGACCCAGACAGTTGTAATTTTCTTGAAATACATCATCTGTGAAAATTATATAATAATACAACAATATATCTATAACAACAAATATTAAAAACAGAAAAATAAATATTTAAAGGGGGCACCATACAACAAACGTGTTCTTTTTTATAATGGTACGGAACCCTTCGTGCGCGAGTTTGACTCGCACTAGGCCGGTTTATTAATATTGATTTTCTATGCGAATGTTTAAAAATGTAAATAGTAAGGAAAAGATGAATATACGATATAATTTCACAATATTTTTATAATAATAATTTCACGCGTACTAAGGTCGCGGGCAACAGCTAGTCTATATGTAAAATCTTCATTATCAAGTTCGGGCTTAGACATGGTCTCGTCTGTATCTCGTACTTTTTCCCGGCTTCGGCCAGATTTATATTCGTGAATTGTCGTATGTCTTGAGCTGGCTAACTTCGGGTGAGTTCAATGCTCGTGATCGCTAACTGAGTTCGCCGCCATTCTTGGCTTTTCTATTATGTTTTTAACATCTATAGCCCTACAGCCTACTGTAGCGGGAATTATCCTCTCCCACAATTCGAATAAATACAAATGCGTAAAAGTACAACAGTTTTTGCCACCAATTGAAGCAAGTTCCTTTAACACGTAAAAACATCCAATAAACAATCCTGTGACACATAACCAGGAACAATGATTTTGCCAAAATCTAGATATAATCTCATTTTGGTGACAAAAATCAACATAATTAAGTTTGCAGTGTCGGCTCAGCTTACTTTTGTACCTGTACCTATACTTATGAATGATGAAAGGTTGTTTTCTATTAACAATATTTAAAGGGCTTTCCCTCCCTGACCGTCTTTTTTTCAACCCCTTATACATTGCAGCGTCTGTAATCTACAAGTCAACTGTCAACCTGTCATCTGTGAATTTACAACGCCTTTATGACACATTGTATGCTCAGTACTTCAGTAGTTACTTGTTGCAGCGACTAGTTTGATAATTTAATGGGTCGTTATTATGGCCGATTCTTCCTCTATTCGATATCGACCATACAACAGCGCTGTTATTTTATCAACGCGCAACCTCTGAAATATTACACGAAACATCGACGACGACCGGATACGAATCGCAGGTGAGTAAGCTACAGGGCGGCGCCTACGCGTTGAGGTCCATGTCGGCGAAGATGTCGCCGCGCGTGGCCACAGACAGCGCGTAGTGCGTGTTGAGCTGCAGCAGCAGCTCGCGCTCGTCCAGCATCTCCAGCGCGTCCACGCGCGCGCGGTCGTCCTCGGGGAAGCTGCGCCACACGGCCTCCATGTCCCACGCGCGCGCCGCGTCGAAGCCCAGCGCGCGCAGCCGCTCCGCCTGCTCGGCCGGCGAGCGCGCCAGGCGCAGGCGCTCCAGCACGCAGCCGCGCGCCGACAGGTTGCGCACCATGACCTCGCCGAACTTGTCGCCCAGGTTGCACTGCTCGTACACCAGCAGCGCGCAGCGCGGGAAGCTGTCGGCCAGGTGGCGCAGCAGCGCCTCGGCGGCGTCGGGCCGCAGGTACACCAGCACGCACTCGGCCAGCAGCAGCGCCGGCGCGTGCGGGCCCGCGCCCGCCGCCGCCAGCTTGCGCCGCACCTCGGCCAGGCAGCGCAGGTCGCAGCCCAGCAGGTGGTACCCGTCCGAGTGCAGGTCGCCCTCGCGGATCATCACCTCACCGTCTGGAACCCGACCGACCACTGTCGTCACTTATCCGACTTACAGACAGAATCTTTTCATTTGTTACTAGTCCACTCATTATACATTTGGAAGTGCATGTGAACCGAGAAGGCAAAATGTTGGATATTACGTGAGTTTGGAGTTGTAGAGTGGCTCCCCACTTCCCCCCTACCGGAGGTGCATAGTTTTTTTTTAAATCTCATTTTGAGGTGATGTTTTGTAACTTTTTTGACTGTAACTGATTTTTTTAAGTGGGCGTGGATGACTAAATCTAAAACTATGAGGAATAGCGAAAAATGCTCAAAGGTGGCTCGAGCGCGATTTTGATGAAAACTAAAACTGCATCATTAGATTTTTGAAAAATCAATATTCCTAGCCAGGAATTAAACCATTTGATTTTGTAAAAAAAAAAAAAACACTATTATTAGACCATTCGATTGTGTCGCTAATAAAAATCAAATTCTGGGAAGTAATGACGTACTATCTAAAGTTATAATTAATGCGTACATGGTCGTGCTACGATGTACAACACATTTTTTGCTGTGCCCGACAGGGTCCATAATGTAACTTACCCCCAATTTTGTAACTTACCACCTAAGTACACATTGTGGAATGAAAATAAAGTTTCAGTATTGAGTCGACCCCAATTTAAGGGCACAGTCTAGCAACATTGACTTGCGCAACATTGAGCTTGTTGAAATATTCGCGCAGGTTTACAATGTTTTTATGAATTGCAATTATTTAATATAAAGTTATTATGAATTGCAATTATTTTTAGTGCAACATTATTGTACGGTGCAACCGCACATTCTGCAATTCAGCAGTTTACGCCACATTCATTCAACTCATAATAATTAGTTCAGTTCGCGTTGAGCTATCAAGTCAGCCAGGCGTTCTCGTTACAGCCAACAAGGGCCGCGTCACTCACTTCATTTCCACACCATCAGTACATTAAGCTCATTTTACTTTAAGTACCTTTGGGACAATACAGTAGTGTTTCAGTACTTTACTTTCTTTCATTCCATTCACCCATCATCTAAAGTAATATATGGTCTAGCAAGGGGCCATACATTCTTTTTGGTCCTTCGAGCGTGAACATCGCATGCTACATAGTCCATATCGCGCGCGTGGACAGTGTAGCGGGCAGCTATCCAGTGACTCAAGTGTGTGCTGTGTTGAGTGACTATAAAACTTTGAGACTAACAAGTGTCTCAGGGTCAACAAGGACCCGTAAACTATCAGGTGCTTAGTGTGGAGTTATCAGACTTAGAGACTAACAAGTGTCTCAGGGTCAACAAGGACCCGTAAACTATCAGGAGTTCAGTGCAAGAATTTTAGACTTCGGGACAACCAGGTGTCTCAGGGAGAGCTTTATCATCAAGATCAGAGGCTAGCAGGTGTCTCAGGGGATCACCGAGGATCCGCAAGCAGTTATCAAGAACATTCAAGTAAGACCTTTCCATTTATTTCTTACTTCAATTAAGTCCTCGCCATGGAGGCCATACATGCAAATCAGGAAGAACTTTACACAGCCATCCTAAAGTTGGCTACAAATATCAAAAAGGACTCGGCGGACCGTAAGACAGCCGACTATTTCAAGCGACGTTTAGAAAACTTAAATCAGTATTGGTCCGATTACCAGTACAATCACGACCGTCTTCTTACGGAAGAAAGCAAGTCTCATCCGTATTTTAGTGGCCGTACATACGAACAAACAAAAGAGCTATACAACTCGACCAAGGCATCTATCAATCAACAATATCAAGTTTTGTTGATAAAAACGAAAGAAGCTCAACAAGGAGGTTCTACACAGGAGGAACATGGTCCTGCATGGTCTGAGCAAGCAGATCCGGTGGGGCGTCAATCACCAGCCGTCGGGGTATGCTCCAGAGGTTCATCTAGCAAGCTTGATGAACTGTTAAAGAAACAAGCAAGCAACTTCAGGGCGCTGCAGCGCACTGTGGCAGGGATAAATATGGATTTTATGTCCGAAAAGTGGGAGTTGAAAGATGCTTTACATACTCTACAGTCTCGATGGTCTATCATAGATTCCTTACATTGGGAATTAGACAGCGAATTGGAGGGTACGAATCAAGAATATGAGGTATCTTATACGAAGCAAGAAACTATTTACAATGAATTAAAAAATGTAATTAATAGAAAATTAGGGTCCGTAACTCACAAGGAGAATTGGACACCGAAAATTGACATCCCGTTCTTCAATGGCAATTATCAAAATTGGGTGTCTTTCAAGGATTTGTTTGTTGAAGCTATCCACAGTAACGTCTCCTTATCAAACGCCCATAAGATGCAGTTTCTTAAAAGCAAGGTGCGGGGAGAAGCTGAACGTTTGATACAGCATTTACAAATCAGTTCTGACAATTACAGTGTTTGCTGGGAGATATTGAACAATAGGTACAACAACACATGGTTGATATTTACTTCTCATATAGATCTGCTACTAAATCTTCCAGTAGTTCAACAAGCAAACGTCCCTCAGATCAAGAAAATTCACGATACTACACTTGAGTGTTTAAATTCAATAAGGAACCTAGGCGTTAATATAGACAGCTGGGATCCATTCATCGTGCGTATTTTATTGCTAAAATTAGATGCGGACACGCATGATCATTATTTGGAATCTCTGAAGAAACCCAGAGAACTGCCAAAATTGACGGAGTTTCTAAGCTTCTTAGAGAGCAGATTCACCGCATTGGAATCTTCGCGGAAGAAAAACGAAAATTCCAAACCATCAACAAGCAAGCAAAATAAATCATCATCGTCACATTTCAAGAATTCAGCAAGTAAGACTTCTGTGAATAATATCGAATTAACATGCCCGTTGTGTAAAGAGTCACACGGAATATATTATTGCAGTAAGTTTTTAAATATGACACCAAGTTCAAAGCGACAAGCTATCACACGATTACATTTGTGCAAAAATTGTCTTTATTCGCATGGGGATAAAGAATGTACGTCAGAAAGACGCTGCCGCGAATGTCGCGGCAAACATAATACACTTTTACATGAAGCGTTTAACAATAAGTCATCATGTAACACAATTACGGAAAATGACACACCAGCAGTTCTTGCAGCTAGAACACAAAATCAAGAATCACAAGAAAAACACGTTTCGCAACAAGGCAACAACGTGATCGAAACATTATTAGCAACTGCAATGATCAAAGTTCAGGCAAGTGACGGATCATACCACAAAATGCGTGCGCTAATAGATCAAGGCTCTCAGGCCTCCCTTATCTCAGCCAGAGCGACACAACAGCTGGCTTTATCAAGAAAGTATTGCAGGGCCGTCATCTGCGGGATAGGAGAGAAGGAGAGCAGTAGCAAGGGCGTTACGAACATAACATGTTGTTCGCATTTTAATGACTATACATTTAAAACAGATGTGGTAATCATGGACACGCTGATTACTCAATTACCAAGATGTACGTTCACCAAGCCAACATGGGCACACCTGGCCGGCATGCAACTAGCCGATCCAGAATACAATGTCAGCCGTCCTATAGACATCTTATTGGGAGCCGATGTGTATTCCCATATCATTTTAGAAGGCATAATCAGGGCGGACCTATCATTACCGGTCGCGCAACAGACACGACTGGGATGGATCTTATGCGGAAATTACAAGACTTTCAACTGTAACGTAGTCCTGAATCAAGTGGACGAAGTACAAAGATTTTGGGAGATCGAAGACATCACCGAATCATCCAATTTATCCGCAGAAGATCTACAATGCATGGAGTACTACAAGAAAACCACAACAAGACATGAAAATGGCATGTATGAAGTAAGATTGCCTTTTCAAGAAAACTTTGAGACACATTTGGGATTGTCTAAAAATAAAGCTATGGCGCAATTTCAACAGTTAGAAAGGAAATTTCACAATAATGAAGACGTAGCAAAACAATATAAATTATTTATTCAAGAATATAAAATTTTAGGACATATGAAACCAGCGTCCGGTAACAAGCAACCGGATTATTATTTACCGCACCATTGTGTATTGCGAAACGATTCGACTACGACAGCACTTCGAGTAGTTTTCAACGCTTCTTCAAAAACAACAACAGGAACCAGCTTGAATGACGTCATGTTAAAAGGCCCAAATCTACAGCAAGATCTCCAATCTTTACTGTTAAGGTGGAGACAATATCGAGTAGCTTTTACGGCAGACATTGAAAAAATGTTTCGTTTCATTTGGTTAAATAAACAGGATCAAAGATTTCAAAAAATCGTTTGGAGGGATACCACTGACATGCGTCATCAGGCATACCAGCTATGCACAGTTACTTACGGCACCAAGGCCGCACCATTTTTAGCTATGATGACTTTAAAACAATTGGCTGAAGATGAGAGACACAATTTCGACAGTGTTGCAATCAAGGCATTGGAGCATTCATTCTACATGGATGATGTTCTACACGGGTCCCATTCTGTCGAGTTAGCAGTAAAACTAAAGCAAGATTTAATAACGTTGTTAAAATCAGGGGGGTTCAATTTAAGAAAGTGGTCTTCCAACGCATTAGCCTTACAAGACGATACAATCGGGGCGAGTAGCAAGCAAGAAAATTTTGATTTCAAGGAAATGGAGACATCAAAAACCTTGGGATTACGTTGGAATTCAAAGGCAGACTTATTTACATTTCAATCAAAAATTGAACCATCTAACAAAGCACCAACTAAGAGATCTATGTTGTCAGACATATCAAAGTTGTTTGACCCTCTTGGTTGGCTGTCACCGATATCAACCAAGCTAAAACTGCTATTTCAGCAAGTTTGGATATCTAGTAGTCAATGGGATGACAAGTTACCCGATCAAATTAGCAAGGAATGGCTCAACATTAAAGGTGACATGCACAAAATCAATCAATTCAAGTTGGAGCGTTGGTTGGGTACAGGAGAAAACAACACGCTAGAATTACATGGATTCTGCGATTCTTCTAATAAAGCCTACGCATGCGTTGTTTACTGCAAGACAGAAAACAACGGCGAAGCAAAGATCACGTTAGTAGCAGGAAAAGCAAGATTAGCACCAGTAAAAAAATCAATTACATTACCAAGATTAGAGCTTAGCGGTGCTCTACTACTGGCAAAACTGTTGTTCAAAATTCAACAATGCCTCATCAGTCATAATATCAAGATATATACTTGGACAGATTCAATGGTAGTCCTAGCCTGGTTACAAAGAGAGCCAGGACGATGGAAGCCTTTTGTCGCCAACAGGGTGCGACAAATATCAAGCATGATACCTACAAACAGCTGGCGTTACGTCAAGTCAGCAGAAAATCCAGCGGACTGCGCAAGCCGCGGGTTGGGTATCGATCAATTGAAAAACCATTCTATGTGGTGGGAAGGACCGTCGTGGCTGCGGAACTACGACCCTGACCATGAAACTGGGCAAGCAGTGTTTACCACAGACGAAGAAGCAAGACAAGCAAAGCAGCTTATTAATCACATGTCGCAGCAAGAAAGCGATAACATTTTGGGTGAATTATTAACAAGATATAGTTCACTCGCCAAACTAACAAGAGTTTTAGCATGGATTTTAAGATTTATCAAGCAAGCGAAATACAAGAAAAACCGCATGCAAACTTATTTTACATTACAAGAATTAGTAAATGCTAAGCATAAAATAATTTTATATGTACAGCAGAGAGAATTTGCCCAGGAAGTACATAATTTACAAGAAAATAAGCCGCTATCAGCAAAAAACAAGTTATTGCAATTAAATCCATTCCTTGACAACCAGGGAATTCTCAGAGTCAGAGGAAGACTAAGCAAGGCCAAGATTGATCAAGATATGATGCATCCGATTATCATAGCTCACGAAGGTCACTTAACAAACTTAATTATAGATCAAGCACATAAACTTACCTTCCATGGAGGAGCACGGGTGACATCAGCATTCATTCGCAAGAATTACTGGATCATAGGCGGTAATCGAGCGGTCAAAAAGCGTATACGTACCTGCGTTACCTGTCGTAAACACAATCCAAGCAAGATGACACAGTTGATGGGTGATTTACCTACGCAGAGATGTAACGTTGCAAAGCCTTTTGAACATACAGGCGTCGATTTTACTGGGCACGTGCTCATAAAGGCCAACAAGGGCCGTGGGATTAAGACCACAAAGGGCTACGTGGTTGTATTTGTCTGTATGGTGACCAAGCTTGTTCATATAGATTTGGTCTCAGACCTTACATCATCAGCATTCATAGCTGCGTTGCGAAGAATGGCTGGAAGAAAGGGCTCGCCGAAACATTTGTACAGCGACAACGGTACAAACTTTGTCGGCGCCAACAAAATTTTACAAGAAGAATTTAAGCAGATACAAGAAACATTCGATCAAGATTTCATCAAGGAAATTACTAGCATGGAGATCGAATGGCATTTTAACGCGCCCTCATGGCCTACAGCAGGAGGGCTGTGGGAGGCTGCGGTCAAAAGTTTAAAATACCATTTAAGAAGAGTAGTTGGAGAGCAAAAGCTCACCTTTGAAGAGTTCAGCACAGTTCTGGCCCAGTTAGAAGCAGTACTTAACTCCAGGCCACTGTGTCCTCTGACTGAAGATCCCAACGACTTGGATTTTCTCTCTCCGTCAAGCTTTATCAATCTAAATCAAGACATGACTATATTAGAAACAGAAACAGATATGCGGACGAGATGGCATTTAACTCAAAAAATAGTACAAGATATTTGGAAACGTTGGCATACAGAATATCTCACACAGCTGTCAGCAAGAAGCAAGTGGAGACATTCTCAACCAGACATTCAACTAAATGACATTGTTACAATTAACGATGCAAACTTACCTCCTGGGAAGTGGGCAGTTGGCCGCGTCGTCCAGCTGCATCCCGGTGCCGATGGCCACATCAGGGTGGTCACATTGAAAACTAAGAATGGGCTTATCAAGAGGCCTATTCTCAAGCTGTCTATTCTCCCTGTGAATGATAGAATCGACAAACAAGAGTTGGGTTCCAAGGAAGAGAAAGACGGCAAGCCATATCAAAACAAAAAAGTAAAACACAGCTTCTCATCGCTGGTAATGTTACTTTTGTATTTCATGAGCATTTTGACCACAACTCACTGTTCATACAATGTGACACAATTAAAAGACAATCAAGGTCTTTATTTTGACAAAATTGCAAACATGCAATTAATCAGAGATGAATGGAAGATAGTCACATACTATGACATGAATTCATTTTGGCAAGGTACAGAAGCATGCAGTAAATACCTTAGCTACTTGGATCAGTTATGCAACAAGTATAAAGAAACGTCGCATTGTGACGTCATCCAAGTTCAATTGCAGCAAGAATTCTCAGAACTCGAGTATTATAACCACCTGTTGCTGAGTCAGCATTCCAGCACGCGCCGCGCACGGGATCTGCGCCGCCGCAAGCGAGGCCTTATCAACGGTATAGGGTATCTTGCAAACAGCTTATTCGGTGTACTTGATGAGAGATTCGCAGAACAATATAAACAAGATATTCAATCAATACATGACAATGAAAACCATTTGCTCTCGCTCTTGAAACAACAGACAACGGTTGTTGAAGCAGAATACAACGTTTTGAAAAGGAACGGGCAAGCAATCAATAAGCAACACAAGTTGCTTAATACACTATCGATCAAGTTAGATAAGATGGAGAACGTTTTATTGAACGAATCAGAGAGAAATCGAATCATGAACGATTTCAGTACGGGAGCAATCGCAACGAGCAATGTTTTAAGACAACTAAAAACAATCCAAACAAGTTTATTAGATACCATAACAGATGTTTATCACGGGAGACTCAATTTTCATTTACTGTCACCAGAACAACTGAAGGACACTCTGAATACAATATCGAGTCATCTTTCAAAGGATCTTACGTTACCAATCAATAATTTACAAATTAACTTCAGGAACATTTATCAATTATTGACAGTCAAAGCAAGAATGACTGAAGAGTTTTTAATATTCGAAATGAAATTGCCTCTGGTGTCTAGAGATACATTTTCAATCATGAAAATTATTCCAATACCTCAACTTGTAGGTAACTCAAGCATGGCTACTTTAACTCCGATTGCTGAACATGTTGCAATCAATTTGAAGAAGGACTCGTATTTACCGATGTCTACATACGACATCCAGATATGTCAACGTGACAATCTCGATAACTATCTATGTCACATAGAGAAGCCGATTTATCATCTCAAGAATGATGAAAAGTTATGTGAAGTAGAACCTGATTCCAGCAAATGCAAGATCAGCATTACGACTTGTTCGAATCAATGGACAGCTCTTAGCAAAATAAACAAGTATGCATTTTTCTGCTGTAGTCAGTGTCAAATTAGAGTTCTATGCGACGATAGTGTGTCGCCGGGACAGTTAGTAAAAGCAGGCATATTGGGAGTCGAACACGATTGTCTAATTAAAACCGAAAGTTTTACGGTTTACTCTCACGATGAAGGTTTTAGCACTTTAGACATAAAACCATCTTTCAAGCTGCCTGAGATAGAACCAATCAATCATATCATAGACGTAGGCATCCCAACTCCACTGATACAAAACTATACACTCCTCTCGAGCAGCAAGGAGCTTGACGAAATCAAGAAGCAACTCCGCATTCTTAAAGCAAGTGAAAATTTGCCAAATCAACTTTCGTATCACGATATCCATCACTATACAGCATTCTATGTGGTGATCGGAGTTGTGGTGGTGGTTGGAGCAGGCTTCATGGCACGACGGCTGCGTAACAGGCGAACCGCATCTCTCGAGGTGGCAAGGGCCGCATTGGCGAGTCTACAATCCGCGCAACATGTGACTCCGGCACGGGCAGAGGCTGGGGCCTCTATATCATCGTCCACAGTTCAATATAGTGTTAGTGCGCGTAATCAGTGTGAAATTCCGTGTGTATCAGATTACAGTGAAATGCCAAAAGTGCATAAGTTAGACAAGTGTACAGTGCCTATGTCTCGTAAAACGGAGTTCAAGTAGAGACACTAAACATAGAATAAGGACCAATTGGAATCACCTTGTCAATCATTTAGTATAAGGACCAATTGGCATCACCTTGTTACTCATCTTTTCATGCTCATCTCATATTCATCTTCCCGCTCGGGAGCATGTACGGTGCAACCGCACATTCTGCAATTCAGCAGTTTACGCCACATTCATTCAACTCATAATAATTAGTTCAGTTCGCGTTGAGCTATCAAGTCAGCCAGGCGTTCTCGTTACAGCCAACAAGGGCCGCGTCACTCACTTCATTTCCACACCATCAGTACATTAAGCTCATTTTACTTTAAGTACCTTTGGGACAATACAGTAGTGTTTCAGTACTTTACTTTCTTTCATTCCATTCACCCATCATCTAAAGTAATATATGGTCTAGCAAGGGGCCATACAATTATATTGATTATATGCTTAAGGCTTTAGTCTGCTAGTGCAAAATACGGAAATTCGCAGCAAAAACAAATCATGTGTGCGGGGACCTTCCCCTTTGACACCTAGTCGTACTTAAATTATTTGAGATGATGCTAAAGTCGCTCTACCTGCCTATTAACTGACCAAAAAAAAAGGAGGTTATCAATTCGACCCTTATATTTATTCTTATTTCCAGAAACCACCATTTAATGACGTTATAAAAATATAGTATTTCGAATGGTTATTATTGAAATTCATCATCACTAGTTTTCGATCATTTTTTCTGCTTCCGCATAATGGAACTTGTCGCCTTGCCACTGCAAAATTGTAACAATGCTAAGGATTTCTTTTTTAATATCTAGGACATTTGCGCGAAAGACACTTGCGCGAAAAGACATTTGCGCGCAAGCACATTAGCGCGAAAGGACACCTGTTGCGAATGGACTTTTGCGCGAACGGACACTTGTTGGAATGGGTACTTGCGCGTCTAATAGCCCGTGAGATTAATTACAGACAAAACATAACATCACGCTTGATTTTGACTTGATATTCGTTTAGAACGCCCTCGATTACCATAGACGTGACACCTATGACGAACAATTCGCAACTTTTCGCAACCGCCATCTTTGATTTTGGTTTCCATTCATTGTAAGGAATCTTATTTCCCGCAACTATCCGTTCGCGCTGGTGTCTTCCGCGCATGCGTAAAAAATTAAAAAATCATAGATAAAAACAACCCTTCTTTTTTGTAGTCGGTTAAAATAATTATTCATGGCATAACATGCGCGCGATAGCATGATTGTGCAAGTAAGAAGTGAAAAACAATTGACGATATTCCGACGTCCTTATACCTCGACCGGAAGGCGGTCACTGAGGAAAGGCAAACGTTTTTGTATTTATACTGTAACATTATGGGTGTTTTGATATACTACTCGTAATACTTTTCAGTTTACGGTCATTATAATGTGTTTTTTTTTTGTCGTGTCATTCAACAGTGGCCCTTTGATAAAATCGAATAAATATAAAATAATACGTAGTTTTTGATAATAAATTTGTATTATACAAATTTATTGTCAAAAACTACGTATTATTTTAAAGCAAAAACCGAATTTGGCGATATTATCGTAATCAGGTTAAGAAAATAAAATACTTTTTACAAAAAGTAACGAGCCAACTTTGAAGACAGGGATATAAAGGTATTTACTGGCTCGATAGATTTTGCGATTTAGCCTGTGTTGCCTCGGATGGAGTGTGGAAACAGAACTCTTACTCGCGTTGGGCGCGAGAGACCTCTTTTTAACGCCAGATTTACGCAACAAGAGCGTGTTTTATGAACTTTAAAAAATACATAGTTATTAAGCATATAGCCAATATTAAGGTGCATTAAAAATAATTGCAATTCCTTTACCACTTTAGTCAAAAAAACATTGTAAACCTGCGCGAATATTTCGACGGGCTGTCAATGTTACTGGACTGGGGCCCGAATATTTAAATACGTATTTTTTTAAACTTCATGAAATTCTTTTGTTGCGTAAATCAGGCGTTGAAAAGATGTCTCTCGCGCCAAGCGCGAATCCGAGTTCTGTTTCGGCACGCAAAATCTATCGATACACAATAAATACTTTTATACATGTATCTTCAAAGTTGGCTCGTTACTTTTGGTAAAAAATATTTTATTTTCTTAATCTGATTGCAATAATATCGTCAAATTTCACGGTTTTTGCTCAAAAAAATTACCTACATAGTTTCTGCCAATAGTTATTATTCAATTTGATTGAAAGGCCAATGTTGAATGACACGACAAAATGATTACCCTAATGATTAGGTACATTTTACATTTAGCGTCAATTGAAATGTTTTCTTCCAATATTGGATCATTATCCTTATTATCATCACTCTCCTGCCCTTATCCCAATTTATTTGAAGCCAGCGCAGCATTTCTTCCATGCTTATTTATTTACTAGCTGTGCCCGCGACTTCTTCCGCGTGTATCATATGTATGGGTCCGATAATTTTTAACAAAATACCCGATGTAATAAAAAATGAGACATTTCCGCTTTTCAAAAATAAATTGTCAGATCTATTAATTAATAAATGTTATTACTCAATTGACGAATTTCTGACCGATAAGACTTTACTGACTTAATTGATAATATGACATCTCTGTATCTGTACCTAAATGATGAATGTAATTAATTTGATTTCTGAATTCTGTAAGGTGATATCTGTTTTTATATTGACATTCCAATTCCTCATGTTTTTTTTTTTTTTTAAGTTTAAATTCTAATTATAATTATGTACTTATTTGCACGCCTGTTAGGGTAGGATATGGTTCTGAGCTTTATTATTGTATTCCATCCTTGTGTATACCCATATTTAAGCAAAATAAATGATTTGATTTGATTTGAATGAATAAAATACATACACAATAAAATTGGCAGGGTTCCATTTTCAAAATTTGAACTTATTTTTTTATTAGATCGTTTACAAGTGGCCAGTTCTAAAAACTTTCAGTGTCGCCCTCGTAGGCGGACTTAATGCCAAAAGGCATGGGTTTGAGGCTCTAGATTTTTAAAAATTGTAATTTGTCCTGCCTGATGCCACAGAACGTACGTAATAAATTGTAGCGTACAATAGAATCAATCAAACTAAAATATTTTTTAAGTTAAGTAAATTGTTAGACTACATATTTATTACGTGGTGGCGTGGCTAGAAAGCATACTTCCTGGCCACACCACTAATTTTGTTCAATTTCTCGTAAACCGTTATAGTACTGTTTCTGTTAATCACGTACCCTAATGAACAAATTATTAGCTAGTAATAAACTAATATACAGGGTGATTTTTCCAAGTGGGCGTAGATGGCCAAATCCGAATCTATGAGAAATAGCAAAAAATGCACAAACGAGTATCGAGCCCGATTCTCCCGGTACAACCCCCGAAAAAAATACATCGCAAGAACGCCTGACAGTTTTTTTATTCAGTTTTGTTATTGCAGTGTACGTGGTGGCGCGACTAGGAAGCATACTTCCTGTCCGCGCCACCTTGTTCAATTTCTCGCAAACCGTTATACTCATAGTACTATTTTTAATTATGAGAAACAATGACCATAATATTACGAACATTTTTTGTATTAACTCCGATCAGTGGCGTGCAGTGGTTCCTCTGGTAAGGTAGGCCACACATACTGAATTACTGACACCCAAAACAAAAAACTCGGCAACATCACAGCGTCGCTCTACTTAGGATGACCCTCAAAGTAGTCACATCTATTGATATATTCAGTCACCCTTCCGGGCCCCCCGCACCCGCCCCTGGTATTTTTAGTAATCTTATGAGAAACAACGCCATCTAGCTTAAATATCAGGAATTTCAATGGCATTCAGTCAATACAAAACGTAGGTAGAAGCTTCGTTAAAAAAATCTTAAAAATAAAACAGAGTGCGCTGTCAACAAAAAAATAAAATTACCCGAAATTACCATGGTATAGTTTAGATTTTTGAAATATTAGAAAAAAAAACATTGAAAATAAGCCTGTAAAAACCAAAGTTATAAATACAAGAACTCACCACATTATTCAAAGTTCAAATCACGATTTTCTGACAATGCAAACAAAAGCAAGATTCATTTGAAATGACGAGTACGAGATGAATTTTGGGTTAATTCGGGTACCTACACCTTTAGACACAACTTGAATCTTATCATTAAACGATTGTGAATACTTACTGTTTTTAACTTATAACTAACACACATTATCAGCGCAAACTTCACAACAGAACACCATTTTAAGTAAATAAACAAATACAACAAATAATATTTACACTACTGTACGTTTCAATGCGAATTACAACCGTCAGATATCATAAAAAGCAAAACATTCAAGATCGCGAAATAAATTTTGCTGGTCACATGAAACAAATATGGCTTACAACTTTCTAAGAAAAATATAATTGCTACTTTGTCGATAAAAAACACTACCAAATATAATTGCATCACTGCATACCGTTTTAGCCGGATAATACTTTGTGGCCAATCAGTGGCCAGCTACACTCGCAGGAGTTGAGCGAGTTGAGCCCCCAATCTATCAATGATCTATACATGTGTGCCGTTCATACACACGAAAATGTGCATCAGTGTGCGTAAATTTTCGTTTTTAAATTGTCGTTGCCTAGAAGAGCCGGGAGCGAGCGTTGTAGTATTATTATCAGTTACGTCACACGGGCGCGACAAGTTGCTATAAGTATTTTAACAGGAGTTTTAATTTTTTTTTTTTTAAATTTTGCATTGCTTTATTACATAGTTATAATAAATGCATTTGTTGAGTTGTTGGTAGGAATGGTAGGGTAGGCTAGGCCTAATTGCCTCTATGGACGGCACGCCCCTGATTGTCAGAAAATCGTGATTTGAACCTTGATTAATGCGGAGTTCTTGTATTTATAACTTTGGTTTTAATAGGCTTATTTTAAAGGTTTGTTTTGTTTACAGCGCACTCTGGTTTATTTTTTAGATTTTTTTGTAGCGGAGCGACATCCTTCGTTCTTGTGTTGACAGAATTCCATTGAAATTCCTGATATGCTAGATGGCGTTGTTTCTCATACGCTTACTAAAAACACCAGGGGTGGGTGCGGTGGGCCCGGAAGGGTAAGTGAATATATCAATAGATGTGAGTACTTTGAGGGTCATCTTAGCGTGGCCTACCTTCCGCGGGGAACGACTGCACGCCACTGCTGACAATGCAAACAGAAGAAAGATTAATTTGAAATGACGATGAATTTTGGGTTAATTCTCGTAATTCGGGTACCTAAACATCTTTCTTTGGACACAACTTGAATCTTATCATTAAACGATTGTGAATACTTACTGTTTTTAACTTTTAACAAACACACTAACAGCGCAAACTTCACAACAGAACACCATTTCTAAGTTAATAAACAAATACAACAAATAATATTTACACTACTATACGTTTCAAAACGAATTACAAACGTCAGATATTATAAAAATCAAAACACTGAAGATCGCGAAATAAATTTTGCTAGTCAACTGATGTTTGAATCACAACACATGAAACAAATATGGCTTCTAAGAAAAATACAATTGTTATTTTGTCGATAAAAAAACACTACCAAATATAATTGCATCACTGCCTACCGTTTTAGCCGGATAATACTTTGTGGGGCAGCCAATCAGTGGCCAGCTAGCCAGCTACACTCGCAGGAGTTTACGCCCCTATTTACTATGTGTGCCGTTCATATACACGAAAATACGCATCAGTGTGCGTAAATTTATCAATGGAAATTAGGCCGGCTGCGGCCTTGCCTAGACGGCCGGGAGCGAGCGTCGTAGTATTTATCAGTTACGTCACACGGCCGCGACAAGTTGCTATAAGTATTATAACAGGAGTTTTTTATTTTTTATTAATATAGTTATAATAAATGCATTTGTTGCGTTGTTGGTAGGAATGGTAGGGTAGGCTAGGCCTAATTGCCTCTATGGACGGCACGCCCCTGCTAACACTAAGAATTTGGACTCGTTTTTAGAACATTTTGCGTCTGCCGTGTCGAGTCTAAAAACATTAAAACTTAGCAACTTGTCCGATTTTATTCTTCTTTATCTCTCTTTATGGAAAATAGACCCGGAGACCGCTCGCGCTTTTGAAATGTTTAAGCGAGAGACTGCTTTGCCTACGAGGACTTGATCACATTTCTGCGTGAACAATCGAAGATATTAGACCGCACTTCGGCAAACGTTACGACGAAACGCGTCAGCACCGACATAAACAAAAATGTTTCTAAGTCTACCCATTCCTTTGTAGGTACTAGCGCGCCGTTGCACACAAAAGATAAAAATAAATCTTGTCCGTTTTGCGACTTGGCAAATCATTTCAATTTGTTTAAATGTTTTAAATTTCAAAAATTACCGCTCGATGATAAATTTAAAACTGCCTCAGTTTGTCCCATAACAACGTCGCCTGTAAATCGGAAGTACGTTGCCGCTATTGCAATTGTAGGCATCACTCGCTGCTATGTAGGAAACAACAGCTGACTTCCCCCGCGCCCGGCGCAGCGCACGCGAATAATAATGCTACTCCGCCACCGCCGCCAGCATCTACCTCCCAGCAGGTAAATACAACTGCCTTGTCAGCCCTATCGACGCCTCCTCCGGTGCCAAATAATAACCGCCGTGATAATAATATTACCTGTCTTTTAGGCACGGTTCAAGTTTTAATACCTGATTCTGCGGGTGTGTTGCACAATGCCCGCGCGCTTATTGATTCCGGATCGCAAAATAATTTTTATACAACGACATGCTTAGCAAAACTTAAAGTAAATTTTAATCGAATAACGCGCGCTGTTGTAAAGGGGATCGGTTCGTCGCCTAATCCGATTAAGGGTTCCGTCAGCATTGATTTGTTTTCGAACGATAAAAATATTTAATTAAACTGGACTCTTACGTCATTGATAAAATTACGGATAATTTGCCTTCTGCTCGTATCGGACCCGCTTCGCTCAGTTATTTAAACCAGGTTCAGTTAGCTGACAGTAGTTTCCATTCGCCTGGGGGAATTGACATCCTCATCGGTGCACCGCAGTTTGCCAAAATTTTACTCTCGGGACGCGTAAACGGTCCGTCCGGGTTACCTACCGGTATTGAAACGATTTTTGGTTACATAATCGTAGGAAATTGTCCTATTAGTAATCCGTCTGCTGAGTCCGTTTTTTTATGCTCGTTTGTACAGAATGAGCCTCCGTTATCAAATATGCTAGAAAGGTTCTGGCAGCTCGAAGAAGTAGCGCCCGAGCGCCCGCTGAACGCCGCGTCTAGAGAGTGCGAGAAGCTGTTTATCTCAAGCGTGTCGCGTGATGGCACAGCAGGCTTAGCCAAGTTGACAATCTACAATCGTTAACGCTAATAGAAAACTAATCAAATGTATGGGGATGACGTCATCTTAGCGTTAAGTCACGTGGTCTAAACAAACGAATAGAAAATTCGTAGACAAGTTTACATCGTTCGAAATGATAGAATAAAATGTGATCCTTTCTACAACGTTGAACGCTACATCCCATATAAATCGTAGCCAAGTCACAGTTTTGACAAGCGCTAACGAAACGATGTCGAAGTTTATGAACGCCAGCCGAGCGATCGCCGAGACCCAAGAGAAAACGATTAAAAAATGGCTCCTATATGAGCCAGCAGTGTTGAGACCGAGAAGTGTTTTGTTTATTTACCATAATTTTGGACTGTATTTATCATTTCAGAGAAACAAAGGGTCTATTGATAAGTAGAGGGTCAAACACCATTGTTTTGATTGTGTCATAAGTAATAGTATTAGTTTTACGTTTCTAACTTTCAAGTGCCCAAGTATGATAGATTTTAACAAAGGAAGATTACGAAATAACTAACTTACGTACCATTCCATAAATTCTAATAAAGCTGCAAACTGTTCCGGGCTTGCTCGAGATCTAGATTCCATCATATAAAAGTTGTTCATTTAAGGTATCTTTCATTCTAATGCACGATATCATATTATTTGGAGTGACAGTAATGTTTAAAATTACATTCCGCACTTGATATATTATAATCAACTAATTATAAGTAGAACTCGCACCTTATTTCGCTTACTTTTTTAAAACGTTAGACAATTATTCCTTTCTTAACAATCCAAAACAAAACGTGAGCTCGCGCACTAAGTACACAACTGTGACCTTGACGTTAGTTTGACGTTTGTTGGAACGCTCACCATAGACTAAAGTACAGGTTTTGTCGAAGTTCATTGTAGAACGAGCGATCGACTCAGTCGTGTCAAGTTGGCTACCAAGTTAGCGTTTTCTACAATCGCGAAAGAGAATCGATACGAAACGTTTGTAACTTGGCTAGGCCTGCAGGACGTTATAGTGTGGCGTTACCTTTTGCGCGCGACGCCTCTGAGCTCGGTGACTCATACAAAGCTGCTATGCGTCGTTATATGTACTTGGAGCGTAAGTTAACCCCGCTGCCCCAGAGTTGCGATTGGAATATGACGCGATTATTAAAGAATACCTATCGAAGGATTATATCTCAGATTCGCTACCTACGGGTTTTTATATACCAGATCGTAGAAGTAACTACAAAGGTGCGAATGGTTATGGACGCCAGCGCCAAAACTGATTCGGGTAAATCACTCAATGATTTGTTATATCAGGGTGAGAATTTATAAAACGATTTGTTTTTAATTTTACTTGACTTCCGCTTATATCCCGTGGCTTTTACCAGTGACATACATCAGATGTTTTTACAGATTTTGGTTAACGAGGATCACAGAATGTTTCAAAAATTTTTATACCGCTTTGATCGTTCTTTACCGTTTGACACCTATCAATTTAACCGCGTTTGCTTTGGATTGCGCTGTAGTCCTTTCCTCGCCATGCGAGTTTTAAGACAACTTTGTGACGACGCACGCGCATCTTACCCGCGCGCCGCGGATGTTGTTGTGCATAATTGTTACATGGACGATATTTGTTACTCCGTACCCACCGTCCAGGACTCCTTGCGGCTCAAGGATGAGCTGTTAGGATTGTTTACGGCCGGGGGCTTTAACCTTATGAAATGGTCCAGTAACTCAACAGAGTTACTCGAATCATTGCCTGATACTCACCGCTATTCTTCCAAAGTAAATTTCGATGAACCTAATCAAAGTCTAAAGGTTCTTGGACTAGAATGGTCTCCCACCACAGATGTTTTTTCCTTTTCTGTCACTCTTGACAACCGTCCATGTACCAAGCGCAAAATCTTATCGGTTATTGCTCGCCAGTTTGATGTTTTAGGTTTGATCGCGCCAACTATTCTTTATGCGAAACTAATCTTACAAAAACTCTTTGTTCTCAAGCTGGACTGGGATGACAAGCCGCCCCAGAATGTAATGATCCTTTGGGAGAATTACCTTCGCGAACTGCCTGCATTGCGGGACCTAAAGATAAAGCGTCATCTTGAGGTGTTTAGAAACTACCTCGTCACTATTATTGCATTTTCCGACGCGAGTGAACGAGCTTACGGAGCCGCCGTATATGTCAAAGTTCAGCAAGATCCCCACTCCCCTGCGGTTGTCAACCTGGTGTGCGCGAAATCTAAAGTCGCTCCTCTCAAAACGATATCGGTTGCCAGACTTGAGCTCTGCGGCATTTTACTTATGTCTAAACTGGTGCAACGAGTTATGAACACTTATAAACCGCGACACAAAATTGAGAATATATTTTGTTTCACCGACTCAATGGTCGCCCTATATTGGATTCATTCGGATCCCCAAACTTTAAAAACATTCGTCGCTACGCGTGTTACAAAAATTTTAGATTGCCTTCCCGCGGAACATTTCTTTCACGTTCCCGGTACCGACAACCCTAGCGACTGCTTATCGCGAGGTTTGTCTCCTAAGCAATTGTTGTCGCACCCGATGTAGTTCAGTGGCCCATCATGGCTTCAACAGAGCGTCGATACGTGGCCTGTTACCTCTGTCGACACTAGCGCCATTGATGTACGATTGCCGGATTCCGTTGTCTACGTTTACAAGTTTTCAGGTAAACTGCCGCGATCTAAATCGATTACCGCATCAGATATGATTTTTGCTGAAAGGATGCTAATTACCGCGTTACAAGACTTTTACTTTTCTGACAAAATCGCACGATTAAAATCAAACAAAAATTGTCGCACCGCGTTAAGACGCCTCTCTCCCTTTATCGATAGCGAGGGCTTATTGAGAGTCGGCGGTCGACTCCGTAACGCTGAGTTGACCGATGAACAACGGCATCCGTTGCTGCTTCCACATAAAGACCGTATCACCGATTTGATCGTGTCGCACTATCATCGCCACAACTGTCATACTGGTCCGGTGGCTCTTATGTCAATATTGCGGCAAAGTTATTGGATACTGTCTTGTCGTAATGTCGTACGTCGTATCGTGCATAAATGCAATTTCTGTTTCCGCGCTAAACCCAAGGCCGTGCACCCCTTCATGGGGGACTTACCCACGTGCCGCGTAAAGGAAGCTAAAGCTTTTACACGCACGGCTGTTGATTACGCGGGCCCTATAAGTATTACCCCGCAACGTAAACGTGGCGTTCGCTCTATTAAGGCATATCTCGCGAGAGACCGCTCGACGCGCTGCCTGTTACTGCAGCGCCTGCAAAATCTCAACCCGGAGATTTCGCTAGCGTAGTCGCGGGCATAACTGCTCCCGCTGGGAAGCCCGTGCCTGAAAAGGCATCGTTTCGGGTTGATGATGGTTTCGTGACGGTGTTGAGGGGGAAGCGCCGTCAACGTACCTATAAGAACCGCTGCGGTACTGCTCCGTCGGAGCACAACGTGCCTATTCGTGCCGCGAAGCCGAACACTCCGGTGTACATCTCCCGCCTACACTACACCACTACGGCGGAGGACATCATGGAGTACGTGCGTCGGAAGACCAAGTACGTGGCGAGAGTGCAGCTGCTTGAGTCGCGCCGCAACGTCAACTTTAAGGCGTTCGTGGTGCGTATACCAACGTGTTATCTGCACCTCGTCTTTGAGGAGGACTTTTGGCCGCAAGGAGTGATGTTCCGTCGCTTCCACGGACAAGTGCTACCTGAACGCACAAAGGCATATTGCACAAGTAAAGTGTTACTAACATAGTTTTAAGGTTCTATTTACTAACACAATTTGTATTTTATCATAATTATGTATGTTAGTATGTAAGGTATATATCTATGGACCAACGAAGCCTGAAAATAAATGGATGTTGTTGTTGTTATATCTATGCATTTTCGTGTGCTTAGTCACTCGCGCTGTTCATGTCGAGTTGACTACCGATCTTAGTACGAGTACCTTTCTCTCAGCGTTTAAACGATTTCTAGCCAGACGGGGTGCTGTACAGACTATTTACTCTGACGCAGGAACTGTCTTCGTCGGTGCGAAGAACGCTCTTTCGGACATCTACGCTTTAGTCAATTCTGATGAGTATCAAACCGCGTTCTCTAACGAGTTGGCCGAGCATAAAGTAACGTGGAAAATCAATCCGCCGCGCACTCCACATTTCGGTGGACATTACGAGATATTCGTTAAGGGCTTCAAAACTCATTTATATAGGACTATAGGTTCTCAATTGCTGACCTACGAAGAGATGTTAACGGTATTAACACAAATTGAATGCGTTTTGAATTCGCGTCCGCTCACGCCCCTTAGTGAGGATCCGTCTGAGCTAAGCGCATTGACTCCATCGCATTTTCTGATGTCTACGCCGCTAAACCGCTTACCCTTTTGCGAAGCTACCGGTGATAACGCAAGTTTAAAGAAACGATACGCTTTGTTAGATCAATTGGTGCAATCATTCGCAAAACGATGGAAACGTGAATATCTTCACCTTTTGCAATCCAGAGGGAAATGGAACACTCATTCAGATCCTATCAAGATAGGTAGCATCGTGGTTGTAGTTACTGATAACGTTGGACCTCTATCTTGGCCATTAGGTATAATTCTTGAAACCTATCCCGGTAAAGATGGGATCAGTAGAGTCGCTCTTGTCAAGACGGCGACAGGGATCTATAAGAGACCTGCCGTCCGCCTCTGCCCTCTACCTTCGCAATAGAGTTTCTTCCGCTCCCCGGCTTATAGTTTAGTGTATTTTCAAAACCGATGGTTTTAAAACCGGGGGCATGTTCGCACCGCTGCATTGGCGCTCCCTTATTTTAGGTATAGTTTTTATTCTACCCGCTTTTACTTTATATTTTTTTATTTCGCTGCTTGGTTTTGTACTGAGGTCAGACAGAGGACCGACACCGCCGCCGCGTGGTCGTGTCCGTGCCGCTCCATTTCATGTATCCACAATTTTGGATTAAAACCGCTTTGAGGTTGTTTCGTGCCGTGCACGACCCTCACATCGTCCTCACCATCAAGAAGACCGAGAAGAGCGCATCAAGGTCGCAGCAGCGTTGGCACGTGGAGCGACGCCCTGAACCGGACTGCCCAACGTGGTGCTAAGGTTGGTCAATTTTCTTTCCTTAGTTGCAAGACCAGCAGCTTTCTCAATCTTGTGTTCTTTCCCCTTTTTATAAAATATAACCTATGGAGATGACTCTTTTGGATTATATGAACTTGGAGGGTTGTATGGATGATTTAAATTTTTTAAATGATTATAATTTTGTAACTCCATTTGTGTTACTGGCGCGATTTATATTTTCATCAACATATAACCTGACACTGACCTGCAAATTGCAATAAACGTAAGAAAATTTAAATTTCGCAGGCTACCCTTGCGCATCCACCTTAAAGTATTAGATGCTCCTAAAGTATATATGTTCTGTGATTAGATGTAAGATGACGTTGTAGTGCACCACCGTTTCATATAAAAAACGAATTTATTTTCGTTGAGATTCGTAAAAAGCACTCAAAATATGTATGATTCCACAGTTATTAGATTTAATCTTTTGGTATATAGAATATTAAAATATTGTATGTACAGTTTATAATGTTTACTTCTGTAGGCATAATTCACAGTTACATTACTAGGGGTATTATCACTTTTAATTTAGTCTAATCTTCATAAAAACTGAGGATAACACTGTTACAGGTAGTTGAGAATCCAGGTAGATTTTAGTACACAATTTTGCAGTCAATATGTTCTGTATTGGAATTTATTATTTGTTTTATTTTATTGCTTTCTACACTTCTCGACTGAACTAGTTTTTTTCTTTTCAGTTTTTATTTAAAGTTAATAGTTAGTCATTATTAGTTATTTTTTTCGCAGTCGGGTTTTTTATTTTTTTAATTATTTTTAGTTACGATTATAATAAGATGGAGAATTTCGCATTTTTTTTGTTACATTTGTTACAAATTCCATAAACGGTTTAATTCTTTAAAGAAATTTTAATCGTAGGGATGATTTATTTAAATAAAATTATGGACACGATAGGTATACCATATTAAAATCCTCATGATAAGCCCTTTAATTTGATACCCATATTGCAGTATCCAATTTTTATTTATTTGTTTACTTTAAACTATAGCCATGTAGGTTTTTTTTTTGCGCCTCCTATGAACACTTGGGTTAACAAGACGAATCGAACGATATGCTAATTAAATAAATTCGTGAAGCGGTTTGGAAGGTATAAGGTAATAAAGAATATTACATGCATTCATACAAGATACGTGCGAAAAACACAACACTTTCTTGGCAGTCGGGTAAAAAGTAACTGTTTCAAGAATTTTCATGTAGTAATTAAGTATTTTCTGTGCACCAGAAGCCTAAACTGGCAGTAGCATCCATAGTCCTTAATGCATACAAAGCAATTTTTGTCTCCGCAAATTATTTCCCTACCTTATTAAAGTATATTTTTCATTTCACTTTGTATTTTCTAACTAGCCCAAATAAAATACCATACAACAACAAAATATGTTTTTTCTGCCTACCTTGATAATTCATGCAATAGAGGTTTAAGCTGAAAATGGTATAAAGAGATGTGATTGTATACTACTCTATTACTCGTCATCTTAGCAATCACCTCCTTTCTAGCCATATCGTCCTTCACTCAGTCCATACATTATTTCGTTTACAGTATTCTTTTAATATTAGATCATGTTTAATAGGCAATAATAATAAAAATTTCATACCTTCATTTGTAATTTTTTGCAGAAGTTGCTTATTCCGCTTAATTATGTGACATTTCTTAGAAGTAACTGCTGGGAAATCCAGTTCTATGAAGTTACCCACAGCCTGTGTTGTGTCCTTAAGGCGCCAGTACAAAGTGTCAAAACCACACCCCAAGTTTATTATCTGGCATTTGGTTCCACAGCGCTGGAAATATTACCCATAGTTAGCCATAAATCCTCACTCATTTCTTGTGACAGTATTCATTGCAATCTTTTTCTTTTTACTATTTATTTATTTATAACCAACTTATACTAACAGTTTACACCACACATACAAGTTATTGGTTGAACACAAAAGCTATATGACAAGCATACACGTGGCCCACCTAATGGCGAGTGTTCACTGTGTGTGGATGAACAAAGTGTAATGTGCCATAATAATATGCCAGTATCAGGTTCAGATCCAGCACACCAAGCTACCCGAAACTGTCCTAAAGCTTTAGCGATAAAGTTGAAAATCTATTAAAGACATTTGACAGTTTGTAGTAGCTTGATGTGCTGGCGAATGTGCATCATGAACATGATCAGTGATCGCTTATCCCAGACAAGCTGAAGACCTCTACTACTGACTGACATGAAAACAAGTAAGTAATCAGTTATTGATGTCAAAGCTTGGGCATGTTTGAATACCAGCTGCGGTGATTGATGCTGCCGCTAACCTCTAAGAACTGATGAATAAATATTTCCATAGCCCTGACTCGCGCGTAGTAGCCGCGGTTAATCTCAGGCGCCTTGCGATCAGCGTGCCGCGCAAAGTACGGGATGTAGTCATCCTTCCAGTAGCCGAGCTCGACGGCGCATCGCTTGCATTCTGTAGCGTCCGTGTTCGTCGCAATTATTGCCTCATCCTCCGCAGTCCATGATTTTATGTTATCCATTTTGGAATCACTATTACGAATGATGCCACAAAATTATGTAATTTTTTGCTAAAACATTACAGGCTGCCAAGATTAATTACGGAATACACTCTATTTATACAATAATTGTGCCTAAATTAGAAGAAACTGTTTTATTTATATCATTATCAATAACAGGATGATATTCTGAATGCTGACTGATGACAAACAAGAAACAAACGTCAGTTTGACATTGGCAAAAAGCTTTTTTTTTTATTTACCCCGAAGGGTAAGCTATAGTCTTTCGACTTTATTGCCTTGTCAGCAAGGCTATTGCTTATCTCAGCAGGGCTATAGCGTATCTCTGTTGACAGTTCATAGTGATCATCACTTGGCGAGTTTAAATACAAAAAAAAAACTGTATTACCCGGTTAAATTGAAAATGCTCTGTTTACTCGCATATAATTTGCGGTTAGGTACTAACTTAACTTTGTAGGGATAATTCTATTATGGGTACACTACATAGATACGAAAAACTTTATTCCGTCAGTCACAAATACGAATTTCAAAATACCGATTTTCATAATTCCGAATGGTTCAGAATTCCGAATATAACAACTCCGACATGTCATTACTCCTATTTTTATGCACCTGCGGCACGCTCGCTTAGCTTGCTCGCCTTCGCGCTATATTAGTCACAGTTCTAACCTAACCTATCCGAAGTGATTCATCAATAATACAGGGGATTTGCAGCAAGCAAGCAGGCATGAAGTGTGCAAGCAGACATGCAGCATGCAAGCAAGCATGACACATGCAAGCAGGCATGGAACATCTAAGCAGGCATGCAGCATGCAAGCAGGCAAGCAGCAAGCAATCAGGCATGCAACATGCAGCAAGCGTTAATAATGTCACGGCTCCGCCGCTGCAGGCTTTGGGCAGCCCCACGCGAGCTTATCGTCGTAGATGGTTTTAACACTCACCACCGCAGCTTCGGCTTGCTGGCTGGCTGTAGCCGGCCAGCCTCTGCCGCGGCGGCGGGCCTTCAAACCACCTGCTCCTCAGCTAGCGGGCCGCCCCACCCTTCCGCGCCCACGCTTAAGCTTAATCATCAATACAGCTCTCCAAGTTCATATAATCACATTCAATAGCTATTTCATGAAAAAGTCACTTTTTGAGATTATATGAACTTGGAGGGTTGTATTGAAGATTTTAATGAATATAATTCTGTAACTCCATACGTGTTACTGGCGCGATTTATATTTTCATCAACATACAACTTGACACTGACCTGCAAATTGCAATAAACTTGAGAAAATTTAAATGTCGCGGGCTACCCTTGCGCTTCCACCTTAAATTACACTCTAGGGTAGGGCAGACAAGACTACGTGAAGTCGGTTTTGCAGCGATTCATTTCTGTCACTAAATTTTGTAGCACAACATGTTGACTTTTTAAAAATACATGTCAAATAATGCATAAGTATAGCAAAAAAGACGTTGGTCAATAGTTTTCGATAAAATCAAATCTGAACAAATAAAATTCGGAAAAGTGATTCAGTATCCTAATTTTAGTAGTTTATTCGAAGTATTGAAAATCGGAATGTCGTTTTTCGGACCGAGAACCCCTTTTTTTTTCGTGTGGGAAATCATCAAATAACTCCTCCCGCTCTGGGCGGAGCAGGAGGGAGTGTCAGACTTTTACTGACTAAAACCCATCCATGTTCCTTCATCGCCCTTTGTATTCCAGGGCCACGGTATCTCTTTCGAACAGTCCTGCAACTCCGGCAGGCATCGGCCGTTGCGGACCCCTTCCTATTGCTGACATCTCTTTGAGGCGCGCGTGGAACACGAACGCGCCGTCGTCACGGCCTGTCGTCATAATACGGACGGACGGCGAGCTAGCCAATAGCTCACCGTCCACAGGCCCGCGCCTACGGTGGCCGCCGCCCGGTGCGTCTCCCGCGGCAGCTGGGACGTGAGGTTCTCTCCCTCTCACGTTCCGCCGCCTCCTTCGCTAGCATGCATGACTGCTTCGCAGAAGGAGGCGACGGCGTCCCATTCCGTCTCGCTCCGGACCATGGTATGAACCCAAGGCTGGACGCGAGAGGTCGCCGCCGCCTATCGCCGCTACGAGGACACGGCGGTGCTCCACCCACGCGGGGCAGACCTCCACCGTGCCCTCCGGTCGATCCTCACAATGGTAACACCCGGGCGTTTCCTCCCGCTCGATCCGGTGCAGGTACCTCCCGAAACAACCATGTCCGGTGAGGACCTGCGTCAGGCGGAAGGTGAGGACGCCGTGTTGCCTCTCAAGCGACTCCTCCAGGGGACTTATCGCCACTATTGTGGCGTGCCCTGCACGGGGTTGCGACAGTCGTTCTCTCGGACCGAGAACCCTTCGAGCATTTGATTCTTCGAACTTATAAAAATCGGAAAACTAACAAATCGCATTTACGAGTTTCGGTAAAATAAATTTCGTGATTTTTAATAATAGACATTATAATTCTTAGGTAATAAGAAATTCGGACTTTTGAAAATCGGATCTTCGAAATTCGGAATAAAATATTTTTAGGAGTATTTGGGTGTTCCCTTTTATTATGCACTAGTGTGTAATATTATTATGCACGTGTGTGTTATAGTTCGGTTCATGGCCCTAAGAACGATGCATGTAATAAGGCTCACTTTACGAGCAAGTCTGTTGAAAAATTACTATCAGTTGTAACGTTGTATCATTTCTTTTGTCTAAATAACCTAGTTCAACATCAAAAAGTCAAAACAAACCACAGACTTTTAAAATATTAGGGCCGTCCTAAGTTACTAAATGACCTATATTAGCTGATTTACCAGTGTTGTGCGCGCGTTTCGTGTATCCGAACGAATGAGTGAAGACTTGTCGTACTTGCGAGTCGTACACTATATGATGCTCTGTGCGTACACTCGCGCGCGCCGCGCCATATACGTATGCCATTGATTCTTTACCAATGACTGGCACATTCACAGAGTACATTATGTACTGGCACATTTGAATCGCTGCTCCCAACGAAGAAACACGCTCAGAAAGGTTACATACTCTATGCACGCTCACTTGACTTCACAGAGCATCTTATATATACTGCTTGACTTTAATCACCTGTGACCATATACGTGGTTTCCAACATTGTTCGGGCTTACAGCAGGCAGATATTTATTGCTCGTAATTAGCAGTAAACCGCATTAAATTCTGTGTCTTCGTAACCCCCATACTGAGTAAGTGTGAAACAGCCTAATCACGTTTCTATTGTAGGTACCTAACTATCTAAGTCAGCTCAGAATGTGTGCCTAATCTCCTTCACCTTTTGCTATAGTTATTATAAGATCTAGTTGCTTAGTACATTTTGATAATCCGAGTTTTTCCACGACCCTCAAAATGTACAAGTCGTGCCGTGCTTCTCACTACCATATTGTAAACTCCGTACTGATTGTGACTACCACAAATCACCTTCATTGGCGCACGGGTATTTCTCGCTTTGCTTATGCCTCGGTGTCCCAATCAGCGGAGATGATTTGGCCATCTGTGACACGCTGGACGTTATTTTCCAGGGTCAAAGTTCCGGCTGACAAGTACAAAGTTCCGGCAATGTCGTACATATTTCCGACTGACGTTTCCGGCTTAAGTACCGGCTGGAATACCCGCTCAAGTCAAGGCAAGGCATTCCGGGTTCCTGCGCGCTCCGCGTCGGGTTGATATTCGCCTGCGTGGTCGCGCCGTGAATCTGCGGGTCGGCGCGAACACCTGCCGGCCGTCACCCCTCCTGCCCCCGTATTCACAACGCTTCGATTCGATTCCGATTCGGAAAGTCGTATGTCTATCTCGCTCGCTTTCGTAATGCCAAAACAAGATAGACATTACGACTTTCCGAATCGGAATCGAATCGAAGCGTTGTGAATACGGGGGCTGGTGTCTGCAGCGTGGCACACCGCTACGGTCTTTGTTACCTGGGCTGAGCCAGGAGAGTACCGTGCGACTGGCGAGTGAACTTGGGGAAGGGAATTTTGTGGCCATAGACTTACCTACCCTCTTTATTTAATAATATATTTTTATGTTGACGAGGTTCGTGGTCTTTTAATTCTTTTACTTCCAACACGATAACCCTTTCCGTCACATTATAGATATAATTTTTCGGTGCAGGAGGATTTTTTGTTATTTAACAATAGATTGGTAATTCCAATTGCAGTTCAAAAAAGTATTTTAGGGGATATTCATGCAGGTCATTTAAGCATACAATCGGTGTGGTGGCTAGGATTGTCATCTCAAATTAAAGTACTCCTAGAGAACTGTTCACAGTGCATTCATGAAAAAACTAACAGTAAAGGACCATTGATTGTAGAAGAAATTCCGAATAGAGCATGACAGAATGTAGGCATAGATTTATTTAAAATCTCTCGACAAATGAAGGATGTAACCTAACATGTGGACCACCGTGAACGAAAATAAGTGTCACGTATTCTTCACATGTTATATCTATCCCAGTACTGTTTTTTAACTGTGGCTTCCTTGAAAAGTTCAAGCCGCCGCTATGTTGCCGGCAGCAGTCATATGAGGTTTTTTAAATGTTATTATACTTATGCGGAGCAGCGGCGGCACAGTGGTGGCGGCCCCGACTTACGAACAGTAAGTCGTGGGTTCAAACCCAAGCAGGCGCATTACTTTGTGTAATTTGTTTCATCTGCACTGCTCTCAAAACGGTGACGGAAAACATCGTGAGGAAACCGGCATGTCCTAGAACTTAAAATACGAAGACATGTGACATCTACCAACCCGCAGTGGACCCGCGTGGTGCGTTATAGCCCAATCCCTCTCATAGATATTTTTTTTCCAAATGGCACTGCCTTTCATGAGTAGTATGCGTAGGTTTTGGCTTCGCCAAGTCTTTTAAACCCCGTAATTTTGAATAAACTGCTACCCATGAAAAAAGGGGAAGCAGGGTGCTAGTAAGTTATAACAGAATAACTGTCCCAAATATAAATAGAAATATTGGACGCCTATTAAAAAGGGATGACATCCACTCTCGAAGTTTTCTCGCTCGGAATGTGATGGGGTGTATTGATATTATCATTGTATTGTAAATAAATTACTTTAATTACAACTACTGCGATTGACAATATTCTATATTTTTCACACGACACATATTTGTTCTAATCATGGTCTCTTTGGTTTTAACCGACAATGCGGTGGCCAGTACTCACAGAATGCCTTTGCATGGCACGTCATCATTCCAGTTAATTTATGTAATTTCCTTGACACAGACTGATTCTTGCAAGGGAATTGAGTGAATTATGCAGTGAAAGTGATGTGTTTTTAAATAATACCTCCCGTCGCTTGACTGAATTATCAAAAAAATAAGACTATATCGACCATTATATATGTTAACGAATGATTCTATTTGATAGGAAAGCGGACTGTATCTAAAGGGAAAGGTAGAAGGGACTCACCGAAGCTCGCTGAAGAGAGCCGGCTGGCTCCGAATACCTGTGATTTTATGCTGTGGGGCGCCCCAATTCTTGATTCTTGTTGATTTAGACCAGGGATTCCCAAAGTGGTCGATATCGACCCCTTGGGGTCGATATCGGTTTCCTAGGGGTCGACATAAACGAAAACTGATTATGGGGGTCGACGAGGTCTAAAAATCGACCCCTATTAAATGAACACAAGTTCTTATTTAAAACTTTCAAGATAGGTAGGTAGGTACTGTATTGTTTATGTTGTGTTACGTGTACTAAGAATAATTAATATTTATGTAGGAAATAGCATTGTTGTAGTAATATAAAGCCTCAAGTTCGTACAAGATGAAAAACTCGGCAAGTCAGTGTGGACAAGTTTGTGCAAGATAATGAGTTCGAGCGTACGTCTTTCAGGCGCGTTTTGACTTGCTCTCTATTTGACGCTTGCGCGATTTAACACGAACGAATTCATGATCAAGTTGCAAGTCCAAACATGTTCCTGATATTTTACTATTTAACGAGGTTGCACTTAGGTTGAAAGTTCATTTGCGTTTTGAAATTCGTTGGAGCTTGAACGATAATAACTCATATAAGTACTCATTTATTTCAAGAGATTACAAAGTTATTACATAGCTAAATTAAGTGAAGTAAAGTGACTGAAAAAGAATTTACAAAATGCTGAGCTCCCTACGCGAGTTAATAGCGTAACCACACAATATCTGCAGTTTATGAAAAATTAACAGGGTAAGTACCAAACAGTTTTTATCCGGCACAGCGCATCAGCATTGCCCCACTGCACACTGTGTGATAGTGATCAGTTGAGCTATCTGTAGATTGTTTGCAACAGTTTGCAGTTGCCTCAGTTGTTTCAATTGTAAAAATTTACCAGTAAATTTAACAGTTTATTAGGTATTGTTTTTAATTTAGGTACTTAGTTTCTTATTTTTTTATTTGCAGGATTACTGAGAGTTTTATGATGGCGGACACGAAAAAAAAATGCAAACAATACAGTTTGGACTACTTGAAGTTCGGATTTATTGCATCTCCATCAAATCAACACTTGCCGATGTGTCTCATATGTGAAAAAGTATTCAGTAACGATGCCATGAAGCCTTCAAAAATGGATGACCACTTATCGAGAGTACATGCTGACAAAAAAAGTAAGCCCTTGACATTTTTTCAAGCACTTAAAGAAAAACTAGACAAAAGGCCATCCATAAGATCGATGTTTGCGTCATCATCTATTAAAGACGATGATGGTTTACGAGCGTCCTATAATATATCTTTACTAATAGCGAAGTCGGGGAAACCCCACACAATTGGAGAGCAGCTTATCTTACCAGCCATTGCGGAGGTCCTTAACAATGTATTGCACAAACCCGCACATGATATTTTAAAGAGAATACCTTTGAGCAATAACACCGTTCAGAGACGCATAGACGAGATGGGACGCGATGTGGAAAACATTTTATGCAAGTTCTTACAGACCAACAGATTCTCTCTCCAGTTGGACGAGTCTACATTACCCGGCAATGAAGCTCTGTTGTTAGGATATGTTCGATATATCAAAGATGAAAATATGTGCCAAGAACTGCTTTTTGCTACATATTTAGAGACTGATACCAGAGGAGAATCAATTTTTCGTGGAACATTTTTTTACTGACAAAGCTATTCCATGGAAGAACATTGTTTCTGTTGCGACTGATGGTGCACCGTCTATGGTTGGTCGTCATCGTGGTTTTATAGCTCACTTAAAGCGACAACTGCCTGATGTACTGGTCATTCACTGCGTGATTCACAGGCAGCATTTAGTAGCAAAAAAGCTGAGTCCTAGATTGCATAAGTCTTTACAATATGTAATAAATGCTATCAACAAGATTCGAAGCAATTCTTTGAACTCTCGGTTATTTGCTCAGCTATGTGAGGAAAACGACGAAGTCTTTACTCGATTACTTCTTCACACTGAAGTTCGCTGGCTATCAAGAGGCTCTTGCTTAGAAAGATTTTCAGCCGTTTTTGAATCTGTGTTGGAGTTTTTACAAGAAAAAGATCCGAATTTGAAAGAAAATCTGAACAATTGGACGTAGTTACACGATAAGGATCCAATCCACAAAACTACCAAAATTGAGTTAAGTATGCCAAAGAGACCGTAAAGGTCGATACTTTCGTTCAGCAAAAAGATCCCAGTGAAATACGAATACATGACATTGTCATCAACACGAGGTACCAGTCCACATGTATGGCGGGCATTTATTATGAATCTACTGAAAAAATCCAATCTTCATGGATCATTAGTGAGAAACAATATTTATTGGTACCAGTTTAAAATAAATAATCTTAAAAGAGATCCAATTCACTTGGATCCTTTCTGATAATTATTGTTACTTCAAAAACCGATACATAGCAAATCACTTAAAGGATCCAAAACACTTGAAGCCTTACTGTCGAATATTGTTAATTACTTATTAAACAGTTTTGAAAACCTAAAAAAGAATCCAAAGCACAAGACTCACTTCTGATATATTTATTTGTGATTTTGTTACATTTAATTTAAATAACTAAAGAAATCCAAAGTACCCGAACCATCTAAAACAGAGAAAGATTCGCATTTTTTTATATAATTCTAACAATAACTGGCAACATTCATTGTCAGTTTATCAATCGCAGTGAAACGTATTATTAATCTGTGAGTCGCAAGTGACTGATTGCGTACGCGACGTGGTTGAGTCTGTTTTAAAAACTGTGAATTGAATAACATTGTGGTAATAAACTGTGCAGAGATATGAGGAGAGCAGACCGAATTTTAAGTAATGCGTTAGGCGGATTGAAACACGACAATAATAAGTCGGGTAAGTTTCAAGGTCATTTTTGTTATTGGCTAAATAACTGCTTAGAGTTTGTAAACTACGAAGAATTTTGCTTTTCAGATGAAATGGATGATAATGAGGTACCGCTTGAGGCTATAGCATGCAATAACAAAAAAAAGAATATTTTTTCTGATTGTAAGTATGAGAAAAAAATAAGTACCTACTTACGTGATGAGGTGATCTCTTATTTTTGAAAAATTTGGTGGAAATTCGTTTTTTTTTATAATTATCTGATCTTGAAATGTATGTTCTTGCTTATGTGTGACTTGTATAGTATTTAATATAATGTAGGTACGCACGGCGGCCTATCAAGCTATGCGAAACCAAATTTAGCTGATCTGTCATCGTACGGCAAGCTCATACAAAGCGAAGTCAGGTTATACTGGTTATGTATAGTTTGATGTACCGCCATGTGTACTTACCTCCCATGTACCTACCTCTTCCTATATGCTCACCTGTATCTACTTATCTCATTCTTCATACATCTAAGTATTATTTTGTGGTTATCTGCCTCAGGCATAGTAGATACATTTTTAGATAATTTCCATCTCTCCCTCCAAAATGTTCAAAAGACAGAGCTTCTCTTTCCTTTATATAGCTGATTTGGGTGATGGGGCTTCTACTAACTTATAATTTTTTCCTTTTCAGCTTATAATAATAATGATCCTGATCTTGACACAAATGCAATACCTAGCATAGAAACTAACGATTTAGAATCGCCAGTGGCACCATTGTTTTCGCCTTTAACTCCATATATAAATAAAAAACCAACTTATAATACAACCAATTACAATAATTTTGAAATGTCGTCGCCATTACGCCCAATGTCTCCTGGTACATTAGAGCTTTTACAAGATTTGAATGGAGAACAAAGCCCATCAGAAGTAAATGTAGTTGACAATTTTCTGGAAAACAACGAAAATAATATAGAAGTAACAGGAACTGATTGTTTACGTAAATTAGATGACAATGAAGCAATTGGTACCCAAAAAGGTGACTTTAGTAGTGACACAGACTCAGATTTCATACCAAATAGTGATGAAAATACCAGCGATGAAGAAGATTTAGGTACATCTAGATACCTAAGGGTTGTTGCTTTAGTGCATAGTTCAAAGAAACAAATAACTGATAATGAAGTACCACCCACACTGACTAAAATTGACACCAATGTTGGAGAAGTTATAAATAATAGTGTCATGATAGAAAGTGAATCGAATAATGAAACGCGAAATGATGATAATATAGAACATGAAATAAAGAATTTACCTTCAGAAGGTCGACCAAAAAAGGGTAGAAAACGAAAATATCCAAATCACACCATTGCTCAAACTAAACAAAGAAAATATTTAAACTTACCATATCATTCAAAGAAAAAATATATTACATCGAAAAAGTTTAAAGATTATACCTGTAGTTGCCTCAAACAATGTCACCAATTAATTACAAGAGAAAAAAGAGAGGAAGAATTCCAAAAATATATTTCATTGGGATCTTATGAAGCCCAATTATTATATATACTAAATAATGTAGAAGAAAAACCCAAAACAAGATCATATACTGTCACTAAGGAAAATAAAACAAATAAGAAAAGACCCAGAGAATTCTCAAGAAAATACACTTTATGTGGAAAAGAAGTTTGTAGATCCATGTTTGGTTACGCCAACATAGTGTTTGCGTGTAATACCTACTTATAAATAACTATAATGCTTGACGTTGGACATTTGAACTGATTAGGTACGAAAACGGGATGGCACGCCTAGTTGAAAGTGTCCAGCAATCTCTCCGCGGGTCTATTCCTACCGCGGCTAAAGGAGCTCAACCAGTATGAAGTTTTACTGGCCGCATCGCATTTCGTGACTATCTTCATGCAAAAAGTCAAGATGGCGACCGCTCATAATCTCTTCGCCGCGCGTGCTGTCCGTTGACCATCCTTAAAAATAAGGAATCCATCTCTGATCGTCGGAGTGCCGCGTCATCGCGCCAAAGGCTAAATTATCGCTGAGATTGTCCATATCTTCGCCATAACTAAAACCCGCGGGTCCATTGGCCCACCGCATGTGGAATAACATTTTGAACTCTGAACTTTGGTGTGTGAAGTGGGCTTGGAGTGCAAGTTTGAAGCAGTCCCTCTGGAGCTGATCGCAGACGTGGCCAGCAAGGTAAGCCTCCCTAAGTACCTACCTAGAGGTTTTCTAACTGTTCACCGTCAGGCTGTTGCAATTTCTAGAATATTCTATCGAAGCAGCGCCCCTCCATTTGAGGTTACCGCAGCGTATCGTGTTTTTTATTAGTAATTTCATATTTTCAAAATCGAACTTAAACTATACGCACCATTTTGGTCCTACGAGCCTGGATAGAATTATCCTTTAAGCTATAAAAATCTAGAAATTATTTACGTAAAATTGCATATCGTTTTAGGAAACTCGTCCTTATTGCGTTATACGTAAGGTCTAATATCATCAGCATTCTTTATAAGTCCCGTTACATTTCATAATTTTAGTTGTGTAATTTCACATTAATATTACTAAATCAGTTCAAAAATCATTTAATTATAAAATCATATACTATTACAGTGATTTGTGTCGTGAAATAGGGAATTTTCCAAGAACTGCGCGTTATAGGCCAACATTTTGGTATTAGCGGGTAGATTCGTGGGTGATACACCGCGTGCACGACAAACGGTCATAGTACTTTTGTTCTAGATTGATTTAGTTTTATTTAACTGAAGTTTTGTAGGTAAATGTTATCCTATTAAATCGCCTCGTATTGTACGAGTATTTAATCGCAATACAGTCCACTCCGCATTTGATTAAATTATTGCAATTTAGTTAAATTAATCGCATTAAAATTATTTTAAATTTAATTTTTAGATTACTGCATTTGATTGTTTATATCTACACCGCACTTACGTAACGCTACAGTTGTGAGATCGGATAAGTTATTTCTGTATTGCACCTACGTAAAGTAAGTTTTCGCATGGTTGGATATTATTTCCATACCTATTAATACTAAAGTTGTTTTTTGAACTTTGATTTGTTAACTCCCATCGCACCTATAAGTTATTTAGGTTCAGCCAGTTTAGGTACATACTCTTGTGTTCATTCCGTGTTGAGTTACATATGGGTAGGTAGTACATTAGATATTTAGCGAGATACCTACCTAGATACCTATATTCCCGCAACGGATATTGTATAGCCCTCATTAGGTTATTGTGATAGGTTATTCGCACGGTCGGAGAAGTGATTCCGTAACTATTTGTTTAATTGTGTTATTTTTGTTGGACTATTGCTTAAGCGGTCCATTACAGTTCCGCGTGCTCAGGTGAAAGTTAGTTCCGTACACAATTATTTAACACTGTGATTTATTATTTTATTATAATTCAGTTTGTTTACCGCACCTTGTTGCCATTTTTTTGGTACTAGGGTTCCGCAGGTCAGGGAAAGTGGTTCCTACCTATTTTATTGTTTTTACTTGTTCAAGCATTAAATTTGTTTTTTGTTTTGATTCAAGTTTTCGTACTAGCTTGTTAGGGTTCCGTGTTCTGAGATACGAGTGGGTTCCGAATTAATATTTTCGTGTAAATTTATTATTGAGTCTATTGTAATTTAAAATGGAAGATTTACAAAATAAACTAAAAATGTATGACGGCAAACGCGCCGCATACTTTGCTCGCGCACAAAGGTTATTTGATTCTATATTAAACCTTAAGACTGAAAGATCGCGGGACACTTTTATTGCGCAAGCTAAATTAATCGATCTAATTCGTACTGAATTTATAACTGCTGTTGATAATATAAACATTATCTCATTGAAACTTAATCCAACGTATGAGGTTAACTATAGCACATTGTCGTCATTTGACGATCTGGTGTGCGAAATCAAAAGTGTTTTGAGTTCCCTAACCTCAACAAAAGAGTCTCCTAGCTCGAATATGGCAGGATCTTCGCATATCAAAATACCTCGAATCGAATTACCTACCTTTGATGGTGACATTCAGAACTTTCCGTTCTTTTATGAGACTTTTAAACAGGTGATTCATACAAACCCCGATCTCTCGGATTCTGATCGCATTCATTATTTGTTGGGTCATCTCAAAGGCAAAGCCAAAGGCGTGGCAGCCGGTATTGTTCCTGCTGCAGAAAACTATCATGTTATCTGGGACGCGCTCATCGCTAAATATCAGGACACGCGCGCTTTAGCCGTTAATTATTTGAATCAGCTGTTTTCTTTAAAAGCAGCTGGTTCGTCGGCCGCTAATGTAGAAAAGGTTTTTGATAGATACACCGCTATTGTGGCTGGACTCAAACAATTAAAAATCGACAACATGTCTGATTTTATCTTTATGTACGCGGGTCTTAAGTTAGTAGACTCCGACATCGCAAAACATTACGAAATGTCGCTTCGCACGTTAAAGGATCCTCAAAGCGTCGACTACGATTATTTCGTGAAGTTCGTACGAGATCAGGTAAAAATTCTTTATCGCACCGCGCCGCAGAAGGCAGAGCGCGCGACTGCTGGCGCCAGCGCTAGTACTCCCCCCGCACCCTCTAGTAGGGTATCGCAGGTGTACGTAGCGACGTCACCTAAATGTTCGCTTTGTCAGTCGGTGCACACAAACTTATATAAGTGTAGTGCCTTTTTAAAATTAAATACGAATGACAAATTTAAATATATAAAAGATAATCGCTTCTGCGGTAATTGCCTTAGTAGTCAACACACCGTATCTAAATGTCAATCAAAATTCTCGTGCAAGAAATGCAACGGTAAACATCATTCTCTGTTACATTTTGATCAACCGCCACCTTCACAACCGACACCCACGCCGGCAGTCGGCGCCGCGCCGTCTGCCAGTGCCGTAGACCAGACCCCGGATCAGGAACGCGTTTCTTTGTGTACTCATTCGGCTTCGGCTCATAGTAGTACTCGCACTACGGAGGTTTTAGCTACTGCGAAAGTGTTAGTGGTAGGTAAAAAGGGGAAGGATTTGGTTGTTCGCTGTCTATTGGACCCGGGTTCTCAGAAGAACTATATTACCACCCGATGTTGTCGTATGCTTGGACTACCAATACGTGACGATGCTATAATCACGGTTAAAGGTATCGGTGGTACGTCTCAGTCGGTCCGCGGTTCAGTCGACTTCACATTTAGCTCGCGCCTTCGCGCGCAACCCAAGTACTCGATCGAGGCACTGGTTCTCGACGAGATAACAGGACAGCTTCCATTATGCCCGATAGATGTCGCTGATCTCAATCATATCGATTCGCATCTATTCGCTGATGATACTTGGGGAATGCCGGGGAATATTGACATCCTGCTTGGAGTAAAGTTGTTTGCTAAGTTATTGCAACCAAGTAAAGTTACTTCGATCGCTGGATATCCAGATGCATTAGAGACTGTGTTAGGATATATCTTTATGGGAGACGCGCCTATTTTAGACCCTCCTACCGGTACGATGTCGTTTTGCGCGACGTCTTCTTTAGAAAGCTGCGACTTGCGTAGATTCTGGGAGATCGAGGAAGTTCAGGCTTCTTCAATCACAAGTGTGGACGATAAACACTGCGAGCAGTTTTATTGTTCTACCATTACTCGCACCCCATCTGGCAAGTATGTCGCTGCTTTGCCCCTGAAGACGGACGCTTCTGCGCTAGGAAATTCTTTCGAAATCGCTCGTCGTAGGTTTCTTAGCCTCGAACGTAAATTAAAATCGCATCCTAAAGTCAAACTTCTCTATGATGACGTCATTAAAGATTATCTCAAAAATAACTATATTTCCTTGGTGGAAGGAGTTTTGCCAGGTGAAGTCTCGTTCTATATCCCACACCATGCTGTCATTCGCGAAGACAAAACAACCACTAAGTTACGCGTGGTTCTTGACGCAAGCGCGAAGTCAGACAATGGTACCTCGTTAAATGATATCCTTTACGCTGGTCCCGTTCTTCAAGCGGACCTGCTAAACATCTTATTGAACCTGAGACTCTTCGCTGTAGCCATAACTTCTGACGTTAAAGCTATGTATCTTAAAATAGGGATTCGTCCTGAAAATCGTCCGCTTCAGCGAATCCTCTACCGCTTTCACGAAGATGAAAATTTAAAGATCTTTCAGTTTTCAGTTCTACCTTTCGGCCTGAAGTGCTCTCCTTTTGTCGCCATTCGCACCATTCAACAATTGTGTAAGGACGAAGGGCACCAATTTCCTCTGGCCAGTGAGATACTGAGCCGAGACATTTATATGGATGATATAGCAAGCTCTACCTTTAATGTAGAGCAAGCAATAGAGTCATCTCACCAACTGATTAAAATATTTTCACTTGGTGATTTTGAGTTGACCAAATGGTCAAGTAATAGCGCTGAAGTCCTTCAGGCTATTCCCGAGTCATTGCGACTCTCGCACAGTGTCGATTTAAGTAAGGATCCGACCCTGAAAATTCTTGGGCTACGCTGGTTTCCAGACCATGACTATTTCGCATTCCAGGTCAACCCTGATGTTCGCCCTTGCACAAAAAGGAATATCTTGTCGTCTATCGCTCGTCTTTTTGATGTATTGGGATTAGTCGCGCCCATGATTTTGTACGCTAAGTTACTGATCAAGGATTTGTGGCTTGTCAAAATAGGATGGGATGAGGTCCCACCGAATCGTATTATTCGCCTTTGGGAACAATTTCAAGCTGAATTACCTGACGTTTCTCAGCTTAAATTCGCGCGTCATATTGGCGTTATTGAAAATTGTAAGGTTTCAATAGTGGGCTTTGCGGATGCCAGTGAGAGGGCCTACGGTGGTGCTGTCTACGCCCACGTAGTCAAGCCAGATGGTAACATCGTCATCTCACTGGTATGTGCAAAGTCCAAAGTTGCTCCTCTTAAGGTTATTTCATTAGCTCGCTTGGAGCTATGTGCCGCACTCCTTTTATCAATCCTGATCAAACGAGTTTTCGTTCTCTACTCCGCCCGATACGCCATTGAGGCTGTCGTAGCTTTCTCAGATTCAACAGTAACCTTGAGTTGGATTCATTCCTCGCCACATCGCTGGCACACTTATGTGGCCAATCGCATCGCTAAAATCCAAGAAAACTTGTCGTCGGAGCACTTCTTCCATGTCAAGGGATCTGAGAATCCAAGTGACTGTCTTTCTCGTGGCTTAACACCTGCCCAGCTAGTTCATCATCCACTGTGGATGAGTGGACCGCCATGGCTTAAAACACCCCGACACGAATGGCCCGTGAAGCCATTTGTATCCGGTGAGGTGCAAGAGCTGCCAGAGATGAAGCCTGTGGCTCTACCCTCAGTTACGAAAGCAGACTCTTCTGATACAGATACCAGTTTTCTAACAGAAGATATTCTATACCATCGTGCGAGTAGGTTTTCCTCTTGGATGAAATATCTAAAGACAATTTGTTTCGTCTATAAATTCCTCAAACGTCTCCCGAAGGGACCAGTTACCGCATCGGACTTGGAGTTCGCTGAATTCGTAGTGTGGCGCTCTGTTCAGCGGATCCATTTCGAATCAGATCTCGTTCGCTTAAACCGCAAACAATTATGTTCAAGGCCGGTACAGAAACTTAGTCCGTTTCTGCATAATGGACTTATTCACGTTGGTGGACGCTTAGCCAACTCTGAGTTAGACTTTGATTCGCGTCACCAAATTTTACTTCCTCGACAGGACCACGTAGTAAAACTTTTAGTTTCCCACTATCATGTCAAAAACTTTCATACAGGTCCGAACTTGCTTCTTTCTCTTTTGAGACAGAGGTATTGGATTCTGTCCGCACGACGTATTGTTCGTCATATAACTTTTAATTGCAATATTTGCTTTCGCGCTAAGCCACGACCGGTTTTTCCAATCATGGCTGACCTGCCGCAGTCACGTGTTGAAGTCGCTCCTAAAGCATTTTCACACACTGGGTGTGATTACGCTGGACCGCTCAAGATAACGTCTGTGCGCGGCAGAGGCCAAAGAAGTCGTAAGGCTTATATTTGTCTTTTTACGTGCTTGACAACGCGTGCTTTGCATCTGGAAGTTGCCTCAGATCTCAGCACTGCGAGCTTCTTGTCAGCACTAAAACGCTTTATTTCTCGCCGTGGTCCCATCGAGTGTCTGTATACGGACAACGGCACCAATTTCATTGGTGCTCGTTCTTACCTTCGCGATCTCTACCAATTCTTGTCGCAAGAATATCGCCCCTATTGGGAATTGGAACTGGCGGAGCATAAAATAACACTCAAAACCATACCATGTAGAGCTCCACACTTCGGTGGATGCTGGGAAAGTGAGGTAAAGAGCGTTAAAACGCATCTTCTGAAAGTCGTCGGTCAACAAATACTAACTTTTGATGAGCTTAACACAATGTTAGCCCAAGTCGAAGCTTTGTTAAATTCTCGACCACTCTATGCACTTAGCTCAGATCCGTCAGAACCTTCCGCTCTAACACCTGCGCATTTCCTTAATACGAAACCGCTTTTGTTTTTACCCGCTCGCGAAGTTACTGAAACGCGTTTACACCTTATTTCACGATACGAGTTAACTGATCAACTCGTCCAATCTTTTTGGAAGCGGTGGCGAAATGAATATCTGCACACCCTCCAAACAAGGCAAAAATGGAACACTCCCTCTAACCCAGTACGGGTTGGTATGGTTGTTGTTTCAATGCAAGATAATGTCATGCCCTTGCACTGGCCGTTAGGTTTAATTACCGAAATCTTTCCGGACAAAAAAGGGATATGTAGAGTCGCATCAGTGAAGGTACAAGGTGGAACGCTTCAGAGCCGACCGATTGTTAAGTTGTGCCCTCTCCCTACTCAGTAAACATTAATTAGCTTTTCTTATTTTAGGTTAGGGTTAGGTCAATTTTATAATATAACTAAATTTTCTTTTATCATGAGTAACTTAATTTTTTGTTAGGTTTCCTCGCTAGAGGTAGAGTTTTCGCGACGATATGCAATTATAATATAATTTCGCGTTCTTAGTGTTTTGAAAGTAGGATCTTTCAAGCCGGGGAAAATGGTTACGCCAACATAGTGTTTGCGTGTAATACCTACTTATAAATAACTATAATGCTTGACGTTGGACATTTGAACTGATTAGGTACGAAAACGGGATGGCACGCCTAGTTGAAAGTGTCCAGCAATCTCTCCGCGGGTCTATTCCTACCGCGGCTAAAGGAGCTCAACCAGTATGAAGTTTTACTGGCCGCATCGCATTTCGTGACTATCTTCATGCAAAAAGTCAAGATGGCGACCGCTCATAATCTCTTCGCCGCGCGTGCTGTCCGTTGACCATCCTTAAAAATAAGGAATCCATCTCTGATCGTCGGAGTGCCGCGTCATCGCGCCAAAGGCTAAATTATCGCTGAGATTGTCCATATCTTCGCCATAACTAAAACCCGCGGGTCCATTGGCCCACCGCATGTGGAATAACATTTTGAACTCTGAACTTTGGTGTGTGAAGTGGGCTTGGAGTGCAAGTTTGAAGCAGTCCCTCTGGAGCTGATCGCAGACGTGGCCAGCAAGGTAAGCCTCCCTAAGTACCTACCTAGAGGTTTTCTAACTGTTCACCGTCAGGCTGTTGCAATTTCTAGAATATTCTATCGAAGCAGCGCCCCTCCATTTGAGGTTACCGCAGCGTATCGTGTTTTTTATTAGTAATTTCATATTTTCAAAATCGAACTTAAACTATACGCACCAATGTTCTTGAATAATTTTCAAGTAACAACTAAAAAAATTGACGTATGTCTACGAAAAAATCGGAATGGGATCGCAATTAAAGACAGAAGAGGACTTTCACAGGGTGGTTGGAATAAGACGAACCAAGAAGATATTGACTTCGTCAAGGACATCATAAGCTCTTTACCTAAATATGAATCACATTATAGAAGAGAACAAAGTAATGGTGTTATGTATTTAAAATTAGGAATGACAATACAAAAAAATTATGATATTTACTTGGAGAAATTTGGGAACGTATATGGTAGCTCCAAGCATCCATTGTCATTGGCTACAGTAAAACGTATATTTTATAAATATTTCAATTTACACTGCAAGTCACTAAAAAAAGATACTTGCACAAGGTGTGATACTTTCACTAATAAAATAAAAAATTGTTCGTCAGATGAAGAGAAAGAGAAGTTAAAGCATGAAAAGGAAAGTCACCTTAAAAAAGCAGAAGAATTGAGAAAATGTATGAAAGAAGATTTAGCAAAGGCAAAAACTGACGAAGAATTTGAATGCTTGACATTCGACTTAGAGAAAACACTTCCACTTCCACGAATTCCGACCAGCATTGTTTTCTATAAAAGGCAATTGTGGTTGTATAACTGTGGCATCCACGCCGGCTCTAATGATACTGGTTATTGTTATATATGGCTCGAAGGTGAAGCTGGTCGAGGGGCCCAGGAAGTCGGGTCATGTTTGATCAATTTTATAAAGAACAAACTTGACTCAAAAGTAAAAAACTTAGTGTTATGGAGTGATTGCTGTGGCGGACAGAATCGCAATATAAAAATAGTAATGATGCTTAAGACAGTGTTAAATTCTCACCATACTCTGAGGACAATAACTTTCAAATACCTTGAGTCAGGTCATACTTTCCTGCCCAATGATACTGACTTCTCAAAAATTGAGAGCCAATTAAAATTTTATCAACGAATTTACACTGCCGACGAATATATGCATGTTATTAGAAGTTGTAAAAGAAAGAACCCGCTCGAAGTTAAAAAAATGGTTAAAGAGGACTTCCTGAGCTCACAAAATATTGAAAAAAATATAGTCAACAGAAAAACTTTTACAAATAAGCAGAAAACTAATTGGCTACAAACAAAAGTAATTTCATTAAAAAAAGAAGAAAAATATATTATTTTCATGAAAAGTGAAATAAATGAAGATCAGTATTGTGAACTTAATATACAAAAGAAAATGAAAGGAAAATCTTGTGATTTTTCTGAAAGGGACTTCACTATTTTGTGGCCTATAGGCAAAAAAATTGCTCAACCTAAACTAGACGATCTGAGGTCAATGTTCCACTTAATTCCGAAAGATTGTTTAGACTTTTACAAGTCTCTACAGGGGGATGAAAATATAGAGGATGACCTCGAAGGATTCAGTGGTCAGCCTGATTTTCATATTGAATATGAAAGTCAGGAGGAATAAGTATATTATAATAATGATTACACAGAGTATGAATCTCATTTTTTATAATAATTATTGGTAAAACTATTTTTTGTTGTTGTATATTGATAAGAAAAGATGTGTGCGGTTTTATGAATAAATTTTTTTTAGTGAATTATTAGTATTTTTATTTATTTTTAAAGATTTAGTTAACAGTTCATGATGTGGTTCCATAATGCGAAACATACTTTTAGGCTGGTTTTATTGAGAATACAATTTATCAAAAAGGATCCAAACCCATATTTTCTTGAATAATATTTGAAATATGAAATTAAACTTAGTCAATTTGATTTAAGGTTAAAATATAAACAGCTTTCCTTCTAATTTCAATAAAACCAACAAATTTACAGCACCGCATCATAGAAGAATTCCGTTGCAAACTTTAAAATTCAATATCTCAAAACTAGTTTAATGTGGATTGGATCCTTATCGTGTAACTACGTCCAATTGTAAAACAGATATTTATTACTTGACTGATATCTTTGGAATGTTCAACAAAGTTAATTTGCAGCTGCAGGGTGACGATCTTAACTTGATTAAAACAAAATCAATAATATCGGCCTTCGTGGGTAAACTAATCCTTTATAAACAAAATTTAGGCAGAAAAGAATATTCGCAGTTTCTGCATTTGTCAAAATTACCAGAAACGCTTCAAGATGATGACATTTTATTATATGTCACTCACTTGGACGCATTACACAAGGATTTTACGGAGAGGTTTGAGGATCTTTTAAATTTACAAATTCCTCAATGGATAATAAATCCGTACAATACCACAGCCATAGAAGAAGCCAATGTGATAATGCAAGAAGAGTTGATTACCATCAGCACAGACGAAGAGCTTAAGCAGAAGTTCAACCAAGGCTATCAGAAGTTCTGGTTGCAACGCAACATTGAAACACAGTATCCTACATTGTGGAACATTGCTGAAAAATACCTTATCGCTTTTCCATCATCATACCTAGTTGAAAAAAGCTTCAGTGTGGTAACAAACATTTTGACGAAACAAAGAAACCGTTTGAAAATCAACGAACGTGGAGATTTAAGGCTGCAACTCACCAATATTGAACCGGATGTAGCTAGATTGGTAGATAGTCACCAGGTTCATCCATCACACTGAATGTTTTATTTTCTCTTTGCGAATTAATACTTTTTTAAATATAATTTCCTACCTACTTAAAATTCTTTAAGTACCTAATTTGTAATAATCGTTATAAATTAAACTTGATATTTACTGAATTGTATGTCTTTTTATTTTGTTAAATTTTGATACGAAAATGAAGTCAATTTTACTCACTTAACCAAGTGCAAAGTTTTCCAATTGGTACCTTAGTACCTAGGTATTTTGTGTCAATAGGAAAAAACTAAAGATAGGCCCCCTTATTCATAATAGTCTGCTAACTTAAAGCATTGCTAATTCTCACTCTGTCTTCTTCTATTGACCTAAGTCAGAATGAAAAATAACACACTGTAGCAGCTGTTTTAAGTTAGCGGACCATTATGAATAAGGGGGTTGATCTTAAAAGTAGGTAATTTGGCCATGGGGGTCTGAGGTAACAGTTCATTTTGGAAAAGGGGTCACTTGTCCAAAATAGTTTGGGGATCCCTGGTCTAAATCAACAAGATTCAAGAATTGGGGCGCCCCACAGCATAAAATCACAGGTATTCGGAGCCAGCCGGCTCTCTTCAGCGAGCTTCGGTGAGTCCCTTCTACCTTTCCCTTTAGATACAGTCCGCTTTCCTATCAAATAGAATCATTCGTTAACATTTTTATGGTCCTTGCTAGCCGGATTGCTGAAATAGTATCAGTAATCTTATTTTTTCTATTGTGAAAATTGTGGGGTCAGCCATATTTTTTCGCAAAAACCAAATTGCAGTACAACAATCATTACTCAATTTAACATAATCATAACATATTTTTATCATCTAACCTCAGTTTTGAACATAACTTTTGTTTTATTTACGGTTGTCAATTGTTCTACAACATAGCAAGTGTATTTTATCATATTTCGAAGTTATCATTCACCACGCGGGAACTCATTTGATCAAACAAACCTAACATAGGTACAGAAACCTAGCACAAATATCAAATTGTGCCAATGTTTCGTGTTCATAATCATATCATATCATAATATATGTGGTAGGTAGTTATCATAGCAACGTACCTACCAAACGCTCATTTGTTCGCAGTCGAGAGTGAGTTGTTTCGTCGACGTCATTTTCATTCTAATCGTGTTTTAGGTGTAACATACGGCGCCTAAAATTATCATTTTTGTGTTGGAAGCCTTGGTGCAACATAGAACACCAGGATTTCATTGTGTATCATTGTTTTATTCAAAATTGTTTATCAGGTAGGTATTGTACCTACATTTTCTCGTATCATTCGGGTTTATTGTGTTGGTACAATTGCAAAAATTATTGCCAACATAATAATTATTATCTAACCATAGACTATTTTGCGTTTGTAAAGCTTGTTTCAGAACTGTTGTGATGGACAGTTTAGACAAGTAACATTTATCATAGTGACGTTAGTGTAACTTCAAACAGTGACATTGACAATCAAGTGTGTTTTGCGTGCGTTTCGTTCACTCATTCGTTTAAATCAGTTCAAATACAATCATTTCGTGATCTTGTTTACCAATCGATACAACTTTTGTAAACAAGTGCTTTCTTATATCAAAGTGTGTAACTAATCATCAAAATGAGTGAAGCATTGATCGCACATTATGAATCTAAGCGTAACATGGCGCTTAAGCGCCTTCGTGATGCTGTAATTTGCGCACGAAATTGCAAAACAGACCCAAATCAAATAAATAGGTTAGAAACTTGGTGTTCGCGCGTAGATCAAATACTCGAAACATTTAACGAAGCCCACGTCCAATTAATGTGTGAGTGCAAAAAGGCAGGTATGGACGAAAAAGAAGTGCAACAAGCTCAATTTAAGTTCCAAGAACAGGCCGACGATATGTTCTTTGAAACATTAGAGGCCAAGCGTAAATACTTGTCAGTAAAGGTGGAGACTTCTTCCTCGTCCAGTGAGTCAAAAAATAAAACAGCTAAGTTACCACCTATGAAGCTGCCATTATTCACGGGGCAATTCAAAGATTTTCCAGGGTTCATTGACCTTTTTAATACATTAGTGCATAACAGAAATGACTTATCAAATGTAGAAAAGTTTCAATATTTGATCACATCCTTATCTGAGGATCCAATCAATATCATTCGTGCGTTTCCTGTGTGTGAGGGTAACTACATCAGTGCATATAAAGCGTTAGTTAATCGTTATAACAACAAGAGGTATTTGGCGTTCATGTGTTGGGAACAGATCAACAATTTGAGGACAATGCCCTCCGGCTCTGCTCAAAGCTTGCGTACAATGATAGACCTTTATAATGAGAACTTATCAATGCTCGCATCTTTAGGGCTACCAACAACACAGTGGGATTTTGTGTTATTTCACTCATTGCTTACAAAATTAGATAAGGCATCTCGAGAAGCTTTTGAGCTGGCCAATACCAGTAGTGATTTTCCAAGCTTCAAGGAATTATCCACATTCTTGGTAGATAGGTGTAATGCCCTTGAACGCTCAACATTAAATGTGAATAATCAATCATCATCATCAGCTGTGCAACAGCAAAATAACAAGCGTGTGGTTTCAAACAACCAATCAAAGCCTACAATGCTTTTGGCCCAAGCGCCTCCTCAATCATGTGTAGTGTGTAAAGAGGATCACCCTCTCTACTTATGTTCAAAGTTTTTGTCAGAATCTCCTCATGAGAGGTCTCAAATTGTGAGACAAAATAAATTGTGTTTCAACTGTTTACGATCAAACCATATCACAGCCAACTGTAATTCAGTGCATACATGCAAATCATGTGGACAAAAGCACAACAGCCTTCTGCACTTTACAAAAAAGACAGAGACAAGTGGGTCAGTCAACTCTCAACATAAACAACCAGGCGTTTCTCAAACAAAGAAAGGCCCAGCACCAACTTCTGATTCCAAGGAAAATGTGATAACACCCGTTACATCATTATCAAACACAACTGCAGGATCAACATCAAATACTCATTTTGTGATGCTGGCCACTGCTGAGGTGGAGGTCAAGGACGGTCGAGGCTCCTTTCAGAAGGTCCGTATCTTATTGGACCCCGGTAGCCAAAGTCACATCATCACCAAGGTATGTGTCCATCGCTTAGGGTTGGCCCAGTATAAAACTCAAACTCCTATGTCAGGTATAGGGGACGTTCCTGCATTTTCCATGGGCAAGGTCTTCTTAGAAATCCGACCAGTTGGAAAACCAGAGCCATCTTTTACAACAGAAGCTGTGACTTTGGACAAAATTTGTGGTGACATGCCCACCCATCCAGTGGACATTAACAATTTTCAACATTTATCAAACATCAAATTGGCTGATGAGAAATATCATTCTTCTAGTCCTGTGGATATCCTCATTGGTGGAGAGATATTCCCTCAAATTCTTTTACCAGGGAAAATTGATGGTGGTCCACATGCAGCAACTGCCATCAATACCATATTTGGATTTATTCTCATGGGAAAAACTTTATCAAAATCGTCATCATCCATTCCTCTATCAATCAATCATGTATCAATGGATGCCAATCTGGATATTGCCGTTCAGAAGTTGTGGGAATTGGACAGCATACCGTGTGAAGACAACAAACAATCTCACTCGGTGGATGACATACATTGTGAGGAAATGTTCCTATCAACACACAAGCGTGACAGTGAGGGACGATACATTGTCCAGTTACCATTCCGTGATCAATCATCAGTAGCCTTTGAGGGTGCTTACACAATTGCTCATCGGCGCTTTATGCAGCTGGAAAAACGCCTCGTGGCAAAGCCAGCTTTTCATGAACAATACAATCAACATGTTATGGAGTACTTATCAAGTGGTCAGATGGAGAAGGTCCCTGCAGTTGAGTGTCAATCTCCTACAGCATTTTACTTGGCGCATCATGCCGTATCAAAATCAGATCGTAGCCTTCGTGTGGTCTACGATGCATCAATGAAGGATAAAAGAGGTGTATCCTTAAATGACACTCTTCTTACAGGCGCTAAACTTCAGACTGACATCACCAACATTCTTTTGCGTTTCAGGCTTCATGCCATTGTGTTTTGTACGGATATTCGGCAAATGTACCGGCAGATCCGAATAGCAGCAGAACACCTGGATTTTCAGAGAATCCTGTTCAGGTGTTCCCCTAGTGAGCCAATACAAGAATACCGTCTCAATCGTGTTACTTTCGGTGTATCATCGGCACCATTCTTAGCAATTCGTGTGTTACATCAATTGGCCCGCGACGAAGGCAGCTCGTTTCCAGCTGCAGCTCAGGTGCTGTTAGAGGACATCTATGTCGACGATGCCGTTACAGGGTGTCAGAGCATCGAAGAGGCGGTCGCTCTTCAGCAGCAGCTGATTAATATCATGGCAGCCGGAGGCTTTGAGCTGAGAAAGTGGTCCAGCAATCATGCGGCTGTATTACAAAACGTGCCAGAAGAGCATAAAGCAGTGCCGAATGTCAATCAAACATTCGATAGTGATGGTAATTTTGTGAAGGTTCTCGGTCTAGCCTAGAATTCCCAGGAGGACATATTCAACTACCAAGTGAATCAAATCAATCGTGAGTGTACCAAACGTACCATGCTTTCAGAGCTGGCACGTATTTATGACCCCATTGGTCTTTTAACACCATTAACATTTTTAGCAAAGCATTTAATTCAACGTTTGTGGTTGCTCGGTTCATCATGGGATCAACCCGTTCCCGACGACATCAATCAAATTTGGACAAAGTATGTTCAGCAGTTGCCTCACCTAGCCCAGCTTAAGATACCACGCCGCATCACATCCGACGACGCTGTGACTTATCAGCTGCATGGGTTTTCAGACGCAAGTGAGGCTGGTTATGCAGCTGCTGTGTATCTTCGTGCTACCAATCAATATCATCAACACCAGGTCATCCTGGTTAGTGCAAGGTCTCGTGTCTCCCCAACGAAACGCAGAACTTTACCAAGGCTTGAGTTGTGTGGCAGTTCTTTGCTGGCAGACCTAATGAGACACATCATCACCATATACAGCAAACTTCTCCCCATAGAGAGTGTACATGCGTGGACTGATTCTATGATAGTTTTGTCATGGATCCAGTCAAATTCATCAAATTTTAAGGCGTTTGTTGGCAATCGCATATCCAATATTCAGCGTAAACTACCTGAAGCAATTTGGAATCATGTCCCAGGAAAGCAAAACCCTGCGGATGCCGCGAGTCGTGGGTTATCACCCGATGAGCTTATCAGTCATGACCTGTGGTGGACTGGCCCTCATTGGCTGTCCTCAAATCAAGATCAATGGCCTAAAGTGCCTCAACATTCAAAAATGACGCAAGATCCAAAGGTGAATTGTGAGCAACGTGCCTGCGTTTTGAACGTGTCTAACGCAGTAGAAACTAATCCAATCGATCATTTACTAACAAGATTTTCATCACTGAGAAAGATTCAACGTATTTTAACATATTGCAATCGTTTTATCAACGCCCTGCGCAAAAACAAGCGTACGGGTCATTTAACAGAACAAGAACTTCATCATAGCCTCATGGTACTTGTGAAACACACCCAACATTCCGAATTTAGTGAAGAAATCAAACGTTTGAGATCAAATCATGTATTATCAAAATCATTCAGAAAACTTAGTCCATTTTTAGATTCAAATCAAGTGTTGCGTGTGGGGGGTAGGCTCTCTCAGTCAAACCTTAATTATGAAACAAAACATCCGACTCTGCTTCCTCGCAAGCATCGTTTGACGCAACTTATCATCCAGTGCACACATAACGAAAATTTACATCCTGGTCTGCAAACTATGCAGTATCTGTTACTTCAAAATTTTTGGATTTTGTCACCAAGGCGAGCCATTAATCAGGTCATTTCAAAATGCTATCGTTGTTTCCGTATGAAGCCACGAAACTTTCAGCCAGTAATGGCAGATTTACCACATTCTCGCGTCAATCAAATCAAACCATTTCAGGTTGTGGGTTGTGATTATGCAGGACCCTTCAATATTACGTTTCAACGTTATCGTGGTGTACGTTCAACAAAGGCATACCTTTGTCTTTTCGTTTGCTTTTCAACAAGAGCTCTTCATCTGGAGCTTGCCAGCGATTTATCTTCCTCTTGTTTTCTGGCTGCTCTACGCAGATTCATTGCTAGACGCGGTCGTTGCAACATCATCCATAGCGATTGTGGAACCAATTTCAAAGGTGCGCAGTCACAATTATCAGAAATCATGCGTTCAGCTTGTGAATCGGAGCGCATTGACTTCAAATTTAATGTCCCAGGATCACCACACATGGGTGGCCTTTGGGAAGCTGGGGTAAAGTCCGTAAAAACTCACCTATATCGGGTGATAGGTAATCAAATCCTAACATATGAGGAGTTAAACACACTCTTGACACAGGTCGAATCAGTTTTAAATTCGCGACCAATATCAGCTTTGAGTTCAGATCCATCAGACCTAACAGCACTTACACCAGGGCACTTTTTAACATTAGCACCTCTAACATCAGTGCCTTCACCAGACTATTCCAACACAAAAATGAATAGGCTAACACGTTGGCATCTATTACAGAAAATGCACCAGGATTTCTGGACTAGATGGCATAGTGAATACCTCACAAATTTGTCACAGCGATTGAAATGGACTGTGAATTCACCTCCAGCTAAAATCAACCAGCTCGTTATTATCAGAGACGAGACTACTCATCCACTGCGATGGCGTTTAGGTAGAATCGTCGAATTACACCCAGGACGCGATGGCGTTTCTCGTTCTGCTACGGTCAGAACTGCACAAGGTATGCTCAAAAGGCCACTTGTGAAGTTGTGCCCATTACCAGACATGACTGACTAAGTCATGTCTTATTTTTTTCATACATTCATATTGTGATCAAAACATTTAAAATTACCTATTCTATTTTATATATTCATCATCATTATCATATTTATCACATCATAATATCAAAGCAATGGTTGTTGTGAACAAATATTCACTTCAGACTTATATTTACTTCAGACTTCTCAGTCTCATCAATTCGCCAGCGGGGGGGGAATATAATGTTAAAGCACCATAAAACATAATTTGAACTCCCGCCCTTTCAAATCCTACCATTTCCTGCGCACACAGCGCCACCTAACGTTTTTAAAACTCACCAACTAGTTCCCCGCCATAACTCACCACTGAACGAATCGACTCCGTAAAATTATTGTGAAATACTACAACCAAGTGCTATCAAGACATTAATTGTGTGTGCCATCAACCTGCTATCGTCTAAAATTTAGACGATAGCAGGTTGATGGCACACACAATTAATGGCCGCATTCCGAATTACAAAATAATCACTCACAGCGCTCACATCTATATTTTGCGTTCCGTTTTAGATATCACAATTATGACAGCTGAGAGCTGTCATCAATTTGGAACGCTCGTGAACGCGTTCACAGTGACCATAACCCCAAACCGAAACCTTTGACAAGACCTATTTTTTAAAATGGACGATATTTTGGTTGACTCTGCTGCACATACAACCCTCCAAGTTCAATTAACCCCATTCAATAACTATTTCATGAAAAAGTCACTCAAATGAACTTGGAGGGTTGCATTGATGATTTGATTGGTTATAATTCTGTAACTTCATACGTGTTACTGGCGCGATTGTTATTTTCATCAACATACAACTTTACACTGATCTGCAAATCGTCAGAAAGTTTAAATTTCGCGGGCAACTCTTGCGCTTCCACCTTAGCAACACAATACAACCTGTGAACAGAACTGTCATTTTTGACAGCGCTCACGGTGATATTTATTTGGGGCATGGTCGGTGTAATCGCAAGATGGCGCATGTCATGACGTCATCTATGACGATTCAAGGGACATCAATATCGCGCTCACGGTAATACGGAACGGGTTTATGGACGCTCAAAGCGATTACAGCGTAATTCGGAATGCGGCCAATGTCTTGATAGCACTTGGTTGTAGTATTTCACAATAATTTTACGGAGTCGATTCGTTCAGTGGTGAGTTATGGCGGGGAACTAGTTGGTGAGTTTTAAAAACGTTAGGTGGCGCTGTGTGCGCAGGAAATGGTAGGATTTGAAAGGGCGGGAGTTCAAATTATGTTTTATGGTGCTTTAACAATATAAATACATCAGAATAACTTTTGAAGTATTTTAAATCTAAATATAAAAAAAAGAATAAATACTTGGCTAAAAGGTCTCTGAATACAGGCCATAAAAAAAAAAGTTCTTGTTTTGGCATGGCATGAGTGACACTGACAAGAAAAATAAACTGTTGTGGACTGTGGTGCTGTTGTGACTTGTGGATGGATAGTACGGATACTTTAATTGTATCGGGAGTGGTTTGATACAGTTTGAATGGTTGTGATTGATTTTTCTGTTTTTAATACTAATTGTAATTCTCTTAAATGTCGTAAATTACTTTAAATAGCAACTATGTCAACATTTGATACATTACCTGTCATATTGGTTAGCGCCATCAATGAGACCGCTGCTTCAGTGCTTATTTCAGGTTTGTAAACTCATACAACTCGGGCAAGCCAATAAGCTTCTCGATAGTTATGCACAAATTCAAAGATAATACTTTATATTTGTTCATGTAACTGATTGCTTTATTTTAGAACTGATAGACAATGACGTGACGGATGATTATCAGAAAGATACACAATCCCTCGACCGCGTTTGGAGGCTGGTTAACAAATATTATACAGCCAACATCAGAGTTCACGCACTGCCGGACCACGGTCGCCTCGAGGTAGACCCGAACGCTATTGAGGCGCACGTCATACTCATCACAGAGGATGAGGTAAATATTTTGTACTCATCTATTGTAAACACTGATGACAGCGTCATCTACATATTGTGCCTGTCCCACAATCTAAAAAATAAAAATACTCAAAAGAGTTTCCAGCCCGATTTTGATGAAAACTAAAACAGCACTACTGGATTTTTGAAAAATCAACATACCTAGCCAGGAATCAAACCCTTTGATTTTGGAAAAAAACACTATTATTATACCATTCGAGAGCACCTTTAATAAGGATCAAATTCTAGGAATTAATAACATACGGCAAACTAAATATAAAGTAAATTAAGGATTTTTTAAAGTTCCTTCTTCTTCTTCTAAATTAGTTGCAGTACGTAACATAGCATAGGGATGTACCCCTATGCTATGTTACGTACTGCAACTAGTTTATAAAATTCTACTTACTATGTTTAGCAGTTTGGGCTGTGTGAGAGTCTTATAAACAAACCCTGTTAGTAACATCCATCTATATTAGTTACAAATCCTAGCAGGAATGCTGTGCCAGTATCTTACCTAAAGTATGTAGCAGGGTATACCCTAGAACAAAGCTCCCTATGAATCATCACCAGACAGACCTAATAAATGCATTAAAGAGAAACTTAAAGCTTAAATTTAATAAAAAGAAATATTATGGATTGTATTTTAATTATTTTACTGTGTTGCTGTCCCATACTGATCATAAAGTAGCATCCAGTAGGTAGCATGCTGTAGACCTGTTTGGACGACTTAGCCCTCCGGCAGATAAAAGAAAATGAGACCAAATCAGTAAATGTCACATTTCTAGGAGAAAGTATACTTCCCCACCAGTACTGTTCAATAGAATACATCCTCACCTCACTTTCGTTTGTTCTAACTCACTCACCTCACTTGGAAAAAACACATCTACATGAAATGGAAACAATGGCACTATGAAAGTTCTCCTGGTTAATTAGCCATAAATTCATAGTAACACCTACAAATATAATAATATCTAAATATTGTCATATAGGCTAGTACTGTATGACTCATGTTTCGTACATGGCACACGCGCATTGCATAAATCAGCACTTTTCCGTTACCTTGCACAAATTATAGTGTAAAGTGACAGTACACAATCAACGTTCATAGTCAGCTGTGCTCATTGACTCATTATTCATCAAGCATTAGTTACATGGTGGTTAAATATATAGTCATTAAACCATCATCTTTGACTATCGGCTTATCATTCAAGCTAACAATCAAGGTGTGTGCGACTCATTCAGCAACCATACATGGTCCTAAGAACCTCGACATTTTATGTGGTTCGCGTTCTTTTGTGCGGTGGCAATTCGGTTGGGCTGAACGACCAGAAGCAGCATCTCACCAGTTCAACAGAGGAAGCAACACCTGTACAGAAGATACGAACTGTGGATTACAAAATTACATGATTACCAAAAACAATAAATAATATTTATTTTTTTGTAAATAAAATTTTAATTATAGATCGATAGATTTCGTCTACTGCAGTGGTTCTCAAACTTTTTTGGTGACGGAACCCTTTTGGGAAGCAAAATACTTGATGGAACCCTACAATAAAACAATAGTTTTTAAAAGTGTATTCTTTATTAAGAAGCATAATAAAAGTGCAATATAGCAGTTACTAATTATTACTTACTTTACCACATGGCAAGTCCAATAATAGAAGATATTAAAAAAGAAAAAATCTAAATAATGGGAGGTATGAAACTGTTTTTTATTTTTCATCAATTGGTTGATATCAGGTTTGACAGAAGACAGTTGAAGGCTCATATCGGGTTCGGCGTCCAGTCTATTGCGATATTTTGTTTTCGTGGCTGCATAGGTTGAGAATCCTGTTTCGCACAAATATGTTGTTGGGAACGGGAGAAGAATATTCAGTGCCAAGCATTGGATATTCATCACGGATTCTGTACCAAAAATCGTTGAGAGGCGTCGTTTTGAACAGTGACTCCATACTTGTGTCTGATGACATTTCTAAAAGAGATTCATATATCTCGTTTGACATACTTTCGGGCTTTTCCATGTTGGGTAAAAAAGGATTATGAATCCATGAATTCAGTTTCATTTTTTTTTTTTCTCCCACCAAGTACAATTACAGTATAGTATAGAGGTCTTTCAAAAATTGTAGGTACAAAGGTTTGTGGGAGTCAGGAATCCAAACTAGGATACCCTGTGCTATGGACTCCTGGCCCCCCTCGCCGAGATTTGGATTATATGACAATTGTTGAACGTAAGACATGTATGAATGACTATTAAAAAAAAAGAATAACAAGAAAAGGTACTAATTAAAAATAAAATAAAAATAGAAATAAAAGCACGTGTATGTGTGTGTGTTTGTAAGTGTGACTGTGAAGTGGAAGGTGTTGTGTATGTGGTGTGGTGTTGTGTGAGAGAGTGTAAGATAGTGTAGTGTGTGTGTATGTGTAAAGATAGATTTGTATACGAATGTGTGCGTGAGGGGAGGGAGTATGTATTTATTAAAAACGCTAGACTAGGATAAGATAGTAAGCAATTTTTCCGTTTCTTCATAATCTAGTTCTAAAAGCCACTGTATAAGCTTACTTTTACATTCTACCCTAGGCAAATCAACAATTGCAAGAATTTTGTTAATTTTATTATACAGTCTGCTTGCTCTGAAATTGAAGAAATTATGGGCAAAAGATGTTCTTACCGGAGTTGTTTCACAGACTTCATAGGATCGCCTAGTATTAGCCTTCTTTCTAGCCGTTGAGACGTCTATAGAGGAATGTTTTTTTATAACTGTTTGCAGTATATAAAGCTGCCTGACTGTTAATACCTTTGCTTCGTTATAGAGGGTTGATGTAGCGTATAAACGTGGTTTGAAGAGAGCAAGTTTTAGGAGAAGTCGTTGAGCTCTTTCAATGTTTAGGATATTGGTTTTATAAGAGCCGCCCCAGGTGGAAATACCATACGATAAGATTGATTGGCAAAGGGATTCGTACACAGTTTTAACCAGTTTCCAACTCGCAACATGCCTAAGGTTTTTAAATATATGAACGAGTTTTCTAGTTTTCTGGACCAGATGTGAAATGTGTTGTTTGAAAGATAAGTTTTTATCCATTATTATGCCTAAGTATTTTATTGATTCTGTTTTTGAAATCATTGGGCACATCGTACAGTTAGTTGGTACAGGATTACATGTATGTGCATAAACACTAAAATTATTAGTATTTGATGCAACATTATGTATTGTAAATTCAATGTATTTAGTTTTGGAGGCATTTAAGGTCAGATTGTTGAGAGCAAGCCAATGAGTTACAATATTGAAACCTTCCTGGGCAGCAACAAAAGTTTCATCCCATGAGTTACCATAAAACGATAATGTAGTGTCGTCGGCATAAGACATAACATGACAGTTTCTAATGTTTAGCTGGCAAAGATCATTAATATAGCAAAGAAAGAGAGGAGGGCCCAAGATACTGCCTTGTGGGATTCCAATATTTATCGGTCTTTCTTCACTCACAGTATCGCCTATCCGAACTGATTGATATCGATCTTGTAAATAGTTCTCTAATAGTTTTAATTGTGTGTCCCTTATTCCCATATGTTCTAGCTTGGATATTAATATACGCGGGCACACAGTATCAAAAGCTTTTTGAAGGTCCAGAAATATAGTCACGCATTTTTTCCTATCATCTAATTTACTTACAATAAATTGCGCGAATGTATCGATACAGTCAGTTGTAGATTTTCCTTTTCTGAAGTCATACGGGTTAGGCGATAAGATGTTTTTATCTTCTAAGAATTTCACAAATCTGCTATTAATAATCCTTTCAAATACCTTTGAAATAGAGGTGAGCAAAGAAATTGGACGATAGTTTGCCACTTCTTCCTTGCTACCGCTCTTAAAAACAGGGATAACAATCGTTTTTTTAAGGGAATCTGGAAAAATGCCTTCTGCTAAACATCTATTCAGGATATAAGTGAGGGGAGGGACTATATATTTTTTTAAATTCTTAAGGACTGTTGACAGTATATTGTCCCACCCTGCTCCACAATCTGAGCGAACGTTATCGATGATTCCCTCTATTTCCTCTTCCGATGTCTCCAAAAGCACAAAAGAGTTACAGGAGAATTTAACATTTGCCGCGATCGTTGGGAGTGGAGAAAGACCAGTTGGAATTTTACTTTTCAACTCCATACCCACGTTTGCAAAATAGGAATTTACTGCGTTAACTGAATCTTGTGGGAATGATTTGGTATGGTTCCAACGGTGGTGCGTTTGAATTTTTCAGGTTGGTAATAGTTTTAATAGCGGACCAAAGTTTTTTGTTATCACTTCCAGCCGAATAAAGTAAATTCCTGTCATATTGTCTCTTACATTTTTTTATTATATCATTACAAAATTTCTATATCTTTTGTAGGATATTTTTAAGACATGATTGTCAGGATTATGTTTTAGCTTGTAATGCATTCTGTCTCTCGTTCTTATGCACCTCAGGAGGCCAGGAGTAATCCACGGTTTTATAATAATTTTACTTCTAGGTATTTTAATATTTATTGTGTTGTTAATTAGAATTTTTTGTAAGTTTTGAATAAAAAAAAGTCATGAGGTCGTTAGGATTTATGTTATTATCGTACAAACTATTAAAATCAATATTTTTGCAGTCGTCGTTCAGTTTCTCAAAGTCAATTTTGTTCACAAATTTTGCTTTGTGGTTTTGTCCACTTAAGCGCAAACAGAAAAGGGTCCCCTCGTGGTCAGTTACTGCAGATTGAATAATAAATGTAAGAGAAGAAGCTTTAGTGTTAATTATCACATGGTCCAGACAGCTACATCCTCTAGTTGGCTCATAATGTGCAGGTATCATACCAAAGAAAGAAAGTAGGTCGAGATAGCTCGATGTATTTACATTTAATACCTTGATGTTTATATTTATATCACCCATCAAAATTACATTTTTGAAACCGGATAGTTTTAATAATAGTTTCTGTAATGTACGTAAAAAAGTTGTCTAATGTGTGAAAACTAGGCGATCTGTACATAGCGATTATGGCGGTGTTTTTATTTATTTTAATAAGTAGGCAGTTCGCTTCCAAGATATCTGGTTCTTCTATGTTGAAGTTAATATCGTTATTATTATCAGTTGCAATTTGTTGGGGGCAAAGAGTTTTAGATCATCCATGTAAAAAAGGTGAGATATGACCTGACCACCTCTCCTCAAACGATAGCCTAGACCTGAATCCTCCAGCAATGTGCTTAGAGGATTCAGGGCTAGACAGAACCAAAGTGGACTCAGACTTTTAGTGAAACTAACAGAAATAAAAAATATAATAATGATATCACTCTAGAGACTTCACGTGGTCTTCTTAGCTCTAAAAATGAAGTTGCTCAAGAATTTGTAGATTTCTTCACTAGTATCCCACTTAAAACTACTGAAACCTTAAATTCCTCACCCTTTTTTCTATTGATTTATTAAGAGCGAACGTTTCAGCCTGTCCGGTTGAGTTTCAATTTAAACATATAAACCCCATAGCAGTCATTAAAGCTTTTAAAGAAATCAAAATCAAATTAACCGAGGATCTATGGGGTATGTCAATTAAAGTTTGTCAAGCCATTATTGAGACTATAGCACCGTACTTGGCCTTAATATTTAATTTGTGTGGACCAAGGAGTCTTCCCGGACCTTATGAAATTCAGCAAGGTAATACCACTTTTCAAGTCCGGGGACAGTAAAGACACCAATAACTATAGACCCGTATCCGTATTGCCGTTTTTCAGCAAGGTGTTTGAAAAGGTAATGCTTAATCAAATGCTCAACCACTTTAACACCAATAAAATCTTGCATGAGAAACAGTTTGGTTTCACCAAAGGACGTTGTACGACTGACGCCGGTGTCACCTTATTAAAACACATATTTACTGCGTGGGAAGAGGCACAAGATGCCATAGGAATTTTCTGTGACCTCTCGAAAGCATTTGATTGCGTAAACCATGAAACCCTAATCTTAAAACTTGAATATTACGGGTTAAGGAAACTTGCGCTCAGTTTAGTGAAATCGTATTTAAACGATAGACATCAGCAAGTACAAATAAATGGTGTCAATTCAATGGGTTTAAAAGTAAGTATGGGTGTACCACAAGGTTCGATATTAGGCCCTTTCCTCTTTTTGGTATATTTTAATGATCTACCCCATTTATTTAAAAACCAACCACAAATAGTGTTATTCGCTGACGATACTTCTTTAATATTTAAGATAAACAGACGTGCCACAAATCTCGACGACGTAAATAACGCCTTAATGCAGGTCCATAATTGGTTCACCGCTAATAATTTAGTATTAAATAGGAAAAAAACGAAGTGCATAAGATTTGCTCTACCGAATGTTAAAAGTAGTGATAGTGACATAGTATTGAATCAAGATAAACTGCAATTCGTCGAAAATACTGTTTTCCTGGGGATCACGCACGTCTCAAGGCTACAATGGGGTCCGCATATAACATCTCTAGGACGGCTGAGTTCAGCAGCATATGCTGTTAGAAAAATCCGCCAATTTACTGATGCAGATACCGCGAGGCTAGTCTATTTTAGTTATTTTCATAGTATTATGTCATATGGTATTTTACTATGGGGACGGGCTGCAGACATTGAGTCTATATTTATTCTGCAGAAAAGAGCCATCAGAGCCATATATGATCTACGTAGGCGCGATTCTCTAAGGGAACTGTTTCAGGAAATTAACATCATGACAGTACCTTGTCAATACATCTATGAAAACATCATGTACGTTAGGAAAAATCTGCATTTATTTCAGGGGCGTGCCGTCCATAGAGGCAATTAGGCCTAGCCTACCCTACCATTTCTACCAACAACGCAACAAATGCATTTATTATAACTATATTAATCAAAAATAAAAAATAAAGCGCCTGTTATAATACTTAAAGCAACTTGTCGCGGCCGTGTGACGTAACTGGTAATAATACTACGACACTCGCTCCCGGCCGTCTAGGCAAGGCCGCAGCCGGCCTAATTTCCATTGATAAATTTAAGCACACTGATGCGTATTTTCGTGTATATATACGGCACACAACACATGCTAGAGTAGGGGCGTAAACTCCTGCGAGTGTAGCTGGCCACTGATTGGCTGCCCCGCAAAGTATTATCCGGCTAAAACGGTATGCAGTGATGCAATTATATTTGGTAGTGTTTTTTTCATTGACAAAATAACAATTGTATTTTTCTTAGAAGCCATATTTGTGTGTGCGTTCGCGCAGCGGAATGTTGTTGAATTTAAAGATATTAATTATGCAGATATTTAGTGTATGACGTCGTATAATTGTGTATGGTAAAAAAAAAATTGTGTACGCAGCCATTGTGGAGAAATTCACCAAAAACTGATTCCGCTGGGCGAACGTTGTCCTGGCGGAACTTATTTTAATCCATAGACTTTAGAAGAAAAGAGGTGTGTCCAAAAATTAGTGTGTATTTGTGTGTAATTGTGTATGTATGAATAAAATGAGTGCATGCATAAACTTCGGAGAAATTCAAGTTTCCGCGACGCGAACGTTTGGCCATTAGCTAGTTTTCATATAAAGCGCTTACATAGAGAGCTGTAGATTTTTACATACGTTGTTTTGAATTTGTTTATATTTGTTTAAAAAACAGATTTAGAAAAAATCGTAGGGCTTAAAAGATAAAAATATAAACGTAAAATACACTTAATAGGTCTTAGTTCTTAAAGTATGCACTTTGGGGTCTAGATTTTCACGTTTATACAAACCTTGTAAGTATCTGAAACATGTTGCCAAGTATCAATGATGTTCCGTTAGTAATTAAAGAGTTAAAGGACAATTTTACCATGAATAGATCACTGTTTACAAAACAGTCAAATATCACGACGTTCTAAAGGAATTGCATGGTAAAATGTATGCCAAAAATTAGTTTATTCATTCAACTATTCACATGCAAAATTTCATGTCATTAAATTTAGTAATTAAAGAAATCAATTAAAATACTGACGAAGCATCGAAAACCTACATAACCCGACCAAGTTCGGATAGCTACAAAAAAGCGTCCATGCAATATATTTAGGTAACATCCCAAAATTTACCGTATAATACCGGTATTGAATTGGTATAGATGATAACACAATTGTTGTTTCGATATAATTTAAAGGTCATTTATTTTTGTACACCAAATTTTTGTTCAATTGTTCTGATTTTTCAGCTCCAGAATTGACTGGAATAATTCCGGAGTTCCGATAGGTATTCACATTTTTTAAAAGTTAATATTTTGATTTAATTATATTCTTGTGAACGCACGTAATTTAACGTCTGTGGAATATTCCACAAACTGCTAGTCGAACAGGACGCGCGCGGCTTCCCGCTTGAAACGGTACTTCCATCCTTGAAGAAAAGAGAGGGCAATAATATGTTTTCATTTATTTATCACATTTATCTTTGAACTACATAATTTGTACATAAATCTAGAGGACATACCTCGTAATATTGAAATAAATAATAAGCTATTTTTAATATTGGCTATTATTGAATATGTTCCACCTTTACAAATGCCAGGTATTGGTCATTACAAGGCGCATTGTTCGAGACCCCCGTACACTAATAAATCATTTCAGTGTTACGACGATTTATGTAGCAAAATTCAAAATAGTTCCAAAAACATAATGCCCCATGCAATCATTTATACAACTGAATAGTCTAGTTATGTGATCTGTGATTGTTAATCTGTGATTTTTTTTTAAGCTAGTGTACATTATACTTAGAAATGTTGAGGTTATTTACTGTATTTGCTACTCATTTAAGAATATTTTCTTGAAAATACCTTTTTTATACCAATGTTTTAGTTTATAAGCACTTTCTTAATGTTGATCAAATCTAAACAACTGAATAGTCTAGTTATGTGATCTGTGATTGTTAATCTGTGATTTTTTTTTAAGCTAGTGTACATTATACTTAGAAATGTTGAGGTTATTTACTGTATTTGCTACTCATTTAAGAATATTTTCTTGAAAATACCTTTTTTATACCAATGTTTTAGTTTATAAGCACTTTCTTAATGTTGATCAAATCTAAACAACTGAATAGTCTAGTTATGTGATCTGTGATTGTTAATCTGTGATTTTTTTTTAAGCTAGTGTACATTATACTTAGAAATGTTGAGGTCTTTTTCTGTATTTGCTACTCATTTAATAATTGGTATTGAGTTGTAAATACCTTTTTTATTTTATAAGTACTTTTTAAATGTTGATTTATTTTTATATTAGGCAGACTCTCAAACCTAAACAACTGAATAGTCTAGTTATGTGATCTGAGATTGTTAATCTGTGATTTTATTATTGAAGCTCTAAATATTTTACTTACCCTTATATTCATAATCGTTTATTAAACCTATGTTAGTTAAAACACATTTAAGTTTATTGCTGTCGTTGCAAGCGTTTGTTAACGTTATTATAATTACTTATTTAAGTGTGTAATGAAACATAATTAAGTATGTACTTAATAAAAAAAAATTTTGTACACGGATATTTAAATAGAAAAGTACTTGTTAATTGAAGATTTGTTTTTATCGTAGATAGTTGGGTTATTATTAAAAAAATATTTTTAATTCAAGAAATGCAATTGTTTTATTTTTTCCTAACGCTTGTGTACGGAACTGTACCATATTAGTAAATACTATATTGGAAGGTTAAGAACGTCTCTTAGATATATGGCTGGGCCGCTTTTTTGTAGCTATCCGAACTTGGTCGGGTTATGTAGGTTTTCGATGCTTCGTCAGTATTTTAATTGATTTCTTTAATTACTAAATTTAATGACATGAAATTTTGCATGTGAATAGTTGAATGAATAAACTAATTTTTGGCATACATTTTACCATGCAATTCCTTTAGAACGTCGTGATATTTGACTGTTTTGTAAACAGTGATCTATTCATGGTAAAATTGTCCTTTAACTCTTTAATTACTAACGGAACATCATTGATACTTGGCAACATGTTTCAGATACTTACAAGGTTTGTATAAACGTGAAAATCTAGACCCCAAAGTGCATACTTTAAGAACTAAGACCTATTAAGTGTATTTTACGTTTATATTTTTATCTTTTAAGCCCTACGATTTTTTCTAAATCTGTTTTTTAAACAAATATAAACAAATTCAAAACAACGTATGTAAAAATCTACAGCTCTCTATGTAAGCGCTTTATATGAAAACTAGCTAATGGCCAAACGTTCGCGTAGCGGAAACTTGAATTTCTCCGAAGTTTATGCATGCACTCATTTTATTCATACATACACAATTACACACAAATACACACTAATTTTTGGACACACCTCTTTTCTTCTAAAGTCTATGGATTAAAATAAGTTCCGCCAGGACAACGTTCGCCCAGCGGAATCAGTTTTTGGTGAATTTCTCCACAATGGCTGCGTACACAATTTTTTTTTTACCATACACAATTATACGACGTCATACACTAAATATCTGCATAATTAATATCTTTAAATTCAACAACATTCCGCTGCGCGAACGCACACCATATTTGTTTCATGTGACAAGCAAAATTTATTTCGTGATCTTGAATGTTTTGATTATTATAATATCTGACGGTTGTAATTCGTTTTGAAACGTACAGTAGTGTAAATATTATTTGTTGTATTTGTTTATTTACTTAAAAATGGTGTTCTGTTGTGAAGTTTGCGCTGATAATGTGTTTGTCAGAAGTTAAAAACAATAAGTATTCACGATTGTTTGATGTTAAGATTCAAGTTGTGTCTAAAGGAAAATGTGTAGCTACCCGAATTACGAGAATTAACCCAAAATTCATCTCGTACTCGGTATTTCAAATGAATCTTTCTTCTGTTTGCATTGTCAGAAAATCGTGATTTGAACCTTGATTAATGTGGTGAGTTCTTGTATTTATAACTTTGGTTTTTAAAGGCTTATTTTCAATGTTTGTTTTTCAAATATTCCGGTCAGACGCTCAAAATTGGGTACGGAACGAAAACTAAACTATTTTTTTTGTTTACAGCGCCCTCTGTTTTATTTTTTAGATTTTTTTGTAACCAAGCGACATCCTTTGTTCTTGTATTGACAGAATACCATTGAAATTCCTTATATTTAAGCTAGATGGCGTTGTTTCTCATACGCTTACTAAAAACACCAGGGGCAGATGCGGGGGCCTGGAAGGGTGAGTGAATATATCAATAGATGTGACTACTTTGAGGGTCATCATAAGTAGAGCGACGCTGTGATGTTGCGAGTTTTTTTTTTTTGCGTGGCCTGCCCGCCGTCGGGAAGCACTGCACGCCACTGATTTATTTAGTAAAAGAGGTGACAGACATCACTATAATACTAGAAACAGGGACCAACTAGTACAGCCAGGTTTCAGGCTAGCTAAAGTAGACTCATCTTTCATGGGGTACTGTTTAAAATGTTATAATAAAATACCTCCCCACATTCAACAACTGAATGAGACAAAATTTAAATCTTGTATAAAACGCACACTATGTAGGCAAGCATATTATAAGTTAGGGGATTACATCGATGATAAAAATGCTTGGCTCAATGCTGGTCCTGCTCCACAACCATAGGGGCAAACTTATCAGAAGCTCATGTGAAATTATTGTGGAAGCTTCAGAAGATTGTAATAATATCTTTGCATTATATAGATTCAATCTCTTAGTATTATATAACTGCATAGCACATGTGTGAGTACTATGTACTGTAAAGCTACCATTTACATTTAGTTATCCTTTATTGACTCGAATGTGCCCTGGTGGCTGAGAGAATGTCAGGCTTACTCAAATGTCTCGCTGATAGTGGCGGGTGTGTTGGGTCGTTTAGTTCCCTTCAATATGGTTGAGCTGAATGGGGCTGATGCATGCGTCATGTTCGTGAACGGGCGCTGTCAGTTGGGACTGGTCATCTCTTAGCTGCCACGGTTTATTTTAATTACTTTGTTTTTAAATTGTGATAGTTATAATCTTTTACTCCGGACGCTCTTAATGTGCACGTCTTTCTACATCGTTCTCACATGTATGTATAATCTCAACATGAATGATGTAACCAAGATCTTGTAACAATATTTTGATTGAAAAGAGTGTCCATGGAGTTTCTTGCCCATTCTTCTCCATAGAGATCTACGCTTTGGAATGGGCAAATACAGTACTTTCACAAGTTATTATGCCTTGTGTCTGTGACTATAGCTTCGCCTTTGTTTTTCTGACTTTCAAAAGTGCCTGCTAAGGTCTAATTGAAATAAACGCTTTGAGTTTGAGTTGAGTTTGTGTTTGACTGTCGCCCTGGAATATTCCCCGTTTAATCCATACAGGCTCATCGTTTCCTCTGAATCTGTCGACATCCTGGATATCGAAGGACCGTCCTCCATTGCCCCATACACGACTCAAGGAAGGCGCGTAGAGTTGCATCTATCTTGTAGAACTCCAGCACCCTCATGAGCCATGTATGTGGAATCGATTCGTAGGCCTTCTTATAATCTATCCAACATGTCGACAGATCCTTGCGGGATCGACGAACCTGTTGGCTAATGGCCATGTCGATGAGGAGTAGCTCCTTAGTACCGCGGGACCCGTTCCTACATCCATTTTGAGAGGCAGACATAATGGAGTTTTTGTCAATGTGTGTATTAATTTTCGCTCTCAAAATGGATGTAAGAAGCTTATAGACCGTCGACAAACACGTGATCGGTCTATAATTCTTGGGTTCCGCGGGACTACCTGACTTATGGAGCAGGTGGGTAACGCCTGTTGTTAAAAACTGCGAGACCCAGACTCTAAGGATGACTGGAATTGAGATGCCAGGCAAGTGTGTGAACTACTAAACCATTTGAGCCAGAAATTGTGAAGTCCGTCCGGTCCCGGTGATTTCCAGTTCGGTAACGGATGAACAATGTAATGACAAACAGGGAAGAAACAGCCATAACAATAGATGGCGAAAGCATTGAATACGTGAAAAGCTACACATACCTGGGACAGTTAATATCATTCAGAGATCAAACGGACATGGAAATCGAAAGAAGAGTCGCTTGCGCATGGAAAAGATATTGGTCACTCAAGGAGATACTCAAAAGCAAATACTTTTCCATAGCAGCTAAGAGAAAAGTCCTCAACTCGTGCGTCTTACCTTGCCATATGGGAGCCAAACGTGGGCCTTAAATCAAAAACTGAGATCATGTCAGCGGGGAATGGAGAGAAGCATGATTGGGGTCACTAAAAAAGATCGGTTAAGAGCAGTTGAAATACGATCCAGAACCAAAGTTGAAGATATAATAAAGACAGTGAGACAGTTGAAATGGAGATGGACAGGACACATGACGAGAGATAGTAAGTTAAAATTGACAAAAATTATAACAGAGTGGCCACCCCGCGATGGTAAAAGGAAAAGGGGAAGACAGGCAAAGAGATGGATGGACGACATAAGGAAAATTGGAGGCGCTACCTGGCCTAGAAAAGCTAGAGACAGTAATTAATGGAAACAGCTGGAAGAGGCCTATGTGTCACAGGACACGCTGATCACTAAACCGGAAAACCAGACGTGTTAGATTTAAGTTTTTTTAATACTACTAGATTGTACTTGTGCTTAGTTCTTCAGCAATAAAGGCTTTATTATATAACGGATGAACTGCTCTAGCTACATCCAAAGGTGTAATTAAAATTGGTTCCATTTCTGGGATAGGTTCACACACTTCTCGACATCACGCATCCAGTCAGCCTCAGTATGACGGACGGGCACCGACCAGATGCTGTGCCAGAAAGAACTTGTGGTGGCATCATCCGGGCGGCACACGTCCGTCATATTTTGCTCGGGTCGCTCCCAAGCTCTGTACACCCACCTCTCATCGCTCTGGAACATGCGATTCTGCGAGTACCGATCAACCCGCCGCTTATACCGCCGAATACGGTTCGCCCATGCATAAACTTTCTGCTTCAGGAAGTCGATGCGCTCTGTAACACGGGATATTAATTCTTGAGGACTGATTTCAGTCCCCGAGAATGCCCGCCTCACAAAGCGCATCACCCGTGGTCGTGAAATACCCTCCCTGAAGCAGTATAGTTTGCCAATGAGTACCCTGGCCTCGTCGATACGACGCTCGATCCTGCGCTGCCAGGATGGTACGGCTGGTTTTGGTCGAGTAGCTACGTCACAATTTTTCCTATCGCCTAAATTAGGTAGGAGTGGATCGATACTCGCGAAGCGCATCCTCCAGCGCGCTCCTCAATCAGTCGTTGCACTGGCTACTTACCGTAGCAACCCTATCATCCTCCTCTACAACAGCAGGGTTTGACCGCGGTGGGGTTGCGTCAATAGCTTACGCTTGCACCGCGGTTTGTGCCGGAGTTAAGTCGATACGGTTGCTCAGTACCTCTGAGCGCAGCCTATCAAGTGCGGCGTCGTCCAACATGTGATTGCGTTGGATGACCTGCACTTGATCCGACAGTCGTTGGGCCGAGACGTAATCATAATCATCATTTATTGCATTCATGTAGTTTACAAGTTGTTACAAAGCATAATTATATAGGTTTCATACATGAACCCTGCTAGGGCACAGCAATATAAATTATTTAAAGTGCTACAGTGTCACAACAATAACAAACCACTAAACAAAAATACTAATTTTAACATGTCTAACAGGTGCCAACATTTGTAATTTTAATAAGTATCTGTCATATTAATAAAAAGGGTCACAACAATTTATTGTCATTATTTACATTCACAAATTAAAATAAAATAAAAAATTTAAACAAAGCAAATAGCGATAACAATAATAATGAAAAAATGAATTTGTATAGAAAGGAATAAAGGAAATAATCATAAAATAACATAGTAATACGTAAGTCAAAATTTAGTTGAATTTCTATGTCAAAATTTACTTATCGTCAAAGAATTCCTTTAGAGTGTAATACGATTTTGTTAGAAGGTATTTTTGGAGACCGTTTTTAAATTTATTTTCGTATTCTATGTCCTTAATTGAATTTGGAAGCTTATTATAAATTTTCACGCACATGGCTAAAGGTCCTGAATGGAACATAGGTAATTTTGAGCTTGGTAAGGCTAACTCATGTTTGTTTTGTCGTCTAACACTACGATGCTGTGGGCGAAGGTCCTTAGTGAGTGGGAATAGTGACTGGTGCTTTCTTACGAATTTGCTTACTTCTAAAATGTAGATACCAGTTAGTGTAAGGATTTTATATTTTTACAAAGAATGGCTTGCAGCTTTCTATGCTATCTATATTGGCAAGAATTCGCACACATCTCTTTTGTAGAATAAAAAGTCTATCTTTGTCTACACCATTTCCCCACACAACGATTCCATAACTTAGCCACGAGTATGCGTAGGCATAGTATGCTGTTAGAGCAGTTTTAAAATCGGTAGCTCTCTTAAGCTCCCCCAAGGCATATATAAAGACTGGCTAATTTGTTTGCCAAAGTATCTACATGGGCTTTCCAGTTTATATTGGTATCTATTGTCAAACCTAACACTTTAAACTCGTTTATGCATTGCAGCTTTATGTTGTTGTATGAGTAGTTTATGTCCAATTTGCGTTTTTGGTATGGTCTATATTGCATTAACTTTGTTTTGTCAAAATTTATTTCTAAGTTATGATCTTTTAACCAGGCTATTATTTTGGAGAGCTTATCGTCTAGATTTAAGTTTAGGTTTTCTTTATTGGTGTAAGGAGAAATTATAGAAATATCGTCAGCAAATAAAATACTTTGAGCGTCAATTTCTTTAGGGAGGTCATTAATATAAACCAGAAATAATAAGCATCCCAAAACACTGCCTTGTGGTATTGACATAGATATTTTTGCTTTATTTGATGAACCACTTGTGTGCTATAATACCTCTAACACCTATTTCATATAATTTATTTATCAAAATTTCGTATGAAACTCTGTCGTAGGCTTTGCTCATACGTTGACGGTTGGTTCAAGTTCCTGAAACAGAGACAGCATCCTAACACGGTACGCAGTGAGGTTAGTTCCCCCCTCTGTAGACCCGTAGTATGCGCGCATAACATTCTCGTTTATTGATTGAGTCCATTTCATGCGCTGCACACAACCACCGGGAGCGGGAACCCGGCTCGGGGCCGGATGGCCCCTAAGTCCCAAGCTTCTCGGTGGCCGGCCTCTCCCCTGCCGACGTGCAGGTGTTGGCGACGTCGGCGGAGAGAAATACTCGTCGCTCTAGCTCGACGCAACTACCACGGCCGGTGACACAGCACTCACGACGGGGCTGGATTCCGGCGGCGGCGAGGCGGAGCTGAGCGACGAGTCCAGGGTTGGTGGGCGTGCACGTCGTGCTGCTGCTGCTCTCGTTAACATATTTGATCGTCGTTATTCATCCAAACATTTATTTGTATCATTAATTTTCTTTTTTATGACATCTGTCATTCATTGTGATTTTTTTCGGGTATTTCTTCATATTTTCTGATGGAGGTTTTAATTTATTTAGAGAATTTGATTTCAGATTTACATAGGTCACTGAACTACAGGCAAAAAAACAGTGATATTTCCAAATATATACGTGTTTTTCAAAACGACGTACGTGACATCGAGAGTTGCCAATTATTATTATTATTTACGCTAAGTAACTACTTGATATTGTTTGAGGCGACAGTTGGATGGGAATGATACGTGGGAATGCGTTCACAGGCGTCGGACGCTCAGCTCGCGCTGCAGCGAGCGGAGGCCCGAGCCACGGGCGTGGGGGGCGCGTGGCGGCGCGCCGGTGTTCGCCTGCTACTGACCGACAGCACGCACGAGCCGGCCTTGCTGGGCGCCTGGGCGGGCCACCAGCGCGCCGATGCCGTGGCGCTGCGGGCTCCTGAGAGCGCGGCCGGGGAGCCCTTCGCGGAGGAGGGGGGGCTGCAGCGCGCGCGCTCCGCACTCCACGCGCACGTCTGGCGCGGCCTCGTGCGCACAGACCGCGCCGCGCTTCCGCCAGGTGAGTACTGCGTGGCGTCACTTCGATCGACTCTACCTTTCGCAGCCCATGCCCAGTTGGACGTCGGCTTTTCCCGAGGTGCAGAACCCGATCTCTCCACCTTCTGCATCCAGTTTGTACCAACCGTCTCTTTAGGTAGTCGGTTCATGAAGCTGGGAGCGTCGCACGCTTCGCTTAGCAATAATTTGCGTATTTCACTTATACTCGTAGGCTCGTCTTTTTTAATTGCCATCGAGCCTTTGACAACAAACATGACCAGCTCACTTGTCCCTTGATTCAGTTAATAATCACTACATAGTATAAAACAAAGTCGCTTCCCGCTGTCTGTCTGTCCGTTATCCCCGAGTGCTATATGCTATATTTACAACGTGCCCGTGGAATAATATCCGACCAAAACGCGAGCGAAAAGCTAGTGTACAATAAATATCTAAAAGCAGCTGTGTTCAAAGGCGTTGCATTATAGATCCCGTCGTATCCCCACTACTCTTTCTAGTTTACATCAATAACATTCCTGAGGCGATAGGCAAAGATTGCGTACTACTCGCTGATGACACTACAATAATGATTAATAGTGACAGTAACAAAAACTTAGAAAAGGGAACCGTCCAAGCTCTGGATAATGCAATCGTTTGGCTAGAAAAAAATAACTTAAAAATAAATATGACTAAAACAAACAAAATACAATTTCAAACATACAACGCAAACATAAATAAACTAGACATTCACTATAAAGATTCTCACTTGACCACTGTCGATAATTGTGTATTCTTGGGTATAATGGTCGATAAAAATTGTAATTGGAAAACACATAAAGGGTGTAACAAGACCCTTAACGAAGCCGAAAGCCACTTGTTCTCCCCGTCATTGCGATCATTTTTTTGTTCTAGACCAGCTATACTCTAACGCTCCTATTAATAAACACAGAATAAAGTTTAAACCTTTGAAAATGTATGGTTATTCCTTTGTTATTCCTGGTGTAAATTTATTCCGTGTTTATTAATAAGGGGGTATGTGTGTTTCGCGGAACCCTAGGGTTCCGCGATACCTCTGTAGGGGTTCCTCAAGAATTTAGAAAAAAAATCAAAACACCTCTCTCTGGTCGAACGTTTTGACTCCGCGGCCGCGCGTAGGTATATTTATTTTATTTGTATAAACATGTGTTACAATAGCTGGTACGAGTACAATATCTGATAAGTTTGGTATCAACATGTATACTTGTATACTTGTGAGCGCGCAGTCCCTTTGATAAAAGCCGCCTCTGAATTAGACGCTATAGTTGTCAACAAGCGACTTTCGACTCTAACTTAAAAAAATAAAGTCGAGATTGTTTACAACGCAATTTTTATATTTCTCTTTTTATTTTTTCTTTTTGTTTATCAAAGGCGCCTAAGTATAAAAGCGGCGATCGCGCGTCGCGCCTCTTCACAGATCACGTACAATCCGTACTGAAGGATTGTTCACGGGAAGTCTCAGCGATGAGCGATCACCGCTGGAAACTACCCGATGACATACGTGATCTGATAACCGAGAAGAACGCGGCCGTTCGTGCCTATAGCGTCTTTCCCTGCTATGCGAACAAGGCTCACATGCGCAGCTTGCAGCTTGCTGTAAAGCAGCGCACCAGTGAGTTTCGTTCGAATCGTTGGGACAAGGAGCTTAGCGAACTCGAGCCCACTCACTTAGCTTTCTGGCAACTGCAACGAAAGTTGCGTGCTAGCAGCGACGAGGTTACTATGCCTCCTCTCATTCGCCCCGATAAGAGCGTCGCCTTTGACGACTCTGAGAAGGCTGAATGCCTGGCCGACAGCCTGGAATCTCAGTGCACGCCCAGCTCTCTACCAGTAGACATGCGACATCTCGCTGAGGTGGACGCGGAAGTCGAACGTAGAGCCGCTCTCCCCCCAGTAGAAGACCCCGACTGTCCTCATCATCATCATCATCATATTTATTCATAAAACAATTTACATTGTATTCGAATTTTACAAAATAATTACAATTTAAATCTTAACCGAAACAATAAGTAATCAAATATAACAAAAAAAAAAAAAAAAAAACAAAATAAATAAAAAATATTAGTATGTCATCAATTAAAAACCGTTTACATGTCAGACCACAAAAAGCACAAAAATCAAATGTCAATTAGATTACTGTTTGCATGTCCAACCATAACCTCTTCCTTCAGTCGTCCTCTTCCTTCAGTCACGCCCGACGAAGTGAAAGACATAATAGATAGGCTACAGCCTCGGAAAGCCCCTGGCGCCGATGGCTTCACCAATAGGGTGTTCAAAGTCCTCCCCTCTCAGCTCATAGTCTTGTTGGCGGCCATCTTCAATGGCGCCTTGAGCAATAACATCTTTCCCCAAGTGTGGAAAGAGGCCACCGTCATAGGTATTCCCAAACCGGGTAAACCTAAATCCGAGCCGACTAGCTATCGGCCGATCAGTCTCCTTAGCGCGCTCGGTAAAATCTATGAGAGGCTTATTTATAAGCGCCTCAAAGACTTTGCTGAGGCTAAGAGCCTCAATCCCAACGAGCAGTTCGGTTTCAGGACCGAACACTCGTGCGTCCAACAGGTCCACCGCATCGTAGAGCACTTGAGCGCTGGCTTCCAGCGTGGAGCGATGACCGGTGTGTTATTTTTCGATATAGCGAAAGCGTTCGACAAAGTCTGGCACAACGGGCTGATATACAAGCTGTATCAGCTCGGTGTGCCAGATCGTCTCGTGCTCATCTTGCGAGACTTTTTGGCGAATCGCACTTTCCGCTATCGCATAGGGAAAACCCTTTCTTCCCCCCACCCCATTCGCGCGGGAGTCCCTCAGGGCTCTGTCGTTTCCCCCCTCATATTCACTCTATTCACTTCTGATATCCCCAAGAGCAAAAAGGCTCACTTGGCCCTTTTCGCCGACGATACGGCAATCTATTATACTGGGCACGGCCAAGACGCCATCGCCCGTCAGCTCCAAAAAGCAGCCAATGCTTTAGGAGCCTGGTTCCGTAAGTGGCGAATCGAGGTTAATCCCGATAAAAGCCAGGCAGTTATATTCCATAAGGCGCGTCTCAAACGTCCCGTCCCCTCTCCGATCACTATGTTCGGCAAGCCGATCCCTTGGGAGAAGCAAGCCAAATACTTAGGAGTCATTCTCGACAACCACCTGTCCTTTGCTGCGCATATAAGAGCAGCCCGCGACCGGGCTGCCTTTGCCATGGGTAGGCTCCATTTTATGATCACGGCAAAGAGCAAATTTATTTATTTATTTATTTTATTTATTTATTTATAACACCTTAAACTATCATTACAGGGTTTACCCTAATGCGACAGCTAAGAACTTAAAAACTAACCATACACTTGCAACCACTTTATAAAAGATTAAACTAACAACATTATTAAAATATTACATTATTTAAAAACACATAGACATAACCGACTTTGAATGACACCGAATTTGAATTTGAATAACATAAACATAGTACATAAAATAAAAATAAAATTAAATATTATTTCGCCTGTAACATAATATAAATAGTAATACCCTTGCGAATTCACTAAAACAACATGTAAATACATCAACGTGAGTTTGAAGATCGTTGATGGTACGGATGGCTCTGGTAAGGGGTGCCTTGGCAAGCAGGTTCGTTCTGGCTGTAGGTACCAGTAGCAGTGGCGGGCTGCGCCGCCTCCACACGTAGCGGTCCGGCACACACAGACTCAAGCGCTGCAATACTCCCGGGTGACTCACCACTCCACGAAGCACCTTCACCAAGTAGGCGACCAGCGTAAACTCCCGTCGGACATGCAGCTGATTATAGCCAACCATGCCCAGGACAAACAGAGTGGGATACATCAGTGGGTAAAACGGATTGACGGTGACGAAATTGTCACTTAAGTGCAAGTTGCGACTCTATACCGCCGTCATCCGTCCCATTATGACATACGCTTGTGTCACTTTTGCCCATGCCCACCCGCGTCATCTGCACCGGATGCAGACCCTTCAGAACCGTTTTCTCCGTAAGATTACCGGTGCCCCCTATTATGTCCGTAATGACAGTCTCCACTTAGACCTTAGGATCCCCACCTTAGCTCACCCTCCTCCAGGAGAGCAGTAGGGAAACCAGTACACTGCGTAAACACAAATACAGACCGCCATGTTTCCGTCCTCGCCGCCGAGGCCCGACGCGACGCCCACGTTCAACGAACCCCCCCCGACCCTTGCCAGAGCCAGCCCGCGATGCTGAGCCGGTAGTTTTAAACCAGCCCCTAATTAATATCACTCAGATCCAGCCTGTCCCTTTGCTGCCCCCCCCAGCGACGCCCTAAGCCGAGGCCCGTACCCCAAAGGGGGGGGCCTTAGCGAGTGGTCGCTTAGTTTTTAAGTATAGTTTTAAGCCCCTGGCTGGAGGCCTTAGATTCATTTTTAAGGCATCCACAGGGAATAGTCCGGTTAAGCAGTAGCCAGCCTCAGAGGCTGAACTGCGAGATGCCATCACAAAAAAAAAAAAAAAAAAAAAAAAAAAAAAAAAAAAAAAAAAAATCGCGCCTCTTCAGTCAGTTGACGATAAGCGTTCAGAGCAATAAGTTCCTACCTTAGGTAGGTACAAGGTCGCTAGTGAGAAACTAGTGTTCATTGTTCTACTGCCTGCTGTATACTGTTGTCTCAGTTTCATACATTTCTTCATTGTACTAAACTTAGTCTCTTATACGCAGTAACGATTGTGCATTATTTAGACCCCACCATCCTGACGTGTAACATTATAAATAAAGAAGAATGGAACGTTGGCTTAAAGGTGTTAAACGTGTTGCAACAACATCTTCTAATGACGCTGAATGTTCAAAAGCAGTACGCGCAGAGAATATAGCAATCACCGATCCAGACGATGATGCCACGACGTCAAGCTCGACGGTTTCAATGACGAAAAAAAAAAAGTATGATGAATCACATATCAGTTTCGGATTTGTTGATTCCAACGGCTCACCTCTCTGCATGCTATGTAGTAAACTGCTTCCTAATAGTTCCATGGCACCTGCCAAATTGCGTCGACATTTAGAAACTGTACACCCCGAGTCTAAAGAAAAGAATAAAGAATTTTTTTGTTCGTAAAAAAGATCAGTTATTGGAAAGTCAAAAAAATATGATGCATGTAACACAAACTATCAACGAAAAGGCCACGGAGGCATCATATTTAGTTAGCTATCGCATTGCACAAGCAGGTGAGAATTTAATAAAGCCATGTGTATTAGACATAACAAAATGTATGCTCGATGAAAAATCTGCAAAACATCTTTCTACTGTGCCGCTATCAAACGATACTGTTTCACGGCGAATCCATGATCTGGTAAGCTACGTCAAACAAGAACTAGTTACACGTCTACAAAAAACACGATTCGCCTTGCAAATGGACGAGTCAACTGATGTCGCTGGTTTGGCTATCTTGCTGGTTATCGTGAGATATCCATATGAAAGTTCTTTTGAAGAAGACATGCTTATGTGTTCACCGCTGCTCACAAACACTACTGGAGAAGAAATTTTTAATAAAATAAATATATTTTTTGAACAAAATAATCTTAGTTGGAACAATTGCATTGACATTTGTACAGATGGCCAAGGCGATGACAGGTAAAACAGCAGGAGCAGTGTCACGAATAAAAAATAAAGCGCCTAATTGTAGTTCCAGCCATTGTATTCTGCATAGACAAGCACTTGCGATGAAGCAAATGCCGTCAAATCTAAAATTAGTTATGGATGAAGCGGTAAAAATAATTAATTTTATCAAATCACGACCACTACAATCCCGATTGTTCTCATTATTGTGTGAAGATTATGGCAGCAAACATAAAACACTTGTGCTCCATACAGAAGTGCGATGGCTGTCTCGGGGTAAAACTTTAACAAGGCTATTTGAACTTAGAGCCGAGTTACAAATGTTTCTTTCAGCAGATACTTCTTTTAATTTGAAGGACCGTTTGTATGATAAAACTTGGTTGTTCCGATTGTCTTTTATGGCGGATATCTTTCAAAAACTGAACGAATTGAATTTATCATTGCAAGGTAAACCGACAACAGTGTTTCAGGCCTATAACAAAATAACTGCCTTCAAAAGAAAATAAGATTTTGGATTATTTGCGTTGGTAAGAAAGAAATAGAAAGCTTTGCGTCACTCAGTGAGTTTGTTAGCGATAACGACTCAGAAATGTTTCAAGATGATGTGTTAGAACAGTGATTCTCAAACTTTTTTGGTGGCGGGACTCTTTTGGGAAGCAAAATACTTGATGGAACCCTACAATAAAACAATAGTTTTTAAAAGTGTATTCTTTATTAAGAAGCATAATAAAAGTACAATGTAACAGTTACTAATTATTACTTACTTTACCACATGGCAAGTACAATAATGGAAGATATTAAAAAAGAAAAAATCTAACTAATGGGAGGTATGAAACTGTTTTTTATTTTTCATCAATTGGTTGATATCAGGTTTGACAGAAGACAGTTGAAGGCTCATATCGGGTTCGGCGTCCAGTCTATTGCGATATTTTGTTTTCGTGGCTGCATAGGTTGAGAATCCTGTTTCGCACAAATATGTTGTTGGGAACGGGAGAAGAATATTCAGTGCCAAGCATTGGATATTCATCACGGATTCTGTACCAAAAATCGTTGAGAGGCGTCGTTTTGAACAGTGACTCCATACTTGTGTCTGATGACATTTCTAAAAGAGATTCATATATCTCGTTTGACATACTTTCGGGCTTTTCCAAGTTGGGTAAAAAATGATTATGAATCCATGAATTCAGTTTCATTTCTGTATTCTGTTCTTCGGGAAAATACTTTTCAAAAGATGCGCGCATCGAAATGAGATATTGGACCAATTCTTCTAACACAGCTATACTCTAAGTGTGTTCCGCGGAACCCTAGGGTTCCGCGATACCTCTGTAGGGGTTCCTCAAGAATTTAGTAAAAAAAATCAAAACACCTCTCTCTGTTCGAACGTTTTTGACTCTGCGGCCGCGCGTAGGTATATTTATTTATTTATTTATTTGTATTTGTATAAAAATGTGTTACAATAGCTGGTACGAGTACAATATCTCATAAGTTTGGTATCAACATGTATACTTGAGCCGCCTCTGAATCAGACGCTATAGTTGTCAACAAGCGACTTTTGACTCTAACTTCAAAAAATAAAGTCGAGATTGTTACAACGCAATTTTTATATTTCTCTTTTTATTTTTGCTTTTTGTTTATCAAAGGCGCCTATGTATAAAAGCGGCGATCGTGCGTCGCGCCTCGTCAGTCAGTTGACGATTAGCGTTCGGAGCGATAAGTTCCTACCTACTTTTAATATCCTGCCACAACATGGCGTGCAAATGTATTCACTATAAGCGATGTCAATTAGTCTAACTTACATATTACAGATTCTATTGACTTGTCTTCTAAATAGTCCTTAGCGGTATAATATCTTTTAATTAATAAGAACTAAAAAGTTTTTTTTTAAATATTGTCAGCGGTAACTCGGAAAACTATTTGGTAAATGATTGAAAATAATAATCGACATGCAGTATACATTTTTCTTAAATAATTTTAGTTTCATTGGTGGCAGCCGAAGTCTATCTTTATGCCGTGTTCGGCTATTTGGTCTGTCAGGGCTGGTTTCAAATAAATTGTAGTTTTGCGCGTAACAAAAACACATATTAATTCAAAAATATATGAAAATGGCAAATGTAGAATTTTAAGATTTTGAAATAGGGGCTTACACCTGTCTAAAAAGTGAGCTCCACAAATTGCTCGGATACATTTTTTTGAGCTTTAAAAACTCTTTCAAAATCTACTGAGTTACCCCATATTACAATGCCGTATCTAAGTACGGATGATACGTAACCATGGTAGGCCAGCATTGCAGTGTCACAGTTTACTGTTTGCCTAATTCTTTTCAGGACATTTATAAAACGATCAATTTTTGCAAGAATCTTATATACAACGTGTAACGGAAAGGGTATAACTATCCTTAACCACTAAAGATTACAGCTGGTATAGAATCACTATACAAAGTTTCAGCTCAAAATAAAATACTCAAAAAATTGATACCAAATTTTCGGTTTCACTAAGTTTCTGAAATCCAAATCATAAAAACGTGTCACCGCACTACGGGGGTCAATAACTTTCAACGTTACTTGCCATTATCACTCTCTCTCTGTCTAATGAATAAATAAGATCTCTTCCGTAATTCTGCGCGCCTAGTACCATACTGTTTAGTAGCCTAGCAGGCGGTGTCTCTGTCGGCGCGAACTGATGAAATCAAACAAGCCGCCGCGGCCGCGCGCCGAGCCGTGCGCCGCCGCCGAGTGTAGGTGCCTACTTTACCGTGATGTAAAAATGATTATTGCGTAATTTAATTATTGATTTACAATTACAAAGAAATTTCACGTAAAAACTGAGATACTAAAAGTTACGTAATAAAAAAATCGAAACAAAGTTTAGGTAGGTTAGCTAGTTTCATCCTATTATTTATTAAAGAGTAAACAGTAAAATCTTAAAGCTTTGCTTAATTTAGTAAATTAACTTACATTTTTAAAGGTGGGGTTCGATGTGGTGTCCTTGGTATTGTATGCAAGGCAAGGCCGATCGCTTGTTCATGGACACCTGAACATTGCGTAGCATTGCTGGTGTCACTGGCACCGCACTTTCATTTGGTCCACTGTATCACTCGGCACTGCGTACACTACGTTTTAATGTACCCCCACAAAAAAAAGTCTAACGGGGTAAGGTCTGGGGACCGCGGAGGCCATGCCACGGTTCTACTCATCATCATTTCAGCCCGTTGTTGTCCACTGCTGAACATAGGCCTCCCCAATCGATTTCCAAAGTGTCCGGTCCAATGCCACCTGCATTCAGCGACTCCCTGCAGCTTTAGCAAGGTCGTCGGTCCATCTGGCAGGTGGCCGTCCCACGCTGCGCTTTCCAATGCATGGTCTCCACTCCAGCCCGGACGGACGGGCGGACGGTTCTACTACCACGCCCGATCCATTGCGGAAAGCGCGAAACAATCACAACGAAAACAATAACAACAATTAGGTAGTAGTAATTAATTAGTAGCCGTACTGAACTTATGCGCGTATCACACGGATGGAAACGAATAAACGATGTGCACTACACGCGGAGAAATCGACGACTGAAGAGCAAATAAATTATTAACAATAATGCAAAATAAAGCTCCTATTCCTTGCTATCCTGGTAATAGGGTAGGTGTCCCAATTAGTGTCCACCACTATTAAGAAAAATGTTTTACATCTTAATAATAATTTTAACTAAACTCCAATAAACATTTAAGGAAATTTAACAGACCGGAGCAAAAATAAAATAAGAGTTAACTACGTAAATCAAAAACAAAATTGAAAAATTGGTACATTCGATCATAATTATGTTGTACGTTTATTATCCGTGAGAATCTGAACCTAGAGCTTTTATTTCAAAATAACAAATAATAATCTTTGATCAAAATATTAACTTACCTAAGGTATTTTGAAATCTGATTAGAAGTTTAATTTACCAGGAGTAATTCAAACTACAGGACTGCAATTGGTACGTCTACCCTAAAACCTAAACCTGGTTACATACATACACAACGATGATTGACTATGTGTGTGTAACGACGAAATCAGGGTTCTGTGAGCAAACGATTTTCAATTCGGCAATAGCACTTCTTGTTACTCATGCGGTCCTGGTACTTTTATTAATTTCTTTCTTCAGTTAGATACAGTTTTGAGACATTTTCTAATGACTTCATTTGGATTATGAGAAAGACTAAACGTGCTCAAACCAATAAAACTTATGTACCACTCAAACAGCAACTTTCGACAGAGCGTGAATAATTTAAAATGATGAACGGAACCCACTGTGATTTTATTTGTACTAGGAGGTGCATAAGTTGCATAAAGATGATGTTTTGGGTTCAGTTGGACAAATTATGTTACTAAATCCTTTTTTAACGGCAAACAATAATGTTTTTTTAATAAATTGATTTAATAGTAGGGTGAATCAAATCTCCTGGATCGTATGTGTAAAAAGGCTTATAATTTAGTTCTTTGCCCAAAGTATTGTGCTGACAATAACAAACAGTGAATAGGTAGGTTTATCTCATATCAAACAGATCGGTCAATTGTGAATCAATAAAAAAAATTAAAGCAAAACATCGTTCATCCCTATGGCCACCAAAATAAAAGGACCTAATAACCTTCAGAAATTTACAGGAATATTGTTATTAAATTAGGTATTTACTGTGTTGTGATACGATGGTAAGGTGGGGTGGTGGGTGGAATATTATCTAAATAATAATTATCTACAAAGTAATCTTCAACAAAAGAAAAACTACGTAAAGACAAATAATGATACGACCGTGACAATGCAAGCAGGTATCAATATTTCATTAAATTTAGAGATACCTAGACAAATTAATAGTAGCTTGTTCACAGACATAATCTAAGTTTAGGAAAAGTCTGCAAAAATATTTTGCAAACAAAAAATAAACATGCGGAACCCTTTATTCGAAATTACCAGGAGTAAGAGGTTTATTCTTACTTACAAATAGTTCGCTGACACCGATCAGCTGAGTTATTGCTAGTGATGTCTTTATTTCAATTTGAAAAGATTGGTTTCTGGTATCAAAAAAATATCATAACTTCCGAACATGTAGAGATGGGTTTAAAAAACCCTTGCCTTATCGTTTGTTATCATCCAAAGAAGCCGTGCCTTTCGTATGTATATACCCTTTCCGTTACAGGCTGTATATTAAAAGTTTCTCTCCGCTCGGTATACTTAACTTACTAATTAAATTATTATTAAATTTATCTAAATTGCTGGGTGTTATTTGTCTAGTTTGTATCTCAATTCTTTGTAATTGTATATTGGACGTGAAAGCAACGGTCTGACCGCTGTGATCTGAAGGAACGTAATTTACGATGGATTTATCTAAGTAGTCGCAGCAACAAAAAACATTATCAATACATGTAGCATTATTTCTAGTAATTCGGGTTGGTTCTGAGAACACATGACAAATTAAATGATTTAAAGAGATTTAAAAATCTACTGCTATTTACATTATTCTCTAGGATATTAACGTTAAACTCACCACAGATAATTATTGGTTTATTACCAGTTACAAGTTTTGCTAAAGCATCTTTCATTACTGACTCAAACATAGAGTAGTTCAGGTAATTCGGGGGTCTGTAAACGCACACTATTATTACATGCTTATCTAGCTCAACACAAGACAGTTCAATGCTATGTTCCACCGATAGATCGACTATATCATTATGAGACTTGATTTAATACAATTCTGAACTAAGATTAATGAACCCCCACGTATCTTAGATTTCCGGTTAAAGCAACTGCCTACATTGTAATTTTCGTAATTAATTAGCATTTCATAGTCTTTTAACCAGTGTTCGGTGAAACAAATAATTTCAAACATCGTTTTTTGAAGAAAAACCTTGTATATTTTGATGAAATAATTTGAAGGCCTGCCTCTGCTTCTAGTGCCTCGTGGACCAGTCCATTTTAGCACTCTTGACGTCCATATAGTCTTTAAGCCTGGCCACGGGGCCTGGCCAGTTCCATTTTCTTTGAAGTGAGAAGGTTATGGCATCTGTAACTTTGGTTTTACTTCGAATTTCAACATTCCTCACTCTGTCCTTTAATTTTATGCCTAGGCAACTTCTCTCCATTCTTCTTTGCGTGGTCTGGATTTTATTCCTTGTTTTTCGATCGAATGTCCAATTTTGGCAGTCGTAGGTGAGGCATGGCAATATTTCGGAATCCATGACTATTTTTTTGGTCGGTAGTGGAAGGTGCGATTTAAAAACTTCTTTGTGACACCAGTACTTTTTCCAGGTAATCGCAATTCTTCTGTCCACTTCTCCCAAATTTCTTCCTTTGCTAAAAGAGAATTGCTTGCCCAGATAAACATGTTTTTGAACAAACTCGAGATGTATGTTCTTAACCAAGATGGGTGTCGTTAGGTGATTAGTGGTGACTTTTGTTTTGTCGAGATTAATTTCTAAACCAACTTTTATACTGGTTCGGTGTAAATCGTTTAACATATTATTCAGTTGTTGTAGATTTTCCGAGAACAGGATAATGTCATCCGCGAACCTCAGGTGACTTAGGAACTTCCCATTTATATTAATGCCTTGCTTTGCCCATGGTAAACCTTCCATTACATGAAAGACCGCAGTAACAATTTTGTTGAGAGACCTTGTCTCACGCCTCTCTTGATGTTGATTTTTGTACTTGTTCTATCTAGCTTGACTCTACTCGAGCTGGTAGCATAGATGTTTTTTTAGAATATCTATGTATTTTTCGTTTTTATTTTGGATTTGTAATTCTTCCCAGATACTGTCGTGTCATATAGAGTCGAAAGCTTTTTTGTAGTCGATGAAAGCTACATAAAGTGGTCTGTTATATTCTAAGTATTTCTCTATCACTTGGTCAACTACCTGGATATGATCTACTGTGCTGAAACTGCTTCTGAATCCTGCCTGTTCGATCGGTTGGTAAAGGTCGATGTCTGAGGATATTCTTTCAAGCAGGCAGGAGGCGAATAATTTATACAAACAGGACATCAGGCTTATGGGGCGATAATTCCTTATGTTTGCTGGGTCACCTTTTTTGTAGAGCAGAATTATTTCGAATACCGTCCACGAATGCGGTACTACTTCATCTTTTAGGATCTTGTTCCATAGTAAGGTGATAGGTGTCAGTAGTACAGTCCTTGCCAATTTGATGCATTCGTTTGTTAGCCCGCGGGCTTTTCTGATTTCAGCTTCATTATTTGTTTTTTTTTTTTATTTAGAACCGGCAAGACGTCCTTGCATTCGTGAGTGAGTCTTTCTTGTTTTAACGAGTCCGGGTGGCTATACAGTTTAGCATAGAAGTCCGTGGCAATATTTATGATCTCTTGCATTTTGTAGAACCTGGTTGAAGTGAGGGAATCCAATTCTTTGGTCTATTCAGTTCTGTGTATGCTTTTTTGGCGGATCTAGATTTTTTGAGGTGTTTTCGTATAGTGTTCATTCTATATGTTCGTAGCATCTTTTTATTTGTTAGTTTATAGAGATTGTTACGTTCTGAATAGTGGCAACTTCTAAAACAAACTTTAATAAAAGTGTGATGTTCCAAATAACCAGAGTATATAACCTTAACTAGCATAATTATTATAAATAACCAAAGACCTTATCTACTTAAACCTAACTACGACTAAGAGGGCTCCAGGAAGGTTTTTGGCAGGCGTTACGCGCATGGAACCTTCCAGTCCAATGAAGAACGGCCAGCTGGCGTAGATTCTCACTAGTAATGTGGTGGCACTGTTTAAAACAATAAGTATAAAATTTACATAGGGTTTGGTATGTGTATTTGGCAAAACTTCCAAAAAATCCTCAACATTTAAAGGGCGTGACGGTAGGCTGTAACAAGCAATTAATCTCCCAAATAAGTTAAAGGAGTAGCTAATCCCAAACGGACTAGTAACCAGCTATTAAAGGTGGAATTAAAGGATAACTCACCCCTTTATTGTTGAATATTTCACAAAAACAATATTTCTTCGTCTCAAACAATTTATAATTTGAGATGGCGGTATTTGGACAACGATCGCTCACAGAGCGACACACGTCTGTCCCTGATTACAATTTGCGCAGCTGTGTCCTTCAAACTCCCGGTCGTCGTTATAACTATTTGTTATTGATTGATTCTTTAGTCTTAAACTTACAAAAAGACAATTCAGGCGGCTTGAACTCGAGACACGTTACACAGCAGTCCGCAACCAGCGTTCATTGCTATCTAAGATAATAGTTTTGCGTTGAAATTTTGGTTCCCGTCATGCCTAGCGGAATGACGTCATTACAAGATTTTTTAGGTTTTTTTATCAACTTGTTCAGTTTAGGTTTATTTTGTAGTGCGTTTCTTTCTTTCATGAGTTTTAGTGCTTCGTCTGACAAAATTGTGCGTTTTCTTTTTGATTTTGAGTTTTTTAAACTTGCTACTATTGAGTCCGTGATTCTTTGACTGTAATCGTCAACATTGTGATACATAGCTGACGTTACGAGGTTTCGTAAATAGTTGTTTAATTTTTCAAGGTATATTTCTTGCTCTTTTTTTTGTTTTCAACGTTGTTGACGCGTTAGAAAAGTTTCGTCTACTTTTTGTTGTTGATTTCAGGTTAACGGTGGTTCTCAGTAATCTGTGATCTGATCCGAAGTTGAATGAGGTGAGTACTTCGTATTTAGAAAATAAGTTGGGTTTTGTGGACATAGGAAAATCAATCTCGTTTCTAGTATTTCTGTCGGGAGAGATCCATGTCCAGCTGTTGGTATTTTTTAATTTGATGTTGATTATTTTAAGTTTGTATTCGTATGCGTATTGGAGAAGAAGTTCACCGCGACTTCTTCTTTTCCCAAAGCCATATGTACCGGTAACTGAATGCTCATGTTTTTTGGGTACCCCAATCTGCGCAATCTGTTGAAATCTTGGCTTAACGGTTTCCAAGATGATGATGATGATTGAGCACCACACCCAGCCAGGAGCAAGATTGACCCGGACAAGCCGGATACACCAGGGGGCACGATTTTGTGAGGAAAGACATGCTCTGGGATGGGAAAGGAACCCCGACCAAGCGCAGCCAGTCGGGCACAATCAGCCGGCTATGCAGCCTAGAGCCAATATAGGAATAGTGGTAAAGACAGGTACAATCCATAGGAATGAGCATTGATGGTGTTTTGACCTTCGCTTGTTTGGTCTCTTCTATCATCGGAGAATCTTGTTCGTTTCTGGTGGTTGTGATTGATTCGTTTTTGGCACGTCTTATTTAATAATATTATGTTCGCGTATATGTTTCATCGTCAGTAGTATTGGTTTTGCTGTCAGTTTAGGCTAAGGTGATATATTTCCTGGGTGGCTGATTTAAATTTTTCTCTATCTGCTGCTAACTGAATCCATTCTTCTTTGCTATTATTGAAATATTCCATGTCTTGTTGGAGTGACTCGTTCCATGTATACATTGGTCTTCCAACTTTTAGCCGTTTCGCCTTGTATCTAATAGCTGCCTGTAGTAAGTGGGGCTCTGGTCGTTGGAGGATGTGCCTGTAGTAGCATAACCGTAGGCATTTGACTTTTTTGGTAACTGTTTTTCCCATAAGATTCGCGTGTTTTTTTGTTCGGGGGGTTTCGCGTACTCTTTATCATATCTTTGAGAATGAGTCTTTCATATTTTCCGAGTTTCGATCGGATTGCCTTTGTGAGAACCTGCAATGACTTACGGTCTTAACCGTAAGACGCATAAGACGCTCAATTTTCCACTCCATTTTCGAGTTTTTTTATGAAGGATATTAGGGCCTTGGAGTTACGCATCGCTTGTTTACATCTGGCGTTGACTGTATTGTTTTTATTAAGTGTCGATGTTATACGTGCCTAGGTACTTAATTTCGTCTACCGGTTGAATACGGGTTTCTCCAATTCTAATAAGACCTCTGGGTTTCGGTGCTGTGTGGGTCTTTGATTACTAGTTTTGTTTTCATTTCATTAATGTGGAGTCCGAGTGATTCCAGTAACGGTTTGATTTATGTGTCTATTTCATCCAGTTCCGTCAGATTATTTGTTACTATTATCACGTCATCAGCAAAGGACAGTATAATAGGGAGTTGAATCTCATGGTCCTGGTCTAGATGAAGGCATTCTATTTCTTCTTCTAATGTTCTGAGAACGTCGTCCATTACTATGGTGAATAGTCGTGGGGATAGCGGACATCCTTGTTTGACTCCCTTGTCTTTGTGCGTCGATTCCATTTGCTGACCAAACCATTTTATGCAGGTGAATTAATTCATGCATGCCTTAATAATTCTATTTGGTAGCACTGTTAGTTCTAGTAACTAAAATGTCTCTAAGAGAGTTTAAGTCCAGCATATCGAAAGCTTTTTCGATGTCTAACGCCAGCACATAGGTTTTTGAGCCTGCTCTCCATTCCTCGTCAAGAATTCTCCTAAGTGTGTACATATGATCGTCGGTCGATTTATTGTAAAGAAAGGCTGCTTGGTAGTTTCCTAGTTCTTTTATTGAAGCATCCAGTTTGCTTAGAAGAAAGCCCGCATATATTCTATATCCCATGTTACACATAGATAACTTTTTGTAGTCCTTAATTCCGCCTGGCTTTACTTTTTAAGGCACTGGAATTTGGATCGTTTTGTTTCAAGACATTGGTATATCATTGCTTACCAATTCTGCCTGCATGTGTTTTATAACTTCCGATAGCATTTCTGTTGGCAAGGCTTTGAATAGGTCGGATACCATTTTGTCAGTACCTGGTACTTTGCCGTTGCTCATGCTTTTAATGATGTCACTTATTTACGTAGCATAACAAATATTTCAAAGTTATATACTTTTAGGGGCAACCTGTATCATTTAAAACTTCCTCCACTACTTCTGTTTTTTATGCACGGACGGTCGGAATGGTCACCGGGGTTCGCTCGTTGGTATTAGATATTATTTCGCCAAATACCCGTTGTAAGTTTTATTGTGTTTTTTTATTTTTAACTAAGTACCTACTTATGTGGATATAATTCTAAATTATGTAGTCGATGATCTTGGTGCACGGTAAAACTCTAATGAGTTTATGTTGTCACCAACTTAAATGTATAAAATGTATGTACCTACTACTGAATAAATAAATAATAATAATAATTTCCTCTTCTTTTTTGGGTCTGATGGGTTTTCATTGGGTAGGAGTTCTATGTGTGGGCCTGCTGACTTTTTTTTAACTCTTTTTCCCACCTTGACATGGTATAAAACGTTGTTTGTTGTTGCGCTTTATGTTCATTTTATGTCTCCTGTAAAAATCGTATGTGATTCTCATTCGTTGTGATGGATGAGTTCTGCTTAGGTTTCTAAAGAATATTTCGCATTTTTTTACTTTATTTCTTATATTTTGCAGATTGTGTCTTGCTTCGCTTAGTTGCTTGAATGCAAATGTTTCTCTAGGGAAACAGATTTTGGTAAACTTGGCTTTTCGTAGTTTTGCGAGCGCGATTCTATGTTCTCTGGATCTGATTGGTCTGCTTATAAGAATCTTTGCCGCTGCTGATTTCACGATATTCATAAGGGAATCCCATGGGACTAGTTGACTATTTTTCTTGTTTTGTAGATTTATTACCTGAGGTTGGCTTTTAAATTCCTTTTGATGTTCTCTCATTATTTCCTCACTTTTTAGTTGGCTATTGTCGTAATTTCTGTAGTTGATTCCAGTTCAGGTTTGTGCATTAGTTTCTCGTTGGATTTCTACTTATGCAGTGGTGGATTTATTTCCACCCTCTTGAGGTTCAGAGTAATAATATCCGCGAGAATAATTTTATGGTCTGATATATTTTGTCTTCACTCGCCTTTTATGTAGTTAAATATATTTGGCTCATCCGCAGCAGTACGTACCTATATGGTCAATTTGCGATTTTCCGTTTCCAGATTGCCACGTTATTTTGCAGGTTGATCTGCCCCGTAATGTATCTAATCTAAGGTTTTCTCTTTTTATTATATGTAATAAGATTTCCCCATTGTTATTCGATACTGTGTGCAACAGGTTATTACCAATTCTATGAGTCGTTTTCTTTCCATTCGTGTTTATGTCTTGCTTTCGGATGTGCGTATTTAAGTCTTGCTAGCGTTCCTGTGGAAAGAGCTTGTTAACTAGTGATATTTTACTAGGATTTTTATTAATCTCGCGTGGTTCTGGGTGTCTGAGTAATTACCTCTATACCATCAGTAGTTTAGGCGAGGCTTTCTTAGTTTGTTAATTGTTTGGTTATGCAATTTATTATCGTTTCGTAGGTAATAGGAGATAGCAGGGTTCTCTTTTGTGTTACTAAGGGTTTTTGCTCGACCCGATCGCTATTGTAAGGTTATTTGTACAGGGTTTGCTTTTTCATAACGCTTTCAAGTTTAAAGATTTATCTACTTATATCATATGTGTATGTTGGGAGACGGAGTGAGGCAGACAAAAAAATATTTAGCTGACTGTTCTATTGTTTTATGGCGTAACTAATTTTTTGTGTCATCGAGTCGAGTTCGACTTATGTTTTTGTATTCTTGGGAGTCGTATTACGCCAGATGTTGCGGGCAATTGCGTGAACAACAGTTTTGGTGGGAAGAGCTGGTCCCAGTGATGCTATTATGTATGTAATAAGAAACCTGATTTGGTGTTAATTTACACGAATGTATTCATTGATATAGTATTACAAGCTATGTTGTATTATTTTCAATCATTAGACGTTTTAAGCGCGAATATTGTTGAAATGGCCTTAATATATTATATATTAATATGTTTATGTTGTTATTTATGCAATTAATATTATACTAGTGTGCGGTCGGTGTAAGTATGAAGACTGGGGAAGTCTCTGAGCTGGGCTTTTACCTCTGTATTGGTAACTTTTTTAGGCGAAATTGGGCATATAATGCAACATTGGGTGAATACTCAACTTGAATGGAGAGTTTTTGATGTATTGCAAAATGATGATTATCGTGTGTATAGCAAGGTTAAAGCTAGGCCTCTTGTCATAATTATATTTTAAAATGATCTAGTGTAGTTTCTATAAAGGATTTACTATTATTTGGAGTTCTGGTTCTCTATATGGAGGTATTTATCAAGCACAATAATGTATTTTGGGTATCCGAGAGTTAATCGTTTAAATAAATAGTATTCCTAGCTAGGTAAACTGGGAAGCCCCAGACTTGTACACACAAGTAACTGTTGGTTGGCTGAAAAATAATCTGTGCTCATTCAAGATCAATAAATTCAACGAGTTCACCGAGTTTCAGCTTCAGGCTGGTCGTTGTGTCCCATCAACTTGGGCGTCGTGCTAGTCAGCAATTTAGGGTGCTCATATGCACAGGGTACTCAAACACTGCACTGTAACACTATGGATACGTTAACGTTTCAACCCTAATCTTACTAATCTTATTGAAGTTCACGATCTGCTACTTCAATCTGTAGTTCAGAGATCACACTATTCACAAACACACATGATTACAAATTTTAAAACGAATGAAATTAATAGTAGGTTTTTTAACACTAGTAATACAGTAACCATATAAAATCTTTAAGTAATAGCACATCAACGAACACTATCCGGCTTGGGGCTTGGCGGCGACGCGGCCGGGTCGCAGAGCAATATTTTTTTTCGTAACAGATGGGCAAGCGCAGCTCGCAAAGCGACCGTTCGCGACGGCGCACACTGGTCCCAAATTAAAAAAAAGTGGACATTGATAGTAGACCGCTGATATTTTTTTTTATTGTTGATACAATGATAACAGATAAGGCAAAAAAATATTATTGTCCTACTTCAAATACTTTTCTGTAAAAAAAATATTTCTTTTTTTTTTGTATGGGAGCGATTACATTTTACTCAATTTCTCAAAAACTTTAAGCGATGTCGAGATGGCAATCACATATGTTAGAAAACTAATAATTCTGAGTATTTGGCTCGAAGAAACTTATTGCTTATCTCTGCGTACTTTCGAGATAATAGTGACAGAAAATAACATTTTTTTTAATGTTAATTTTTTGCTTTTTTTTAATCATAGCCTTACTTTAGCACATAATTATAATTTATGCGTAATGTCAAATAAGTAAAAAGAGACTTCTCTGTAAAAGAGGTTATGGGGGCTCACTAATGACTGAAAAGCTATGACCTTTCTGAAGGAGTACTTTCATCAGTTCTAAAAAACAATCAAAATGAAGACAAATAAAGCTGCAAACATAAAGTTGAATATGTTCACAAACGATTCTGAAAAAATATTATGGTGAAAGATTAATATTTGGGTCTATATTCTCTTGAGAAATCTCTATTTCCTCGTTTTCCAACGAAAGCAATTCATTGTTCAAGATCAAAGCACTAGCCTCTGGAAACAACTGTTTATGTAAACGAGCAAACTTTGGTTTGATATGGCTGATGTAAGGATCTGAGCTAATTAGAAAGCTGTGGATAATGTCTAAATTAGTCTGAACTCTACCGATTTTTCTTGTATGTGCCATTCTAACATTCCGGAAATCTTTATTCCTCGCTTCGGAAGCTTCTTCGGAAAGCATGCCTATCGGAATAAAGGAGAAATTTTCACAAATATCAGCACCGTGTATCAACAATTTATGGACACTTGAAGGCATGTAATACCATGGATATAAGTTTACATATAGCATTGCTGTTTCTTTACAATATTCCCTAAACAAGTTGGTATTAATAAGTTGACCAGATGAAATTGTTTGTAAAATGACTGCAAATCTCTTGATTAAATCAGGGTGGATACCCGTTATTTCAGCAGATACTTCATAATTTTCAAAAAACCTTCTTGCCGTGTTACCGTCATTGGTTGTACCAAATCCCTGTTTTACTATGTCAATTAACAAACCAGTTCTTTCCCGGAATTCTTCTTGTGTCAAATTCTTTTTAATTTCTTTTAACAATTTATCTTCTTTTCGTGCAGCCCACTTTTTGAAGTCTAAGTTGTACGAAATGTGTAAAATACATTCCATACATCTTATCCACATATGAAGCGAAGACAGACCATATTTATACATATCTTCTCTGATGAGTCTTTTGGATACAAAGTCCAAGTCATTCATTTTGCTAGGTGGGGTATTGCAAATATTACAAACAGCTGCAGAAGAAGTATTGGAAATCACAGTAGAAATTTTCCCATCAATCATAGTCATGTACAAATCATGTTTAATATCAAAATTTTCTACAATTGTGGGAACAAGATTACGAATTTCTTCCTCTAAGGATGCACTTTCCTTCTTTATCAATTCATTTGTTTCTTTTGCAAATATAAAGCCAATTGGACGACAATAGTTTGTTGAAGAGGGAGCAGGATTTTGCCACAAGATAGTACCACTCTCTTCTTCCAAACGAAGCGGAACCAAACTAATCATGAAAACTGAAGAATCGTCAATTTTAGTGTCGGAGTGTGACTTTTGTTTATAATTACTTTGAGAAGATGACCCGTCAAAACCCCATTTGCTTATTAGTTTTAGCGATTTTTTGTCGGCAGAGTTGTGCTGAATTGTTTTTAATATCCTATTAGTTGTCACATCTAGAAGCGATTGAAGTCTTATCTTAGCATCAGATTCAGTTACAGTTATGTCTGACTCTGGAGGATAACAAGTTTTTTTAGCTTCCAGGAGCTTTTGATCGGATGGAAGACCATACATTTTCTCTGAAGCAAGAATAGTTCTTAAATTTCGATATTGCCATTTTGACAAATTTGTTGAGGTGTAAAGCGCTAACGTTTTATCATCTGGTAAACACGGTTTGTCAGTCTTTTTAGCGAATAGTACATCATGTACCATCTCACAGTTTTCCTTGTTTTGGCTGAGTTCGTTTAATATAGCTGCTAATTTTGTTTTTTTAGACTCTTTTAATTTGGCACATAAAGCATAAACTAATTCCTCCTCTGTGTGATCTAGAAGTGTTAGAGAACGCCTTTTCTTCTGTTTATCAGATATATCAACAAATGGTTTTTCACTTGTACCATAACTTAATTGATGAGTATCCACTTGCGTTTCGAAATTTGGAATTACTTCCTCGGCAACTTTAAAAATGCTGCTTAAATCGATATTTTGACATTTTGGCCAAACTATTTGGGATTGTAACCAGTCTGAATTTTTGTTAAGAAAGGTCTTTTGAGCTCTACTGGAAGCAGACCATCTTTTTGAGATATTACTTGAAAAATTACGACAAAATAATTTAATATTACTCAAATCTTCGGAAGACAATTCAACACCAATACGTTCAATAAGGGCATTAAATAAAAATTCGACATTTTTAAAACCACCTCCTGATTTAAGAACAACGTATAAGTCTAAGTTGGTGACAAATGCGGACATATTATAATTTTAAGGAAAATAGAAAACAAATTAGAATCAAAGATATCAAAGACAAAGTGACTTTGATTTTAACAAAAAAAATTACGAAAACAAATTCGACGAAAGAAAGACAAACAAAAATTATTTGATTTTAAAATCCAAAGATTCAAAATACAACAATAACAAAACAAACAAACAACAAGCATTTCTTCAAGCGCACAGAAAAAATAAGGACACGTCTTATCGCAACCACATTTAGTTGTACACTGAGTGAGGTGTACGCGCGCGATTCGTGACCGTATTACGTTACGTCATGAGAGGCGGCCATCTTGTTATCCCGGCAAACTCGCGTCGAAGCTCCATTTTGCTGGCCACCTATTGCGATATGAGTAAGGCTATGATTAAAAAAAAGCGAACAATTAACATTAAAAAAAATTGTTATTTTCTGTCACTATTATCTCGAAAGTACGCAGAGATAAGCAATAAGTTTCTTCGAGCCAAATACTCAGAATTATTAGTTTTCTAACATATGTGAATGCCATCTCGACATCGCTTAAGGTTTTTGAGAAATTGAGTAAAATGTAATCACTCCCATACAAAAAAAAAAGAAATATTTTTTATAGAGAAAAGTATTTGAAGTAGGACAATAATATTTTTTTGCCTTATCTGTTATCATTATATCAACAATAAAAAAAAATATCAGCGGTCTACTATCAATGTCCACTTTTTTTTAATTTGGGACCAGTGTGCGGCGGCGGTCAGCAAGCCAATCCCTGGCATTTTTATTGGCTTAACAGTTTCCAAGAAAACCAAAATTCAAATCTAGGTAGGAACTGCCGCGCACCAGAGATGAATTATTTGTTTTTCACACACACTCACAGCCCGTCTCTTTCCTCTGAGGTGAGAAGGGGTGTACCTCGGCGTCTCCGGACAGAGCGATGTCGCGCTCGCAAAAAATATTCACTAAATCAGTTCACACCACTTTAGTACTTTTTTGACTTATTGTCAATACACATCAAGCGTCAATATTGTATACATTAATTCAACAAAAAATTAGGTAAAAATAACAAAACACGTCCGTACTGACCGCGTGACTGAGTGAGACGTGAAGATCATGATAAGATCTTTTTTTTGAAGTTGATGATACTGTTTTTCCCCTTCTTGGTTTTTGCGTCCGATGTGTCTCTCCAGATTGTTGATAGCTATGTTTTGTGTTTCAATTTTTTCATCAAGTATTTCATTTTTTATTTCCAAGTTTTTAAACTTTTCGTTTATGTTGCTGTTAATAGTGCTCTTTATTTCCTCTTTCATTTCCAACATTACAGATTTTTGTTGTTTCATTTCTTGCTACATGTCTCAACAGCCATGCAACGTCTTTATATCATCCATTTTTGCAGATCTTCTAGGTTATGGTTGAGCTTGTAAACAGTGCACACAGCGCCCTCTTTCGATTATCTAAAGAAACGTTATGTTTGGTCGAGTTTATCGATCTCAGGTACGTCACTATGATTCAGTATATTGAGATTATGAAAGATTTGCATTCTTTGGCACTTTTGTTGAACGTAATACACTCACTGCAGTGCGGTGCACTGTTCTTACACTATTGTTAGCGGGGTAGCGAGGGGCGGGGAATGAGACGCGTGTCGACCGTTCAAGCATTTATTGACGACCGACCCCAGCGGGGCGCGTTTATAAATCTAAGCAGAACTCATCCATCACAACGAATGAAAATCACATGCGATTTTTACAGGAGGCATAAAATGAACATGAAGCGCAACAACAAACAACGTTTTATACCCATGTCAAGGTGGGAAGAAGAGTTAAAAAAGACAGCAGGCTCACACATATAACTCTTACCCAATGAGAACCCATCAGACGTAAAAGAGGAAATATCAGGAAGGAAATAAGTAATATCATTAAAAGCATGAGCAACGGTAAAGCACCAGGTACTGACAAAGTAGTATCCGAGCTATTCAAAGCCTTGCCAACAGAAATGCTATCGGAAGTTATAAAACACATGCAGGCAGCATGGGTAAGTAATGATATACCAATGTCTTGGAACAAAACAATCCAAATTCCAGTGCCTAAAAAAGCAAAGCCAGACGGAATTAATGACTACAAAAAGTTATCTATGTGTAACGTGGGATATAGGATATATGCGAGCTTCTAAGCAAACTGGATGCTTCAATAAAAGAACTAGGAAACTACCAAGCAGCCTATCTTCGCAATAGACCGACCGACGATCATAATGTACAGACTTAGGAGAATTCTTGACGAGGAATGGAGAGCAGGCTCAAAAACCTATGTGCTGGCGTTAGACATCGAAAAAGCTTTCGATATGCTGGACTTAAACTCTCTTAGAGACATTTTAGTTACTAGAACTAACAGTGCTACCAAATAGAATTATTAAGGCATGCATGAATTAATTCACCTGCATAAAATGGTTTGGTCAGCAAATGGAATCGACGCACAAAGACAAGGGAGTCAAACAAGGATGTCCGCTATCCCCACGACTATTCACCATAGTAATGGACGACCATGAGATTCAACTCCCTAGTATACTGTCCTTTGCAGACAACGTGATATTAGCTACAAATAATCTTAGTGAACTGGATGAAATAGTCACAAAAATCAAACCGTTACTGGAATCAGTCGGACTCCACATTAATGAAATGAAAACAAAACGAGTAATCAGAGACCCACACAGCACCGAAACCCAGAGGTCTTATTAGAATTCGAGGAACCAGTATTATACCGGTAGACGAAATTAAGTACCTAGGCACGTACCAACATCGACACTTAATAGAAACAACAACATTCAACGCCAGATAGTCAACAAGCGATACGTAACTACAAGGCCTTAATATCCTTCATAAAAAACTCGAAAATGGAGTGGAAATTGTGCGTCTTGTCTATAAAATGGTCATAGAACCTGCAATGACTTACGGTCTTAAGGCAGCGGTACTAACAAAGGCAAACCGATCGAAACTCAGAAGATACGAAAGACTCATTCTTAAAGATATGATAAAGAGCACGCAAAACCCCCTGAACAAAAAAACAAGCTAAATTCTTATGGGAAAACAATTACCAAAAAAATCAAATGCCTACGGTTATGCTAATACGGGCACATCATCCGACGACCAGAGCCTTACTTACTACACGCAGCTATTAGATACAAGGCGAAACGGCTAAAAGGTGGAAGACCAATATATACATGGAACGACTCACTCCAAAAAGCAAAGAGAATGGATTCAGTTAGCAGAAAAAATCAAATCAGCCACCCAAGAAATATATCACCTTAGCGAAACTGACAGGGAAACAAATACTACTGACGATGAAATATAGCGAACATAATATTATTAAATAAGACGTGTCAAAAACGAATGGAATCGCAACCACCAGAAACGAACATGATTCTCCAATGATAGAAGAGACTAATCAAACGAAGGTCAAAACACAAATGCTCTTTCCTATGCATTGTACCTGTCTTTACCACTATTCCTATATTGGCTCTAGGCTGCATAGTCGGCTGATTGTGCCCGACTGGCTGCGGTTGGTCGGGCTTCCCCTCCCATCCCAGAGCATGTCTTTCCTTACAAAATAGTGCCCCCTGGTGTATCCGGCTTGACCGGGTCAGGCTTGTTCCTGGCTGGGTGTGGTGCTGAATCATCAATCATCATCATGAAAAATTCGAGCCCGTGTGAGAATGTATACATATAAACAAGAAACTCAGAGCTTTCAATTTTATACCTACCAACTGCTGAGACATCTTCAAGGTTATTTAATTTTATCCTCCTGTGCCAAGTCTACCAGAATAGGTAATAATTTTGTGTGCCTTTGTGGCAACGAACGCGGCGCTCAAATAGTGTCAAATGCTGTGATACTGTGGTGGTACACCCTTTAGGTGGAGTGTAAGGCTTGTGATAGTCTATATATCGTCAAGTGCATAGAGTAATTTAGAATCAGCTGAGAGATACCATTGTTAAGAGATAGTGAATTATTGCCCCATTAGTCTTTATCGTCGTCTGCATTTACATTTATCCTAGTACATAGCATGGTCGGACAAAATATCGCCACTGGCCCTCTGTCTAGGTTCACCTTAGATCATAGTTAACCTACCGTATCTCTTGACCTTGATAGATTAACTCTACTAAATTAAGAAAGAACGATTATTATCTTAGATTAATTCAATTTCATTAAGTAAAACATTGTTTATATCAAATACTAGCTGACCCGCGCAACTTCGTCTGCGTGCGTGCGTACATCAAAGAAAGAGAGGGTTAGAGAGAGTGTGCGTCAACCTTAAAAGTTAGACTTATTCTTATTCTTTATTGCACACAAAATATAAAAGTAGGACACACAAAATTACAATATATAAGACACATATGCCAGTGTGGACATTTTTTAGAGCTTTTTAAGAGGGACAATTCCGACATACATGATAATTGCGTATTTTTAACCGTTCACGCACAACGGAAGCTGTCAAAAGGAATAAATCCCTGTTTTTGAAACATTTTTCATTGATGTTCCGCTCCTAGATAAATGGGCTATCCAACACTAAACTAATTTATACCAGTACTTCCTGAAATTAGAGCGTTCAATCAACGGAACAAACAGCATCATGCTGAGATTGGAGCCTTTTTGGCCTCGCACAGGTCTTTTTTTATTATTTAGTTTTAGATTCCTTTTTTCTATTGTTGTTTTTGTTGTTCCTGTGCTTGTCCCAAATAAATATTTTTCTTTCTTTCTTTCAAACAAACCCTTCAGCTTTATAATATTGATACAGATTCAAGTAGTTAACAATTTAATTTCTCGGAAATATTTGCATTAATCGCAAACATATTCTACTTATGGTTTTCCAAATAAGGCCTACCTTTTTTTTACCGATGGGAAATAATCAAATGACCCCTCCCACTCTGGGCGGAGCGGAAGGGAATGTCAGACTTGTACTGACTAAAACCCATCCATGTTCCTTCTTTTGCCCTTTGTGTTCTGAGGCCGCGGTATCTCTTTCGAACAGTCCCGCAATCCAGGCCTGCCTCGGTCTTCTCGGACCCCTTACCGTTTGCTGACATCTCTTTGAGGCGCGCGTGGAACACGAATTCGCCGTCGACACGGCCTGTCGTTATTAGACTGACGGATGGCGAGCTAGCCCATTACTCAACGTCCACAGGCCCGCGACCCTCGACAACCTTAACCGACCATACTCCAGGCAGATCTAAAGTTCTCATCAAGGTGCATGAAATGAGCCCAAACACGTTATAGATGCTGTAAACTCTTGAGAACCTCTTGCAACTACCATTCGCCTCCATCGTCAGACATTAGATGAAAGTCATACTGAGTTAGGTTTAAAGTTTTTATCAAAGTGCATGAAATGAGCCCAATAACATTATACCTGCTGCAAACTGTTTAGGACCGCTTGCAACTGCCATTTGTGTGTATCGTTTGACCGTCGATGACAGTCATACTCCAGCAAGGCCTAAAGTTCTCATCAAGGTGCATGAAATGAGCCCAAACACGTTATTGTTGCTGCTAACTCTTGAGGACGTCTTGCAACTGCCTTCCGTCTCCATCGTCAGACCTTCGATGACAGTAATACGTCAGCAAGGCCTAAAGTTCTCATCAAGGTGCATGAAATGAGCCCAAACACGTTATTCTTGCTGCAAACTCTTGAGGACCTCTTGCAACTGCCTTCCGTCTCCATCGTTAGAACTTCGATGACGTCATACTCCAGCTATATCTAAAGTTCTCATCAAGGTGCATGAAATGAGCCCAAACACGTTATTTGTTTCGTCGGTTAAAAAACCAAGCTTCCGACATTTTACACGGGCGAGGGTCATTCTTTCACGAAAAACACCGCGATTCAGAAAATGGAGTGAAATGAACAGCGCCACCTATCGAGTACCAAGTTAGACCGATAGAATATACTGCATGGAAAGCGATTGAACACACACTCTACAGGGTTATAGCGTCATGTAGACTAATCTAGAGTACTTTTTGCCATCAGAACTTTTTTGTAAAGCCGGTCAGCCGATTTAAAAGTTATCTTGTGAGCACATTTTTATTAATTAGTACCATTTTGGTGCAATAGATGTCGTTGCATGTATATTACACAATGATCATAAGTTCTTCTTGAACACTTTAAATTCATAAATCTTTTGATAGAGAGCACTGATTACAATGAAACCAAAACTAAAACCTTCTCTAAGTTACGCACAATATTTGTGCATTGAATCTAATCACATTGGTTTTCCCGACAACATAAACGCCCCGCCTCACAGCGCGCGCGTGTCTTTATTTTGATGCGGAGTTATTTTAAAACTGTGATATCTCCTAAGATATTCATCTAAATTGAATGGCGTAAAGTGCAATTTTGGTCACCATTGAACGCTAAAGATGACTAACATATTTATTTCGATAAGGATTAATACCATGTCGGGAAAAATACCTTTGCAAATAAAGCATTATTTTTGACCAAATTTTAAAATCATAAAAATAGTTATTGTTAGTCAACCTTAAAAGATAGGCATGTGCTGTCGCGGACTTTTTTTTAGACATTTTTAAGAGGAATAATTCTCTCATACATTATTTTTCTGCAACTTTAACCGTTTAACCAGCGCACGCAAAGGAAGCTCTCAAAAATAATAACTTTTTCCCGTTTTCGCAACATTTTTCATTGATGCTCCGCTCCTATTAATTGGAGCGTGATGATATATAGCCTATAGCCTTCCTCGATAAATGAGCTATCCAACACTAAAATAATTTTTCAATTCGAACCAGTATTTCCTGAGATTAGCGCGTTCAAACAAACAAACAAACAAACAAACTCTTCAGCTTTATAATATTAGTATAGATTACCGACAACTTGACTCATTATATCCTAGTGGCAACTAAGGTTGAGTGTTCTAGCCAGTTGAACACAGGTGAACTATACTTTGTAGAGATACTAGGTATCTGCACTGATCAAGCCAAGTTAGTGAGCGTCGGAAGAATTTCCTAGGGCCCAGCTCAGGGCCTACCTTACGGTAGTTATGGAGGTATATAGACCTTTCCCTTATGTACCTAACCCGCCGCGAAGCGATCATAATCATAGGTGTGCTAAGCATCTTTTTACCTCCTGATCAGATCTCTGTTTTATATATGTATATATTATCAAACTACGGAATTTAACTGGGTGGCCACCCAAACAAGTCAGGGATCGGTCTGAAGAGAATGTGAGTGACGCTCCCACCTGCACCTGTCGCCTCCCATGTATGTACTGATTCATGTGATATAATATAAGAATGATAGCTGCATTGGTAGAGGTCTTTGAATCTAACCGGAACTATATCTGTCAACATCGTATCTCTGGACCTCCTAACATGATCCTACTGCCTACTTTAGTTGGATTGAGAGTGCAATTTTAATATCCGAATGGCTTGTCTGAAGGACAAGCTATCACTCTCTATATCTCCCTCTCTCTCTTTCCTTCGATCTAGTAATTAATAGTAGAACTAGTCAGGTTGGACTATCTTGATTTCATCGAGATTTAAACCAAGATTCTGTGTTGAGTTACTGTCTTTAACAGACGGGTTGCAAAAGTGTTCCTATGAGGGCGTTCAGAGTATATTTGGGTCTGGAAAAGCAATAGAAATTTGTCCTAATTGGGTCGAATAATATTGTCAATTATGATATATCTTGAAAGATTAATTTAGCGACAAGTACACAGGATAATAAATATAACCTATTCCTCCTTCGTCATAAACATAGGGAACTTATTCTATAAAGAAAAACAAATTTATATTTTAGTTAATTTTAATCATTTATTTAATACAATCGGTGTTGATTCAGGGGAAGATAGGCAAGTAGTCAGAAATCGAACTAACAGTTACCAATGGTTTTTAAGAGGTCCGAATGGGACATCATGGTTTAAATTATAATAAAGTACGATGCAGCACTTCAACGCAATTTACTTGTACTACTATCTAGAGTATATCTTTAATTAATGAAAGATCAAGTTCTATTATTTTATTGGTTCAGAACTATGATCTGCCCAGTCATTATTTACTCAAATCGGGTATCCAATGTAATTTAAGGTGGTGTATACTCTAAGGAATGTAATATCATAATGAAACAAAAAAAACCGTTATTCTGCCAACAAACTTAACAATAAACACGAATTGGATATATACATGTACAATAACACAAAGACGGCCCGCAACCGTTCTCCTCAAAACATCCTCAGTCATATTATTGGCTGGAATTCATAGTAAAGTTTGACGGAAATTATCAGTTAGCCGTCCAATAAAATTTACATTAGGGACTAATTACATAGAATTTAAATCATCAAATAGTCTGGGTAGCGACATCCGCGACCCTCAGTCCTCCGGTTCCCTCTCGTTTATCAGAACAATTATGATAATAACCCCGATTAAATAACCTGCCTCGATGTAATAACCCCGGAAAATGGGATGTAAATACTCTATGTTTAATTTCTTGAAGTTTGGGGAAGTATCGGATTCCATATTAATAGTTTTATTCAATTTACTTATAGAATTTAGACTGGAGTTCGTGGGTTTCGTCCCCGTTAATTATTGTAACTCACAGGACCTGGTTGAATTTAACTCACGAACGATTCACTGTCGTGAATGATTCGACGTAGTAGCCGCTCTAGGTGAAATTCGCACTGAGGTTACAAATTTAAATCTAACAACACTTTTTACAAACAAAAGATAGTAATCAAAATATGCTACACTGCTTCTATTTAAAACTAATACAGATTATCGTAAAGAGAACCGCCTTGCCGTCTCGAGAGTCGCCCCTGTAGTGTCCTCATGTCCTGTCTTGAACCGATGGATGCGTCCTTTTCAACGATCGCCCAGGCCCCGCCCTCAAGCGCACTGTAAATTTTAAAATAACCTTGAGAAAAAATAATGCAAACTCATTATTGGCCGATCCCTCCGGCGTGGGTGTGGCTCTGTCCAAAATCCTTCTAGAAATGTCCTTAAGTTATCCACATTGATAGATTTATATCGTACACTCAGCGTCTCAGCGTTTTTTCTTAGCAACATCAAAAAAATCTTTGGTAACACGAGAAATGGCAATTCAAGTATTGTTTCAAGTATCTACCCTACGTGAAAACTGTAAATCTGTCAGCTTCGGTTACAAAATATTTATAAACATTGTAGATAATTTCGCGTGACTGACCTCGTAAAGGTTTCCCTCTTTTTCCTAAAGATGCCATAGTACAACTTTAAATTATTTAAATTTGGGGGTGTTAACAACTCTAAATATATATTTTGAACTGGACGCGACCGCACTCTATCGCACTTGAACAACGACTGACAAAACACAAAACGACACATAGGTAGTGTGCGACAGAGATAACGCTCTACGAAGCCGAAATTAGCCGATTGTCTCTTTCCAAAGGTCGATGTACATTATTTATCGCCGGGTAATGTAGTTACCAAATAAGTAGGTAAGTACAACATAATTGATGTACATAACGAATTCTGAATTGCTTCTGAGCGCAGGATTCGGCCACGTCCTTTTCCCAATCAACCTTGAAACTTAATGCCTTAGCGATAAAGTTGAAAATCTGTTAAAGAAATTTGACAGATTGTACAGGGTGGGCCAAAAATTTTTGCACTTTTGAAACATGAATAGAAATACAAAAAAACTACAAATGTTATTTTGTTGATAATTTATTTAACGTAACGTAATCATTTAATGAAAGGACATGGCCGGAATTTGTATAGAGCTGTGCCCTTACAAAAAATATTCATGTACATTGACATACAGTACGTCATATTAAAGCTTACAGGTATGTGTTCATAACAGTTTAAGTTTTATGATCAGAGAAGAAGCCAGAGATACTATAATTATGAAACTGCCTAAACATTTTGAATATCAATGATCATAAATTCCGAGACGAAACAATACAAGAAATGCTATTATTAATAGATAGGCCGTTTCTTCACTAGCCGACACGACATTTCACATCGATATCAGTGAATATATAGTTCTCACCCATCCAAGGACCAACCTAGGCAAACGCGGCTTAACCTGAAGATCGACCCCAGCGGCTGTTATTATGTTGCCACGAGCTCCTAGTACATATTATTTATCGAGTATAATATATTGGTATACATATACAATATATAATACAGACCGAAAAGTACGAGTGACAAAGCCAATTTGCAGCCAGTAGTTGTCTCTTTCCACGCCTTGCCTGCGGCTAGTAGAAAAGAGACATGTATTAGCCGCGTATTCGCTTTGTCTCTTTCTATAGAGTGGTCAGTTTTATGAAGCTCAGTCCATTCTCTATGTCTTTGGGTTAGATTTTTCAAATGTCGCGCGTCGTCAAAACGGCATGCCACGGTAGTGAAGAAGAGCTCGTCGCCTACAGATATTTCTGAATATTAGGACTCCCTTAAAGCGACTTTACAAAAAATATACAATTGGATAGGCCATAAAACACTAAAATGGTATTTTAATTTTATTTTATTTTTATCGTGGGTATTCCACGAGAAGAAAATATCGATTAATGGACTAATTTCTTCAAGCTGTCGCACTGAGTAACGCCTCCCCATAACAGAGTATCCACAACCAATACACACCATTGGGTAGCCCAGTACTCTGCTATGTGTACCTTCTTCCAAGCGTTGGTTTAACAATACATAAAATGTATTGCCAATCACCCCTTTTGAGGGAAGCTGAAAAACATAAAATATATATACTTAGTTATATTGTGCTACTATTTTTGATTATGAAACAACTGTTTATAATGGCAGATAAAGTTGGTAAAATATTTTATTTATTTTATTTTTATTTATTTATTTAATCTTAAAGAAAGCTTACTGACTAATAACAATATTAAATATCATACATAAGTAGGGACATTTGCTAATTACAAGCTTCCACATGTATATATCTACTTAGTTACAAGTTACTTGCGTTGACCAGTTCGATTGTTAGAACGATTTGATTAAGATTACAATTAGGTAAGTAGTTATGTCGAGATAATATATTAGGTCAAGTCGTGCAATATCAAAATAAAAATTAAAAGCTTTAAAAAATTAAAAGCTATTTATTATGGTTGTCACCAAAATACTCCTTGTTTAATTTTTTTTTAATTTTGTGTGCGCTGGTGCTAAATAAATCGATATCCAGGTGTGATGGTAAACTATTATAGGCTATAACACTACGTACGCAGAAGGCGTTGCGCCTATACTTTATGGATGCGAATGGTACATGGAGTAGCGGCCGTTTTCTTAAGTTGTTTATATTGGTGCGAAGAAGTATTTTGCTCAGTAGTTCGGGACTATCAACCGAGCCGTTTGCGATGCTCACTAAAAACAGATATCACTGATATTACGTCTTACCTCCAACGGTAAGAAATGATACCGCTTACAACGGTGTTCATAGTCGACTGAGAATTGCATAGCCTTGAAGTCCAAGTACCGCAAAAATTTCCTCTGAACAGACTCAATACGGGATTTGTAGATCTCATATTGAGGGTTCCATACTTGCGAAACGTACTCAAGGTGGCTACGCACTAGAGAACAATCAAGAACTTTTAGTGGTTTTAGGGAACGAAAGCTATCTAGCTCTAATAATGAAGCCCAAGGCTTTAAACGCCTTGTTGACAACTGTTTCTATATGATCATCAAAAAGCAGCTTGCTGTCGTGTATCACACCAAGATCCCTGATACTGGTTACTTTACTTATGTTAGTACTATCTAGTGTATACCCTGGGCCAATAATAGATTTCTGGCGAGTGAATACTACGTGAAAACATTTGGTTACATTTAGTTGTAATTTGTTGGTTTTGCAATATTGTACGAATCTGTCAAGGTCTGACTGAAGTAGCTCAGTATCAGATAATGTGCGTATAGACTTTAGAACCTTCATGTCATCTGCGTATAGTAGGATTTGTGAGTTTCTAAAGCAGTTTTTTATGTCCTAAATAAATATTGTAAACAATAACGGTCCTAAGATCGAGCCTTGGGGCACTCCTGATTTGACAGATTTCCATCCAGACATAATATATCCACGTAAAACCACAGCCTGCGATCGATTATCTATGTATGATGCAAACCAACGTGTTCCGACGATCACCGTGAATTCCTGCGGAAAATAGTTTCTGAAGCAGCACTCGATGATATATACGATCAAAACATTTACTGTAGTCCATGTATATCGCGTCGACCTGGCAACGTTCTTCCATCGCAGTGGTTATAATTTCATTGGATAGTATCAGGTTGGAGGCAGTTGTCCGTTTTCTGAGAAAACCATGTTGTTCGTCGCCGAAATGGCGTTGCATAGCTGAAAAAACTTCGGTGTGTACTACTCTTTCAAGAACTTTAGAGAAATGACATAATTTGGATATTGGGCGGTAGTTTTCTATTTTAGATTTATCCCCCTTTTTAAAAATTGGTGTAATAAATGCCGATTTCCACATCTTCGGGACGATACCCTCTTTCAACGACCGCTCAAACAGCACACAGACTGGCGCCACCAGGCTCTTTGCACAATTAATTATGAAAATGGGGGGTATCAAATCAGGCCCACCAGATTTAGATGGGTCCAAACCTTTAAGTAGCTTGAGTACCATCTCCGGACACACGCTGACCGTACTCAGATTCACCGAGCTAGCAGGATGAAAGTCTATATTAAAATCCAGATCGTCAGATTCTGAGTCAGGTTCTTGAAAGGTAGACTGAAAGTAAGAGGAAAAAAACTCAGTGATACCTTCGCCGGTATCTGCGGACGAGTCCATGTAGTGTAATACGTTAGGTAATGTATTACCACTTTTTTTGCTTTTGACATACGACCAGAAACATTTAGGATTTTTGGCGATTGAGGATTCTATTTTTTCCATATAAGCATCAAAACAAACCGCCTCTAATTCCTTAGCCCGGTTTCGCAAGAGGGAAAAAGAGTGGTAATCGGATAAGTTGCCGTAATTTTTGTATTTGTTATGATATTTGTGTTTTTCTTTTAGTATTTTTATTAAAGCACTAGTGTACCAGGGGGGGTGTGTTGATTTTTTAAATGGTTCAACGGGACCTTACAAGTCCCAGAGCTCGTATAGCTTGGTATAGAAAAGGCTAAGGGCCTCGTCCAGGGATCCAGCAGACCACAACTTATTCCAGTCCATAAAATCTAGTGCAGACGTAATTGCAGTGTAGTCGCCTCTATGAAATATGTATTTTGTGCTAGGTTTCTCAGTGAGTTTATGAACTTCAACGAAATCAGCGTCGATAATCAACGGCTTGAGGTGTACATCAATAGGCACCGCCAAGGGGTCACCACAATCATTCACTTTTAATGCGTTATTTGAGAAAACAAGATCTAATAGTCTACCGTTGACGTTACGCTGACCATTAAACTGGGACAAGTTACACGCATTTATTGTGTCAAAGAAATCTAAAATACATCGAACGGACACATTCTCAGGATATAATCCAGAACTATCGTCAGACTGGTGCCATTCCACATCGCCGCCGAAGTTAAAATCTCCTGTTATTATAAACGTATCTAAAGGGTGGGCGGATACTAAATAGAATAGAATAACCATTTATTCGCTAATGGACAGCAGCAACACAATAGAGCAGCACATACATACACATATACTAACAAACAGCTTAACAATTAATTAAAACAGCTCAACTGCGCTGAGCATGCCCATAACGAATGGGTCACCTACTCACCATATGCTGGGTGTAAAACACTCAGCGCTGGTTTTCAGTAGGCCCCCCGCAGTGACACACGGATGAGGGTAGTAGGTAGTAAATAAATAACGTTATTCTATTAAATGGGCATTTCTAAGTGTGTAATAAATAAATAATATAAAATAAATATTTTTGTCCCAGAGTGTAACATAATTATATCACTAATAATAGAACACGAAAATACCTGCCAAATAAATAAGAACTTATCCAAAAACGAAACACAGTTGATTGACATGACGCACTTCGCGCGGCCGATGCCGCATCGACCTATGCATTTTTAAGTTGCAATACCGCCATATCATTTAGTGAGAGTGATGCCCGTTTTCACCGACATCCCCCAAGTTTATGGGATCCCCTAAGCATGGCTAGGGGGCCGATAGGGAATAGTTTCTGTTTCATCAGCATTTAGGGGTCAGTTAAACGTTAAAAGGTCCCCTAGATTTAGGTGGCCGAAATTTGGGCCCATAAACCCATAGCCATAACTTTGCAATTGATCTCTCAAAAAACGAAGATGGATTATGATTTCAATGAACTTTTTGAAAATTTAGAAACTGTTTCTACAAGATTCAACGCTATAAACGTAAATAACATTCGTAGACCAAAATTATATCAGAAACGACCAAATTACATCGATAGTTTTACTTTTATCGGAGATAAAGGTTAAGTAAAGTTGATTGGTGGTATCGTCTGTTGTTTTATTATGAATAACATTTTTATAGGAATACACGAATTTCACCAACTTGCCTTTCTCATCAATAATTGTGAAATTTTGGCAACGATTCCTCTTTTCTGCCATTATTAATTCACCGTAACGATAGATAGTTAACAAAGCAAAATATTTATTAAATATAGAAAATAGGCAATTACGATAGTACTCTAGAAAAACAACACGCGACGCTGAACTCACAACAAACAATTTCAAATTTCACGAAATACGACGTGAATGACGTAAGTGTCAAGAACTTTTTTTCTTTTTTTTTAAATAGTTTTATGGCCTAAATGTCAAGAACAAAATAATATGACCACAGACAATACGCAAGGTTTCGTAATGTATGCACAGAGTAAATTTGCAAGAAAATTTGAAATTAATTAAAAATTTGTATGAAATCATATTAGATATTGCAATCAGAACATGATTCAATAATCAAATCAAAATCAAATCAAAAACATTTATTTCAGGTACTTAACCCATATAAGAAACACTTTAGAAATAAAAATAAACAGACAATAACATAAATCACTACCAAAACACAATTTAAATCAATACCAAATAATTACTTAATTAATAACAATAATAATTTACATTTCAATAAAATCAAATTTATTCGAAGAGTCTCGGACGGTAATAATAACTGTATCCATGTAGGTGATTATTTAAGAGAATTTGATAAAAAAAACTGTCATGTTTCAAAGTATCGATAAGTTCAGAAACGAATCAGTCACTATTATAGAAAACAAAACGTCACATAGTTATTTGTCCCCTAGCAAAGTGATGGAAATGTTGGTGAAACAAAATTTTATTTAGGGTCTAGTTTAGGGAAGCTTTTAAGCTAAGGGTCCCATACGTAGGTGGTAGTATAGGGGATGTCGGTGAAAACGGGCATGAGACTACAGCCTAGTTAATAGGTATTATTTTATTGAGCTAAATAAAACAAAAAAAAATAAAAAATAATAATACTTCCAAAAAAGTGTACAGTGCCTGTAGACTAATAATACTGCGAGCATTGAGTTCAAAAACAAAAATTAGTTTTTACACTGGAATTTGGAATTACAATGGAAGTCGGAGCAAAAGGATGATTGTACAAAAATAGTAAATGGTTACGTTTATGGTGGAAGTTTTGTAATTGAGTTAAGTACGAGTTACCAACATTCTCTTTGCACAAATACAAGCCACAGATATTGATGTTGTAACTTACCGCTGGTCTAGAACGCTTCAGAACGATGGATACCCATACGTCCTCGGCGGAGGTACGCCAGTCACATCCTTCCACAACTGTAAGGTCATTCCTCACCGCGATCAACACTCCGCCTCCCCGTGTCTGTGCTGTTCGACAGTAATCCCGGTCCCGCCTCCAGACGAGATATCGTCCATCAAACAACTCACTGTTACTAATACTATCCACTAACCATGTTTCCGTGAATATAATAACATCGTAAGAATTCATGCAAACGTTACGATATAAGCTGTTTGTTTTTGAGCGCAGACCCCGTACGTTCTGATAGTATATTTTAATCACTTTTGAGCTTAACAGCAACAATATTGTCAGCTTTAATAAGATACTCGTAATTATTTTGTAGTTAATTTAGTAAATCGTTTAATAAAAACGAATGCATAGAATGCCAACAATAATAAAGTATAATATAAAAATAATTACTATGTCGGTACATACCTCTTGTATAGATAACCATTCAGTCAATGTATTTTGTAACTGCGGTGTTAAAGTTGTTACAATATGCCTTCGCATTCGATTAGTGGCCACACTCACAGATTACTAGTAGCACACTACAATTCAGGCACCTTGACATCGTGAGCGTCAGAATCCAAATTGTAAACAAACAAGTCCAATACGCACACCAGAATATAGACATTAGAAGCGTAAACGAAAGTCCGATAAACGATAGCGTGGGGTTAAGTTAAAATATCCAACACAGTAACGAAAAAATAACACAGTATTAAGTACAGTTTTGACAGTTTAGTTAACTGAGCGCAGAAAGGTCTAAATAACTCTAGGATGTTTGGATACGCTCTTGAATATATTGTCGATTCATAATGTGTAACGTGACTGGCATCAAGACGCGCAGCAGCTCGAAAAGTGGTGTCTGCGATAATCGTGAAACCGTTAACTTTTTTAAGGAACCTTGTCAATGCAATTTGTGGCAGTGACGCACGGGTGTTTCACATATATTTTAGTCTGACCTTCTACAGATAGGTACAGTGTTTCTCCTATGCGTGTATCCAAGCGTAGATGCAATTTGTATTGCATTCAATGAAACAAAACCACCAAAACTCAATTAACACACATATTTTTTGTTGGGTTTTTTGTCGCTTGTTTTATTATCTACCGGTATACTCACATTTGACGTATGGCATGTTGTTCCATCTTATGCATCCAGGTCCTGCTGTTGTACCCTTGAAATTCATGCAACTGCGGCGTCAAAAAGTCTTGCAACATCTTGACGTATTCCGCTGAATTCACAGTTACATTATTTCCTTGATTATTTTCAAAGAAATACAGACCAATTATGCCCTTTGCTGATATGGCAGCCCGTACTGTTGTTTTAGGTGAATGGAGTGGCTTTTGGTGCTTAAAGCGGCGGTTGTCCCTGTCCCAATACCGACAATTGTGCTTATTCACGTGCCCATTGATTTGAAAATGGGCCTCGTCCGTAAACAATTCATTCTCAAGGCTAGAGAATCGCTCCAGCATAGTGTCAGCCAATAACTTACGTTGAATGTAATCATTTGGTTTCATCTCCTGCACAATTTGAAGCTTATATGGGTGCAGTTTGAGGTCCAGATTCAAAATCCGCCGTAGACTTGTTCTTGGTATTGCCAGAGCCGCCGAACGCTTACGCGTAGATGATTCTGGATCGTTCCGTACGGATATTTCGACCTCTCGAATGTTCTCATCGCTTCTTCTTGAACGTGGCCGCCCGTTTATTTAATATTCACTGTCCATCTCGTTTGCCAGAACTTCTCGACCCAAGGTTTGATCAAATTAACACTTGGACACTCACTAACACGGCGTAATCCGTATTCAATTCTAAACAGGCGTCGTACAGTAATGTAGGAATCATTGTTTTTTTAAAATTGTTTTACACAAAAAGCACGCTGTTGCCCTCTGAAGCGCTCCATCGTGACTAAAATTGCATAAAGTGACGCATAGTTTCCCGCCACCCGCGCGCCCCTCTCTCGATCGGTTTTCAAAAAAATCTAGTGTTGCTATTTGCAAAAAAAATTGGCCCACCCTGTAGTAGCTTAATGTGCTGGCGTCTGTACCATAACATTAGTTGGCGTAAAATTTGTTACTCGACTCGCTGTTAGTTTTAAATTTTGCTGAATAGAAGAATAATATAAAATTTTGAAACATAAAACCTACATAACGTTTGTATAATTTTGTTGGCTACAATTTTAAGCACATACTAACCTACTAACGTTAGATCTGCACATTGGACGTAAACAAGCTTAAATTATTATAGGTAGATACCTACATACAAGGTATGTACTATGCTAGAAAATTATGCTAGGTACATTTTTATCACTTGGGAACATATTTGTGAGTAACACGCTACTTATTAAATAGTCGAAATATAATAATCAATACAATACCTTTTAGTGTTATGACGATACGGTTTTGATACTGGAGAACGTCTATCAAAATCGGGATTGAAGTCAAATACCACACCCAAATATGACAATTTTGGGGCTTCTTAACTTCTTTAACTGGTCTGCATTGATCTCCAGAAAGAAAACGAAACTAAAATTTGTAAGTAGTCCATGTCTATAAAACTCGATTTTCGTCCCACCCGCCCGGCGCGGCCAGCTGTAGTATGCCCGAGCGCATAGGGTGACATGATCTTAAGGGAAAAAGTAGATTTTCTTTAAAAAAAGGTTGCTTTTTTCATTGGTTTTAAGTTCTATTCATGAAACCAAACACCTGGTTTGAAGGATAACGGTGTTTACCCTCCCCCCTACCACCCTGTATAATTAATTGTAGAAACAAATGTATTGTACTCTAGGGGCAGACTGCAGGAAAGTACCTACCATACTGTGTGATCATATAAAATCTATGCCATAAAAAATATTACCGGCTCAATATCATATGCCGAATGATGTCGTAACTCGTACAGAAACATCGGCGGGCTCGTCGTGCGCGTCCGACTCGTCTGCGTGCTCGGACGAATCGGACTCTGAGGCGGAGGAGCGGCGCGCCGTGGAGCACGCCGAGGCCTTCGCGGCGGCGCTGGGCGCGCTGGGGCCTGCGCTGGAGGCCCCCCCGCCCCCAGAGCTGCGCCGCGACCAGGCTGAGGCGCTCGTGCTGGCCTTCTGCCGCGCGCTGGGCCTGGACCCCGACGCTTGCTGACTGCACAGTCCGCCCTGCTGCTCGCTGAGCGACCCGCGCTCACTACCCCCGATCACGTTACCTATTGTTGACGTAATTGAATTTTGGATCGGAATGGTTCGTGTGACACCTTCTTATTATTTATTTAAATTGAGGACATTACTCTTAATCACTGAGATGAATAAAGTCTAAAATGTATGCATTTTGCGTATATATTTTCGATTCAAATATCAGTTACATTTACGATGCGAAACGTTAAAATAGTTCTTGATAAAGCTTAGCATCCCTCAACGCTACACGCGGATCGCTGAAGGGCTATCGTCGCGCGTCGACCGCGCATTGCTGTACATATTTTCTCTAGTATTTAAATTATAAATAAATGATGCATCGGTGAACGTAATTAATGTAAAAATTAGTAAAATATAATTTATCTAATTTATATCCATCGTCTATCAATACCTTAATGAACCTGCCTCCCAACTACGTTAGATGGGTTTCCAGAAGTAACTACTGCGACTGCTCTGACCTCCAGCTCCACAAACCGGTCACTGGGTCCCATTCTACATTAAGATATTGTCCGACTTTCGACTTTCAATGATTTACGAATGACAGCCGGTACCGGCGCGGCAGAGGCTCAACGTGCTTTCCAAGGCACGGAGGGTTCCTTGAAGTGTAATGCACCCATTCACGGGCCGACCTTAGCAAACGTAGCCCCTCTATCTTCTATCTAAACGTGCTGATAAGTTTTTCAGTGAAGTGCTGATTCAAGTCTTATTTTATGAGAACAAGAATAAGATGATCAAGAATAAGATGTGGATAACGTAGTTAGTTGCACACTGATGCAGTCTTGGACAATTCTTTGTTAACCATTTATAGTGTGTAATTGTTTGTTTTCCCTAATCAATAAAATAAAATAAAAAGTGGGATGACCCAGAGGTTAAGGCCTCTCCTCTCATGCATGAGGTTGTGGGTTCAAATCCGGGCAAGTACAGCTCCATTAAGCGGGCAGTCAAAAATCAGCAAAAACGACTGATATCTGCATGTGAATTTTTGCTAAATAGTTGCTAATTAGTTGTTGCAAAACCGATTTTAGTGATCGACCCGATTCCAAAAAAATCGACTTACTGCTATCTTCACCATAAGCTAGCAGTAAAATCACGGAATCGATGTTAAATGAGACGATTACTCGGTCATAATTTGTTCCTAATTTTTTGCTGAAAAATCGCGTAAGAAAAGTATATAAAAATTGAAAATCAGCCAAACCTAGCCACCGGTAACTAATAATCAGTGTCCCTGCCACCTTAACGAGCAGTTTTTATTAACTAGGGGTGGTTGTGAATTTACAGCATCAGACATACTCAGAGAGCCAGCAACAAAATAGAAACAAAAAATCGACTTGACCTCGCGACCGGAAACTGACAGCAGTGTCACTGCTACCTTAAGGGCCATACCTCACCGATATGCCATGGCGACGTGGCCAGCGACGTTGCCATGGCTACAATATTAAGAAAATCTATAAGTCCTGAAGAAAACCTATTTGTGACATTGAGGTAAGCATATATTTATAATTTAATCATACATGTCTATAATGGTTGATCGGAGTAATTTGTCAAATTCGACAAGGGTGCATGTACGGTGTGTGGCATTTCAGAACCTCCGGAATGAGTAGAATATCTAGGATGGTAGCTTGAAGGAGACGGTTGCATTTGTTGGGATTGCGACCATGAGTTTTGGGGGTAATATTCAGGCTTAGTTGCGTTGTCGAGTATAAACATTATCTTAATTTTCGTAGCCATTTTTCTTTCTGGATGTACTTTTTTAACGTACCTACTAAAGACAACATAAATAAACTGTCTTCGACATCATTTTTTGCGTCAAAATTTTCTCTCATCTTGATGCTTCTCTGCAGAGTTTCAAGGAATTTATCATCTTCGGGACACGTAGTGGCCTCTGTTCTCTTTTTTTTTACGTTGTACCTATTAAATAAAACTCGTGTAGTAGCTGCTAGGATTGTACTTACGCTTTATTCAAAAGCAGTGTTGCCAACAATAACAGTAGGTGGCACTATGGACAAGGTATTGTTTTTATACAGTCTTATATTATAAATAACACCCCCACTTATAAAAATAATGACAACCTAAAAATACATACACATTTCAAATAAAAGTTTCAAAACAAATTACTGAAGTTTTAATTCGGACAACCCTATCTCATTTGTAAATTTATAATGCTGGCATCTCAGCTGTAGGTAAATAGGATATCTTTATTAACTTATTTGCTAAACACTCTCTAACAAAATGATGCCTAACGTCTATATGTTTAGTCCTTCTGTGACAAAAAGGTTTAGATGCTAACTTCTGTGAACTTTGGTTATCACTTAATAAAGTAACTGGTATATTATCAACTTTATTATTATCAATTTCTGACACTAAATTTTTTAGGTAAATGGCCTCCTTAGATGCTTCGGAGAGAGCCATATACTCGGCCTCAGTACTGGATAATGCCACTGTTTTTTGTTTTCTACACTCATAAGATATTGGACTTCCAGACATTGTAAAATGGTCTTTTTTCGACTGCTCCTTTTCTGGTCCATTCACAGCATCACTCAGAGATATTTCATCTCCGGAGAATGTATCATAACACACAAGCTAGCAAAGCCATAGTAATCTGGTTTTCGCCTGGTTCGTTTCTCTGATATCTCAGTGCTTTGTTGCTGCACACTGACCTCTTTGTCATCAGATGTCAATGTCAATGATTCATGGAAGCTGTCATCTGAGTCACTCGAAACTTCTTCAGGAACATATGTCAAATCATGTTCATCAGTCTATTCTTCATGGCTCATGTCAGAATCACATTTTGACTTTTCTGCCCCCACTGAATCCTGTATATCTTCACCTTTTTCTTGCACTATCATCTGTGACGTCATGCTTTCATTTTCTTGTTCCATTATTATGACATCTCTTGCTGTTGTCACTGTGCAGGTTTGGGGATTATATAGCCTGTAGCCTTTAATGTTGTCAGCATAACCAACAAGGAAGAGTTTCTTTGCCTTTTTGTCCCATTTGAGACGTCTTTCTTTTGGTATATGTGTCATGACTAAGCTGCCAAAGACTCTGATGTGGCTCACATCCGGCTTTTTACCCATCCACAATTCAAATGGAGTTTTTTTGATGAAGACCTGCAGCAGGAGATCTGTTTTTAAGATACACTGCAGTATATACTGCCTCAGTCCACAGCCTTTTCTCAAATTTGGCATCAAATAGAAGACATCTAGCTTTCTCTACTATGGACCGATTGTATCGCTCACAAAGTCCATTCTGCTGCGGGGTATATGGGTTTGTCTTCTGAAGTATAATACCATACTGCTTTAAATAATTTTCCATAACTGCCGAACAAAATTCACCACCATTGTCGGTTCTCAAAATCTTAATTTTTGTCGACTTCTGGTTTTCTACTAGGTTTGTGAAATTCTTAAAACAGGTGAATGTCTCATCTTTCGACTTGAGAAAGTACACAAAAGCCATCCGACTGTAGTCATCCACCAGCAACAGAAAGTATCTAGCGTTACCAAGTGACTTGGTTTCCATAGGGCCGCAAAGGTCTGCATGCACCAAATTCAAAACCTCCTTGCTTCTTGACATACTGGTAGGAAAAGGTAATTTCGCTCACAAAGTCCATTCTGCTGCGGGGTATATGGGTTTGTCTTCTGAAGTATAATACCATACTGCTTTAAATAATTTTCCATAACTGCCGAACAAAATTCACCACCATTGTCGGTTCTCAAAATCTTAATTTTTGTCGACTTCTGGTTTTCTACTAGGTTTGTGAAATTCTTAAAACAGGTGAATGTCTCATCTTTCGACTTGAGAAAGTACACAAAAGCCATCCGACTGTAGTCATCCACCAGCAACAGAAAGTATCTAGCGTTACCAAGTGACTTGGTTTCCATAGGGCCGCAAAGGTCTGCATGCACCAAATTCAAAACCTCCTTGCTTCTTGACATACTGGTAGGAAAAGGTAATTTCGTTTGCTTTCCTTCACAACAAACCGTGCAATTACTTTTGTCAAATTCTGCCTTATTTTGGAAAGTCAGGCCCTCTACTGCACCATTTCTCATAGTGTTAAGATCACTGTTATTTATATGACCAAAACGCCGGTGCCAGGTCCTACTGGTAGCCGCTGCCAAGCCTGTTAGCAGCTCCTCTGTCTTTACAATGTTTAACTTGTATACACCATTCACTTGCTTGGCTTCTCCAATACATTCCTTTCTCTGATTATATATATGACATACATCCTCCTTGAATACAACACTGTTGCCACTAGATATCATTTTACTCACGGAGAGAAGGTTCGTAGTTAGGTTAGGTATACATAAAACATTGTTAACTTTTATGTTAAACTCTGAATTTCCAACACGTGTAGTTATCTGTAGATTTCCAGAACATAAAACCGGTACACTTTCCTTATTTGCTACTACAATATCTCGAGTTTCTGTATTGTACGAAATATCTGTCAACAAACTTTTGTTTGACTCTGAAATCAAATGAGTGCTCGCGCCCGAGTCTACATACGGACATACCAGTCTTTTTCACTAAATTCGCCAGTCAAGAACATTGCACTAAATGCATTCGTTTGTTTTTCACTTTGTGTATTAGGATTTCGACATTGATTTTTGTAGTGTCGTGTGTTGTTTTACATTTATAACATTTGATGTTTTTTACCGGCTTGTTAGAATTTTCACTGACATGGCCGACGCCATTTTTGCTTTTGCTCGTTTGGCGCGCATTTTGATGATGAGTATTTTTCGCAACAAATGCGCTCTCGGACTTGTGATTTCGACATCTGCACTCATATCCAATAATTTCGTCTTTATAGCGTCTGCACTAATGTTCATCCCGGAGTGTTCAATCGCCATGATCATAGGAAAGAACTTTTCTGGCAATCCCGCCAACAAAAGCGATCCAGCCCATTCGTCGTTTATCTCGAATCCTGTGCCTTTTAACTTTTGTGCTGTATCCACCAACTGTGTCACGTACGCAGTCATCGAGTCACAATTTTCGAGTCTAATGGAGATTAAGTTTCTGAGTAGCCGAGGCGGTGGCGCGTAGTGTTCCACGCGCGCCCCTACTGAGGTCGCGGGGGGAGTACACCTCACTCCCCTCGCAGAATTGAGGAGGCCTGCGGACGCGGGCCGGCACTAGCCGGGGATCGTGGAAGGCGCACTAGTTAGATAGGTTAGGTTTCTACGAGGGACGCTGCCTAAGTGTGCGAGGGAACACCGGTTTGGTTTTAATCAGTACGAGTCTGACAGACCCCTCCGCTCTCCCCAGGACGGAAAACATCAATTGAGGATTTCCAAATCGAAAAAAAGGGGTAGGTTAGGTTTCTACGAGGTTCGCAAAGGTCGTGCGCAGGTCCGCCGCGTGCGGTATTCTGCAGGGGTCCGTTTTGGGTCCGCTCCTGTGGAACATAGTCTACGATTGGGCCTTTTTTTTCCGATGGTAAATCATCAAATAACTCCTCCCGCTCTGGGCTGAGCAGGAGGGAGTGTCTGACTTTTACTGACTAAAACCCATCCATGTTCCTTCTTAGCCCTTTGTGTTCCAGGGCCGCGGTATCTCTTTCGAACAGTCCCGGCAGGCATCGGCTCTTGCGGACCCCTTCCGTTTTGCTGACATATCTTTGAGGCGCGCCGTCGCCACGGTTCACGGTTGACCTTGCATTACAGTGACCATGGCTAAGGGAATGGGCTCTCAGCCCTCTGTTTTAAAAACTGTTGGGCGTATGAAAAATTATTTAAAACTTTACAATGAAAATTAACATCATTGGAGCTATAGAAACCGAAATTATTGCGAAAAACTGATTTTGTGACGTTTGGCTTTGAATAACTTACGACGCAGACACGAGTTTTTATGAGACGTTTGAGACAACCTATAGAACACAAAAATGAAGGTGTATACGAATTACAGCTCTCTTTCCGAGGTGAAAGAGAGCCCCTATGACTGCACTACATACGAAAAAAACGAAAACGATATAATGAACTAACCATTCATAAACAGGGTGGATTGGACACCGACGCGAAAACGGTAACCACGTATTCAGTAAGTACATCATTATGACCCCCCCCCCCCCCACATAGAATTTTTAATGATGCACTGAATACGTGGTAACCTATTCCGCGTCGGTGTCTCTTCTACCGTGTATACATTTGGGGTTATTGGAGGTCGAAGTTCTAACTTTTCCACAACTTTTTTTTTTAAACTAGTTTTTAAGGCTATAACTTTACTTTAGGCCTTCATGACTCGTTTACTATTCAATACATCCATCAGCACAATGTTTTGAGTGCTTTACATTTTACCGTAAAGCGTGATTTTTCCACTCCAAAATAAAGTTCCCAGATATCATTTTTGCGTAGGGTTACTTAGTTAGCAAGGGTCGGGGAGGGCAAGGACCCGGAGGTCGCGATGGGCTTCGACGGCGAGGACGGAATGAGGCATAAAGGGTCGTTGATGTCGCTGCGCCCACGCAAGGGGGCGCGGCAGGCGGTCACGGGGCTATGCCCCCTGGCCGCGGAGGCCATACCGTGGCCCGTTAATACGGGACCCGTCGTTGGGTAGCCATATATAGGCTAGAGCCTTGTGAGCGCGCGTGTACAACGCGCGCCCATGTGTGTGGTTGCTATGCGAGTAACTGTAGGCGCGCCACAGCGCTGTCAATACAGCGCTGATTTCTTCACGACACCTCGGCGGTCCGTCCCCGCCAGGTGAGACCTCCGGTTGCCCGGAGGAGGCCCGGCGGAGGACAACCAGCGACAGAGGTGCCGACTCCGACGCACCCACAGTGGGTGTGTGGCTCCCGCCCGTCCCACCACCAGAACTAGCCGGTGATGACCCGGACTAGAGAGACGTCGTGTGTGTGTGGGCGGTATTGTGCTGTGTAACACCGCCCAGTGGCTGCGTAGACACAGGCCCGCGCCATGTGTCCACGCGTGTGTCTGGGTGCATGTGCAGAAGTGCATGTGTGGTGTTGCTACGTGACATGCCTATATTAACTTAGAACACGTCGCGTAGCAGGGCGTGTGTAGTGTGTGGAGTCATTATGTGCAGGTAAGCTGCGTGTAACCTGGTACAGCTTACCCGGGCGTCAATCCGGTGGTGGGGTCATCGTCCGCAGCCAGGTCGCGGGGAAGGCGGCGCCTCGCGTCGGGGGGGCGCGCATGCCAGGGCGCTATGTGCTTGACATGAGGCCAAGCAGATGCGTCGGCACGCGCGAACATTCCCATCGTAAGGCGCCGGATGAAGTCGTCCAGGCTCTCAATCCCGAGATCCCGCCGGATGACATCGTTCCTCACATAGCGAGGGGCACCAATTATGGTCCGCAGCGTTAAATTTTGCTGCGCGCGGAGTGTTTTCTTGTTTCCCTCGCTAGTGAGGGCGAACCAGGCGGGGGCGGCGTACGTCAATATTGAGCGTATATAGGTCTTATACACGCTCAACTTGACGCGCACCGGGAGGCGGGACGAGAGCGCTGGACGGAGAAGGCCGCGGGCAACCCTAGTCCGTCCCGTGACCTGGCGGACGTGTGGACCCATGGTGAGCCGACGGTCGATGGTCACAGAAGTACTTGATCTGGGGCAACCACTCGACGTCGACGTCCTGGAGAGTCAGTGGTGGTGGGTGGTGCGCAGAGCCTGTAACCATCGCCTGCGTTTTACTCACGTTCACCGAGAGCCGCCATTTTGACAGCCACTCGGGGAGAAGATCGAGCGCGCGCTGCATTTTGACCGCCGCGTGTCTCGCGCTAAGCGAGGTAGCGATGTACGCAGCATCGTCAGCATACAGCGCGAGCATCACCTGAGGTGTAGTGGGAATGTCGTCGGTGAAACGTGAGTAACACGCTGGCGACACGCAGCTGCCCTGCGGGACGCCGGCCAGCACCGGGTAGGCGCCGGAGAGCGCTCCCTCCACCACCACGCGGAAGCTCCTGTGGGACAGAAAGGACTGGACCACCTTGACCACGCGACGGGGCGCTTCAGTGTGGGCCAGCTTGTAAATTAGGCCGTCATGCCATACATGGTGGAAGGCCTTCTCCATGTCGAGGAGTACTGCGACCAAGCATTCCTTTTTATTCAGCGCAGCCGTCAAGTGGTGCAGTACCCTCGACAGCTGGAGCGTCGTGCTATGCTCCGACCGAAACCCGAATTGTTCCGGCCGAGGAATGATGTGCGGCTGGAGATGCCACAACAGGAGTCCTTCGAACACCTTGGAGATGGTCGACAGCAGCGTTATGGGCCGATAGCTCTCCGGTTTCAATGTATTTTTCCCCGCCTTGGGCAGCATAATGACTCGCCCTTCCTTCCACGCAGCCGGAAAGGCCCCGGTGCGCAGTATCGCCGTGTACAGGCGCGCCAGCGCCACAACCATACGGAAAGGCAGCCGGCGCAGCGCTGTGTTGGTGATACCGTCGGCACCAGGGGCCTTCCTCAGCTTCGTCCTTAGGATGGCGCGTCGAGGCATAAAGGGGCGCCTGCGGCGCCCATTTATATCCGGCGCCCAGGGCGGTCGCCCAACCGCGCCCTACCCTAACGCCGCACAGTGGATCCATATTGAAAATTAGTGGACATGGGCAACAAGGTTCCAATATCGATTCGATATTTTTTTATGTGATTCTTCATGATATTCCAGACAACTTTTATTCTTGTGAAATTTCTTCTAAAGTTGATCGTTTGTCTGAAAAAAAATAAATTAGATTTTTTTGTATGGAGCGAAACACGTTTATTTTTTTTCTTCAAATGTACGAATATGTTGGGTGTATGGCGTGAGTATATAATAGCTAGGGTCATTCTCTATCCACGAAAAAATATATCAGCGCCGGCCATCCGCAGCCGTGCGAGTAATCATTCGGTAAAAAAATTCTATGAATTTTTTTGCCATTTAAAATCAATTCAAAGTATATTTTCTGTCTCACTTGGCTGTTTTCACCTTCTTTTTAGTTAAATAATTATATAGTTTTAATAGCACATAGGTACTCACAACTAGTAATTCTGGCAGAGGTTTAGTTATTATTGCATGTTATCGGTGGCACCTGCATTGTGATTGATGACTCATTTGTTTGTGCGCTCGTCTAAGCGCATAACTAATGAGTCATCGAAAAATGCTCGTCTCTGATTGGCTGAATAATTTTCAGTCATGTTAATATGTTCACTACTTGAGTAATTAACACTGACTATAAATACAAAGACATTCAATAAGTCCCTCTAGTCCGGCGTGGAACAGCAGGGCCACGAATACCGGGGGGAGACGGCTCTTCGCGGATGCTGAAGCCAGAGGGTATGCGGTGTCCGGCCCGTACACACCCACCCACTACCCTGATGCCCAGGCGCGCGCTCCGGACGTGCTGGACATCGTTATCCACAAAGGAATGAGATGCCAGATCGCACAGCAAGTGATGGACGACGATTTGCAGTCCGACCATCTTCCTGTAGTCGTCGTCCTCTCGGAGATGCCGACAAGACTCTCTCCTCCAGCGCCACGTCGAAGAATGGACTGGGAGAGATTTACTGAAGAGATGGAGGCCACCACTCCTACTTGGCCCATAGTCACCGCCGCGGACGTCGACGGGCTAGCAGGGGAAGTCACCGCTTGCATCCAACGCGCCCTCGAAAAGGCGACCACCACCACGCAGCCACAGGGGCTAACCTACAAGCCTCTGCCCACCCACCTCAAGCACATGATCGCCGAGAAGAGGCGCCTACGCAAGCGTTGGCAAGACACAGGATGCCCCACTTACGAGCGCGAGCTTAACCGTCTTGCGGAGAAGGTTAGGGCCAAGCTACAGGAGCACAATACCGCGAGCTTGGAGGAACGTATCGACGAAGCAGAGGGAGACTGGTCGTCGATACACAAGCTGTGTAGACAGCTTGCGAACACCCCGGCTCCGGTGCGCCCGCTACTCCACAGCGACGGGGCGCCGAGATACACTGCAGCAGACCGTGCAGAGATCTTCGCCGAGCACCTGGAGCGTCAATTCACGCCGAACCCGACCAACGACACCGAGCATCTCGCAGCAGTCGAGAGGCACCTTGGGGAATACTTCGCTGTGCCGATAGCCTCCGAAGATCACCCCATCCACTTCTCGCCTTGTGCAGTCCGGCGCGCCATTCTCAAAACAAAGCTGAAAAAGGCCCCCGGTGCGGACGGCATCACCAACACAGCGCTGCGCCACCTGCCGTTCCGTACGGTAGCGGCACTGGCGCGCCTGTTCACGGGGGTGCTGCGCACTGGGACCTTCCCGGCCACGTGGAAGGAAGGGCGCGTCATCATGCTGCCCAAGGCGAACAAGAACATTATGAAGCCTGAGAGCTATCGGCCCATCACACTACTGCCTACCATCTCCAAGAAGTTTGAACAACTCCTGCTGCGACACCTCAAGCAACACGTCACGCCGCGGCCAGAACAGTTCGGGTTCCGCGCCGAGCATTCCACGACGCTCCAGCTGTCGAGGGTACTGCACCTGCTAACAGCGGCCCTTAACAAGAAGCAGGACGCAGTTGCAGTATTCCTCGACATGGAAAAGGCATTCGACCGTGTGTGGCACTACGGTCTGCTGTATAAGCTGTCGCGGACGGACGCGCCTCGTCGCTTGATACAGGTGGTCTCCTCTTTTCTCTCCCACAGGACTTTCCGGGTGGTGGTCGATGGCGCGCTATCTAGCGCCCGCCCGATCGCCGCAGGAGTGCCGCAGGGCAGCTGCGTCTCCCCGTTCTGCTACTCCGCGTACACCGACGACATCCCCACCACTGACGACACCACGCTCGCGCTGTATGCCGACGACGCCGCGTACATCGCCACCTCGCTGAATGCGAGACACGCGGCCGTCAAGATGCAGCGCGTGCTCGATCTGCTGCCTGACTGGCTGTCGAAATGGAGACTGACGGTGAACGTGGGCAAGACGCAGGCGCTGCTGGCCGGCGCCGCCCACCTCCCGCCGCCCTTGAAACTACAGGGAGCTGCTGTCAACTGGTCGCCTCACGTGAAATACCTGGGGGTCACCATTGACCGCAGGCTCTCCATGGCTCGTCATGTGCGCACGGCCGTCGTCAAGAGCAGAACCGCCCGCGCCCTGCTCCAGCCAGTGCTCTCATCCCGCCTCCCGCTGCGTGCCAAGCTGGGCGTGTACAAGACGTACATCCGCCCGCTGCTCACGTACGCCGCCCCAGCCAGGCTCGCCCTCACGAGCGAGTCCAACCTGAAGCTACTCCGCGCGCAACAACACCTGACGCTGCGGAAGATCGTCGCCGCCCCTCGCTACGTGAGGAACTCCACCATCCAGCGGGACGTAAAGATCGAGAGCCTGGACGATTTCTGCCGTCGCCTCGCGACAAACATGTTCGCGCGCGCCGACGCTTCTGCCTGGCCGCATGTCAAGGACATAGCGCCATGGCACGCGCGGCCACCCGACGCGAGGCGCTTGCCACGCGACCTCGTGCCTGCGGACCAAGACGACGCCATCCCACCGGACTGACTTCACCCGAAAGTGTCGCTTCCACCTACACGCGACATTTTCAAACACGACGACTCTACACTCACGACATTCACTCGGTAAGCGTCGTGTGCTAAGTTAATATAGGCACGACGCGACCCGGCTCATCCACACATAACTCCACAAGCGACTAAACTCACGCGACGAATGTGCGGCGCGGGCCTGCAATTCTCGCCTTCATGAGCGGTGTTACACAAGTACACTGCCGCTCACACACACACACTACGGCCCCTTAGTCCGGAGCGCATCGGCTAGCTTCGATTCGGACGGGGGTCGCCCTCCTCGGTAGCTCACGCCTGAGCCACCTCTGCCGCTGGTTGTCATCCGCTAGGCCTCCTCCGGGCAACTGGAGGTCTCACCTGGCGGTGACGGACCGCCGACGTGGCGTGAAGCAAGCGGCGCTAGGTACAGCGCCGTCGCGCTCCTACCGAACACCAATGACACTTACACTAGGCAAGCTGCGTGTGCGACTTCCTACGTTAAGTCCCTCTAGTTTCGCTCTTGTCGCTTATTTGTGAACACAGTGAAATACTTTTATTTTTATATTTACTTTAGAACTATGGCTGGATTTTGTACCAACCTAGATCTTTTTTTGAAATTAAGAAGTGGTGGTGATCTGAAAAATTATATGTTTCTATATGAAAGTATAATTTCTGTTGAATACCACGGTTTCTGAAGAAGACAAAAACCTAATCAAGGAGTTCTGCCGGCTTTTTTTTTTTGTGTAAGTCTAAATAAAGTGTGGATAGAGTCAAGTAGAAGTCAAAAAACTTTTATGCATCGTGTAAATCATCGCAAGTGGTTGGAAAAAAACATCAACTGGCCTGTTTGTGACAGTGTTGACCTGAGAAGTGAGTTGGGCTTTTCGGACGCAGCCTTATCTGAGCCAGGAATATGAATTCCCATGTTCCTAATCTTGCAGTATGAACTACGGAAGCGGGAACATCTACAGAAAAGGGGCACAGAAAACCGTTCGAAGACTTAAGAAGTAATAAGCAAAAAAAAAGACGTTCTACTTCCATAGTAGAAGAAATTTCCGAGGAAGAGTTGCAGCAATGGTACTTAACAAAATTGAAAGACAACGGCAAAACGAATCTGGCAAAAGTGGTCGAATACCTTTCCAGTAATCCAGAAACGCTATCCGAAGTACACGAGCAACTATTCAAAAAGCAGAGCCTAAGTACTGTCTCTGAAGATAAGTGTTTAGCTCTTTATACATCACTTGTGCTCTCGAGATGGAAGTACTTAGCTCTTCGACAATTTCTGAAAGAAGAAAACTGAGCTGCCTTTCCATCTTATCCAAAGCTCGTAAATGCCAAGAAAAGATGTTATCCACCACAAGAGAGTATGGAGATTACCGAAAAAGGAGCTCAAATTAAATTAAATTGCAAGCGCTATTGGACCACACTGTGGAGAGGATTTTACTAGTTGTGAATTCTGTTGATAGGTCTCAAAATGAAGAACTCAAGTTGACCTGGAAATGGGGGCTTGATGGTTCTTCGTCGCAGGGTAACTATAAACAGAAAACGTCAAACACAGCTACAGAGTTCGGTGATTCATCAGTAGTCATGATAAGCATCGTCCCTCTTCGGCTAGTGTCTGGCTCATCATCTGGGAATGAAAATATAGTTTGTGAGAACCCCACACCTTGCTCAACTCTGTACTGTCGACCAGTGAAGTTCACTTTCACTTCGGAGACAGCTGATTTTATAAAGTCTGAAGAGTCGGAGATGAAAAAACAAATTGATGAACGAATATTTACACTGTGGAAATATTATTGTATCACATGAATTGCATATGACCATGATTGATGGAAAAGTGGCCAATATTATTGCTGAAGTACCATCATTTGCAACGTGCCCCATTTGCTTGGCAAAACCAAGCGAGATGAATAATTTAGACGCTTTGACTTCCAGACCACTTCGTGAAGAATTTTACAAACAAGGAATTTCTTCACTGCATATGAAGATTCGGTGTATGGAATGTCTTCTCCATATATCTTATAATCTGGATTTTCAACGATGGACAGCTCGAGGCGAACATAAGGCTTTGAAACAAGCTAAAAAAAATACCACGCAACAAGAGTTTCGTGAGCAAACTGGAATGCTGATTGATATAGTCAAACAGGTATGTATTTAGTTTTCGATCTTTTTATGTTTTTTGTGTATTATATCTCTATATGTCGTATATTACAGTCTTTTTTCCCCATTTCAGGGTTTTGGAACTACAAATGACGGGAATACTGCGAGGCGCTTTTTCCAAGATTACAAAACATCATCCAGAAAAACAGGAATTGACGAAAATCTAATTTTCAGATTTTCCGTTATTCTACAAGCCATATGATGATATGGCTTGTAGAATAACGGAAAATCTGAAAAGGCAAAAACATTAACTGTGAAAAATTCAGAAGATACTGTAGAGAAACAGCTGATGTATACGTGCAACACTATTCGTGGTACTACTTGCCAGTTAGTGTACATAAACTTCTAATGCACGGTGCAGACATCTGTAACCACTTTGTTGTTTTGCCAATCGGTAAGTAAAAAATAAATAGAGTTTGATGTATAATTTGACTCGATTGCTTTTTGAAATTAAAATGCATGTACTTATTTCTTTTAGGTACCTTATCAGAAGAAGCTTCGGAAGCCCGTAATAAGGACTTCAGAAACGTCAGAGAGAGACACACTCGGAAAACGGACAGAATAGCAACAAACGAAGACATCTTCCATGGACTTTTAATAAGCTCTGATCCCCACATATCCTACATAAGGCCTAAAATAACGAAACAGGTTCATAGTGAGTTGTTGCCTGAAGCAATTCAGTTGTTACAGACTACCGAGCCTCCCTGTGACAGCGAGATTATGGAGGAAGAAGAATGCCTCATAGCAGAGTCCGAAAATTTGTCGGACCCACCTCTGGAATAAGAAATAAAGTGATCCGGCTCTGGACTATTCCCACAAAAGCCCATCAGGGCTGGGAATATGACAAACTGCCCTTTTCAGGGCTACAATTCAGGAGGTAATTTTCAAAAGTGGTCAAATCCAAATCCATAGATTTTAAAGTAAGAACACAACACTTTTCTTTACAGAATTCTTCATTACCTTATAACATTCATAACTAGCCAAATCCAGCCTAAAGCCCTTAAAAATAAGAAATAAAACTAACGTTACTTTCAAAATTAGCCTATTCCAGACCAGCTTACTTTCAAACATAGTCAAATCCGCATGAGCCAATCACGTCGCTCCAAACCCCAACCGCATCTTGCAGTTTCCATACATTGAGCGGCACCTAACGTTTCTTTTTTGTGTCATGTTAATTAGTAATTTTCTATTAGAAAAATCGAATAGATACGTGAATAAAATGGAGAAAAGTGTTGAGGAAGTGCCTAGCCATCAGGCCAAGAAGAGAAAATCTGTCGCAGGACCAAATAGTCGCGGAGAAAAGAAGAAGAAGAGGTCAGTAATTTCTTGAACATTTTGTTTGTTTACCGAAGGTAGGGTTGTGCAACGTTTTCTATCGTATCTAATGTTAATATTTTTTCAAGCAAAAGAAATTGTTTTTAATGTAGGCTTTTATTCTTTTTCAGGTATTCGAGTTTCAATTTGCCTTCGAGATACCCGTGTAGACATAACAGTGAGGCATATAGATGTATTAATATATCAATGCAAGATATCAAACGATTTCATGATCAGTTCTACGCTCACTCTGATAAACGGTATCAAGATGATTTTATTATAAAATCCTGCAAAACTGTTATCCCTGTCCGTAAAAGATTAGTAAATGGAAGAGGCAATGCGAAACATATGAACATTGTTTACAAGATAAGAGATTCTAAGGGGGAGATGATACCAGTGCACTGGTATCATCTCCCCGTTAGAATCTCTGTGTGCCGTAATTTTTTTTTTGAATGCTCTATCGATTAAAAAGGGTCGAGTGAGAGGAGTGTTAATGAGACACCAAGATACCGGTTTGATGGCTGTAGAAAGAGGCGGTGGGGATAGAAAGTCGATGAAAAACGTGGGATTGAGAGATGCAATTATCTCATTTATAAAGAAATTTAAGGGTGTTGAATCGCACTACTGCCGATCTAAAAGTCGGCGTACCTATCTGCCATCGGAGTTAAGCATTGCATCAATGTTCAAAATGTTCATCGAAGAAAATGCGAAGTTCCCTCATTGCAAAGAGTCATATTTTAGAAGAATTTTTAACACGAAATTTAACATAAGTTTCAGTCATCCAAGAAGTGATATGTGTTCGACATGCATAGAATTGAAGGAAAAAATCAAAATTGAGAAGGACGATTCAACCAAGGCACTGCCTACAAAACAATGTAAATTTCACTGGTGTAGAGGTACTCCGACTAATGGCTGATGGACGCTCTGGACAAAACAAGAACTCCACTACTATAGGAATGGTTTCCAAATGGTTCAGCAGTAGTGCACCGAGATCACTAAAAAAGGTTGAACTTATTTTCCCCGTCACGGGGCATTCATTTATTCCCCCCGATAGGGTGTTTGGTGTTGCTGAAAAAGAGATCAGGAAGAGAAATACTATTGTACAACCTAATGAGTATGTTGATATAATAAAAAAGCATGCAACTGTTTTTCATCTGAAGGACATTGAAGTATGTGATTGGAAGACAGCAAGCCAACAAATCCATAAGGGAACTCAAGCTTTCCACTTCAAAATAATGTCTTGTAAGAGGTTCGTATTCACAAGAATGAAAGGAGATCCCCGAGGAGTTATAGTGAGAGGTGAACCTTATTACCACAATGATACCGGTTCTCGGCGTTCCATAACTAAACCAGGCAAATATGCTTCAGACATATTCCCAGAACCTATCAACACCTCTCCCAAACTAAAAAAAGAAAAAATTAATGACGTAGATAAGCTACTAACGAAACATTTTGGTAAAGACTGGATGCAAAGAGAGGACCTCGACTATTACAAAACTGTTATAGACTGTCACAGGAATAATGCTAATATTAATGACTAGCTGACCCGCGCAACTTCGTCTGCGTGCGTGCGTACATAAATGAAAGAGAGGTTAGAGATAGTGTGCGTCAACCTTAAAAGTTAGACATATGGCCATTGCGGATATTTTTTTAGAGCTTTTTAAGAGGGACAATTCCGACATACATGATAATTGCGTAACTTTAACCGTTCATACACAACGGAAGCTCTCAAAAGGAGTAAATCCCTATTATATACTACTAGCTGACCCGCGCAACTTCGTCTGCGTGCGTGCGTACATAAAAGAAAGAGAGGTTAGAGATAGTGTGCGTCAACCTTAAAAGTTAGACATATGGCCATTGCGGATATTTTTTTAGAGCTTTTTAAGAGGGACAATTCCGACATACATGATAATTGCGTAACTTTAACCGTTCATACACAACGGAAGCTCTCAAAAGGAGTAAATCCCTATTATATACTATTACCGATGGATAATCATCAAATGACCCCTCCCACTGGACGGAGCGGAAGGGAGTGTCAGACTTGTACTGACTAAAATCCATCCACGTTTCTTCTGTTGCCCTTTGCGTTCCAGGGCCGCGGTATCTCTTTCGAACAGTCCCGCAACCCTGGCAGGCCTCGCTCCTCTTGGATCCCTTCCCGTTTGCTGACATCTCTTTGAGGCGCGTGTGGAACACGAAAACGCCATCACCACGGCCTGTCGTCTTAAGACGGACGGATGGCGAGCTAGCCCATTACTCACCGTCCACAGGCCCGCGACCCTCGACAGCCTTACGTCTTCATCTTTAGACACTCGATGACAATCATACACCAGCTAGAACGAAAATTCTCATCAAAGTTCTTGAAATGAGCCGAGACACGATAAAACTGCTGTAAACTGTTGCGGACCTCTTGCAACTGCCTTCCGTCTCCATCGTCAGACCTTTGATGATAGACATACTCCAGGTAGGTCTAAAGTTCTCATCAAGGTGCATGAAATGAGCCCAGACACGATATAGATGCTGTAAACTCTTGAGGACCTCTTGCAACTGCTTTCCTTCTCCATCGTCAGACATTCGATGAAAGTCATACTGAGTTAGGTTTAAAGTTTTCATCAAAGTGAATGAAATGAGCCCAATAACATTATACCTGCTGCAAACTGTTTAGGACCGCTTGCAACAGCCATTTGTCTCTATCGTTTGACCGTCGATGACAGTCATACTTCAGCAAGGCCTAAAGTTCTCATCAAGGTGCATGAAATGAGCCCAAAGACGTTATTGTTGCTGCAAACTCTTGAGGACCTCTTGCAAGTGCCTTCCGTCTCCATCGTCAGACTTTCGATGACGTCATACTCCAGCTAGATCTAAAGTTCTCATCAAGGTGCAGGAAAAGAGCCCAAACATGATTTCTCAATTTAAAAAACAAAAGATCATGCATAACGGACTTCTCAGTAAAAAGTTATGCGTGGTCAGGTCATACATGAAATAAAAAAATATAGACGCGTCGAATTGAGAATCTCCTCTTTTTGTTTCGTTGGTTAATAAACCAAGCTTCAGACATTTGACACGGGCGAGGGTCATTCTTTCACGGAAAACTTAACCCCGCGACTCAGAAAATGGAGTGAAATTAATAGCGCCATCTATCGAGCACGAAATTAAACCGTTAAAATATAATGCATGTAAAGCGATCGAACACACACTACAGGGTTATAGGCGTCATGCAGACTAATCTAGAGTACTTTTTGCTATAAGAACTTTTTTATTAAGCTGGTCAACCGATTTAAAAGTTATCTTGTGAGCACATTTTTATTAATTAGTACCATTTTGGTGCAATAGATGTCGTTGCATGTATCTTACACAATGATGGTAAGTTCTTCTTGAACTCTTTAAATTCATAAATCTTTTGATAGAGAGCACTGATTACAATGAGACAAAAACTAAAACCTTCTCCTCAGTTCCCCACAATATTTGTGCATTGAATCTAATCACATGTTTTCCCAACAACATGAACGCCCGCCTCGCAGCGCGCGCGGTTCATTATTTTGATGCGGAGTTATTTTAAAACTGTGATATCTCCTAAGATATTCATCTAAATTGAATGGTGTAAAGGACAATTTTGGTCACAATTGAGTGCTAAAGATGACTAACATATTTATTTTGATAAGGATTAATACTATGTCGGTAAAAATACCTTTGCAAATAAAGCACTATTTTTGACCAAATTTTAAAATCATAAAAATGGTTATTGTTAGTCAACCTTAAAAGATAGGCATGTGCTGTCGCGGACTTTTTTTTAGACATTTTTAAGGGGAATAATTCCCTCATACATTATTTTTGTGCAACTTTAACCGGTTAACCAGCGCACGCAACGGAAGCTCTCAAAGATGATAAATTTTCCCCGTTTTTGCAACATTTTTCATTGATGATCAGCTCCTATTGATTGTAGCGTGATGATATATAGCCTATAGCCTTCCTCGATATATAAGCTATCCAACACTAAAAGTATTTTTCAATTCGAACCAGTAGTTCCTCAGATTAGCGCGTTCAAACAAACAAACAAACTCTTCAGCTTTATAATATTAGTATAGACAGCTTTATAATATTAGTATAGATTTAAGGTGGATGCGCAAGGGTAGTCCGCGAAATTTAAATTTTATTACGTTTATTGCAATTTGCAGGTCAGTGTCAGGTTGTATGTTGATGAAAATATGAATCGCGCCAGTAACACGTATGGAGTTATAGAATTATAATCATTCAAATCATCAATACAACCCTCAGTTCATATAATCTCAAAAAGTGACTTTTTCATGAAATAGCTATTGAATGTGATTATATGAACTTCTGTAACTCCATACGTGTTACTGGCGCGATTCATATTTTCATCAACATACAACCTGACACTGACCTGCAAATTGCAATAAACGTAAGAAAATTTAAATTTCGCGGGCTACCTTTGCGCATCCACCTTAAGGTGGAAGCGCAAGGGTAGCCCGCGAAATTTAAATTTTCTCTAAAATATATACAGCGTGTAACAGAAAGGCTATAATCATATGGAATACTGTGGTACGGACCATCAAACTGAACAACTTTCTCTATGGGACCACCATCGAAATCGTAAAAAAATAATCAGCTGTCCCATACATTTGAGTCGAGTAGGTATTGAAATTTTGTATAGGACAGCTGATTATTTTTTTTACGATTTCCATGGTGGTCCCATAGAGAAAGTTGTTCAGTTTGATGGTCCGTACCTCAGTATTCCATATGATTATACCCTTTCTGTTACACGCTGTATAATAATAAATAAAAAGTAACTTTTTCATGAAATAGCATTTTTCATTAAATATAATGTGATTATATGAACTTGGAGAGCTGTATTGATGATTTGAATGATAATAATTCTGTAACTCCATACGTGTTACTGGCGCGATTCATATTTTAATCAACATACGACTTGACACTGACCTGCAAATTGCAATAAACTTGAGAAAATTTAAATTTCGCGGGCTACCCTTGCGCTTCCACCTTAAGTACTTTCCCTAAAACATAGAACCAGTGACAACCCTATTTGAATCGTTTAGTTGGATTGTTCAAAAGTAGTCAAATCCTGACAGCTTCCTAACAAAATTAGTCAAATCCTGACAGCTTTTTAACAAAATTAGTCAAATCCACACCTTGGAAACAAAAGAAGTCAAATCCGTTTTTTAATCACAGTTTTCTCTGTAAATAGAAGCATTTACTTTATTTATGTTATTGTTTAATAATCCTGAACTCCATAGTACTTAATCAATACTTACCATCCAAAGCGTCACAACAGCGTACATCATGACGGCATACAAAAGTTCACTTTTCTCAATTTGGCATAAAGTGGATTTGACTGCTATTGAAAATTACCTCCTGTTATTTCACAATTTCCTTTCGATCATCGTACGATAACTTATACTATACTTTATATACGCTTGATTATGTAGGTAATGATTATCAACGTCTTGCCCGTAAAAATTCAAACTATTTCACCTATATTTGAATACAAAATTAGTATAATTTATTTTACAATAGATAACGTGCAGGTAGTAAAAAAAAATAACAGCCAATCAGAGACGACCATTTTTCGATGACTCATTAGTTATGCGCTTAGCCGAGCGCACAAAAAAAATGAGTCATCAATCACAATGCTGGCAGGTGCTACCGATAACAATAGATAATGTGCAGGTAGTTAAAAAAATAACAACCAATCAGAGACAATTATTTTTCGGTGACTCGTTTGTTATGCACTTAGCCGAGCGCACAAATAAATGAGTAATCAATCACAATGCAGGTGCCACCGATAACATGCAATAATAACTAAACCTCTGCCAGAATTACTAGTTGTGAGTACCTATGTGCTATTAAAAGTATATGTTTAACTAAAAAGAAGGTGAAAACAGCCAAGTGAGACAGAAAATATACTTTGAATTGATTTTAAATGGCAAAAAATGTCATAGATTTTTTTTACCGAATGATTACTCGCACGGCTGCGGATGGCCGGCGCTGATATATTTTTTCGTGGATAGAGAATGACCCTAGCTATCATATACTCACGCCATACACCCAACATATTCGTACAATTGAAGAAAAAAAAAACGTGATTCGCTCCATACAAAAAAAACTATTTTTTTTTTCAGACAATTGGTCAACTTTAGTAGAAATTTCACAAGAGTAAAAGTTGTCTGGAATATCATGAAGAATCACAAAAAAATATCGAATCGATATTGGAACTTATTGTTGCCCATGTCCACTAATTTTCAATATGGATCCACAGTGCGCCGCTACTGCCTGTGTGTAAGCAAATAGGACTAACGTGGGTGTGAGAAAAAGGAAACCAAAAGTATATTATCAGTGAAGTAGGTATTCAAAAGGCATACGTTTATTAATTTAACTCCACGTAAGCAAGTTTCTGAGAGGTGTTTTATTATATAGCCGGATGTAGAAGAGATTCAGTTTCTTCATATGTAAGGGTCATGGTTTTCTTACATTCGTGACGTGTTTTTGGTAGAGAGCCAGTTTTTTGTTTATGGCATTGTGAACACACACACACACAAACACATGTTGAATAGAATACGGCAATAATTGAAAAACTATTACTTTTCATACACAACAAATCAGGCTTAAATTCTCTCAAGAATATTTTTCCTAAATTCGTGGTATTTTTCCCTCTTTTTCGATAAATGTACATCTTATGGCCGAAAATGAAACATCGCCTTTGGAATTGTGGTACACCATCCAGCTATTTATTGGTGTATTCCTTTTAATGATACCAGTCCTCTTTTTATTTAAACGCCGCCTAAATAGTACTTGCAGTAAGTACTGTTTCGATATTCTTGATGAGAGGTCTAGTTACAACAAGCTTGGTCTTAGCTTTATACCATTGACAAGTCTGTCAAAATCAGTGTTTTTCATAATTACAACAAGATTGCTCTTAGCTTTCTACCATTGACAAGTCTGTCAAAATCACAGTGATGTTTATAATAGTTACTCTAAATTGCTCTTGGCTTCCTACCATTGACAAGTCTGTCAAAATCACAGTGATCTCTTTATTAGTTACAACAAGATTGCTCTTGTCTTTCTACCATTGATAAGTCTGTCAAAATCCCAGTGATCTATAGAATAGTTACAACAAGATTGCTCTTGGCTTTCTACCATTGACAAGTATGTCAAAATCCCAGTGATCTTTTTAATAGTTACAACAAGATTCCCCTCGAGACTTTCTAGCATTGACAAGTCTGTCAAAATCACAGTGATCTTTATAATATTTATAACAAGATTGCTCTTGGCTTTCTACCATTGACAAGTCTGTCAAAATCCCAGTGATCTATAGAATAGTTACAACAAGATTGCTCTTGGCTTTCTACCATTGACAAGTATGTCAAAATCCCAGTGATCTTTTTATTAGTTACAACAAGATTCCCCTCGAGACTTTCTAGCATTGACAAGTCTGTCAAAATCACAGTGATCTTTATAATATTTACAAGATTGCTCTTGGCTTTCTACCATTGACAAGCCTGTCAAAATCCCAGTGATCTATAGAATAGTTACAACAAGATTGCTCTTGGCTTTCTACCATTGACAAGTATGTCAAAATCACACAGTGATCTTTATAATAGTTAAGTACAACAAGGTTTTCATTTTTTTAGAATGAGAATGAAAAAAAAATGAATGTTCTTGAAATTGGTAACAAAATCAAATTCAAAACGTGAACGTTATATTTTTATAATAATTTCACGCGAATAAAGGTCGCGGGCAACAGCTATTATTTATTCAACAATATTCATAGTGATATGATTGCGGTTGCTCGAGATACTGCTGACAGAGGTAAATTATCTGCGATTGGACTGTATACCTAAAAGAAGCAGATGACTAGAAAGAGATTTAAAAGATTCTGTAGAGCGGACATTGGGAATATTGTCATACAATTTTTTTAAATAATAAACACCAAATGCTTAAATTAAAATTTAATAATAAATTATCTGAAATGCAACATATGTAACGTGTATAATAATACTTTAATATATCTCTCGTGCGCAACGCTCGTGACGGATTCACTAACAACTATTAAGGCCCACTTACACGAACAGGATTAACCTAATTCGTGTGTAAAAATTAGATAACATTACAAAATTACAACGCGTGCGTGTTTCGTTGTTAGTAACTATATTATGCAACCTTAATAATATAATAGTCAACTATATTAAACTAAAAATACCTCTATTAAATGGTTAAATCACAGTGTACTAAACATAACTTACGATATGTAGCCGTCAGTGTAAAAAGCTTCGCTTTTACACAATACTCGCGTGAGTCTTAACAAAGTAAATCTTTGTTAGAAAAATATTAAGGCAAAGCTCACAAGGCGCGGGCCGCGTGCCGCCCGCGACTCCCGCTCGCGCCCGACGCGCGTGACGTCACCGTCAGCACGACGGCGCGTGACGTCACCGTCAGCACGACGGCGCGTGACGTCACCGTCAGCACGACGGCGCGTGACGTCACCGTCAGCACGACGGCGCGTGACGTCACCGTCAGCACGGCGGCGCGTGCAGCAGGTCTGCGCGCGCCAGCAGCGCCTCGAAGTACTGCGCCGCCAGCCGCGCGATGTACTGCTCGCAGGCGTCCTGCGCCGGCCACCAGCCCTCCAGGAACCCGATGTGCCCCCCCCGCGCCGTCACCGCCAGCGCCACGCGCCCGCCGCCCGAGCCCGCCGCCTCCGCCTCGGTCACGGGGATGGCGGCCAGCGGCTGGAATGGGTCGTCGGCCGCGCACAGGCACAGCAGCGGCACACGCACGCGGTCCAGCTTGTCGCGGAGCGTGGCGGCGCGGTAGTACGCGTCCACCGAACCGAAGCCGAAGTGCTTGGTGGTGAAGGCGGCGTCGAACTCGCGCACCGAGCGCGCACTGTCTACCACGCGCCAGTCCCACGGGCCCTCGCGCAGCGGCTCGTGCGCACGCAGCGTTCGGCGCAGGTTGCGCGCCATGTGGTACGACAGCAGCGCGTTGAGAGGCGCACGCTCCATGTGCTCCGAGCCCTTCACCACGTCCAGCGGCGACGACACGACCAGCGCCGCGTGCACGGCCGCGCGCTCGCCGTGCTCGGCCAGGTAGTGGCCCAGGATCAGGCCACCCAGCGACACGCCGACCGCCAGCAGCGGCACGTCGCCGGCCGCCGCGCGCACGGCGCGCACCACCTCGGCCAGGTCGCAGTGGCTGACGGCGCAGTACAGGCGCGGCGTGGTGAGCGGCAGGCCGCCCAGGCCGCGGTTGTTGAACACGACGCAGCGAGCGCGCAGGCGCGCGGCGGCGGCGGCCAGGCAGCGCACGTAGTCGGCGTCGGCGCAGCCCGTGAGGCCGGGCAGCACCAGCAGCACGGCGCGCGTGCCGGCCGGCTCGGCCACCCAGTCCAGCGCCACCTGCCCGCCATCCGACAGCTGCAGCACCTGCCTGCCACCGTGTTCCATCAATGCTTTTATTCTTATTTGCTATTATTTATCAGAGGGTTATTTTCACATATATTTTTCAGAACTCAAATTCATCAAATTGATAAGAGATAACAGACTTTGGAAAAATCTGCCCTAATGATATGAACTCCTTGCTTATTTAGAAGATTTTATGGTAGGTTGTCATACTCGTATGTTTTTCAGTACTGTCTGTTATTTTTCGCATGCTGTATTTTTATGTTGAATAAAGCCATTTGGTTTTGTCTTCATTTATTCAACATTAATTTTGTGTTTCTCCGTATTTATAATGCCTACTACTGAAAAAGAAAAATCTTCATCGATATCGCGCTTCGGCCCTTCGGCCACGTTTTTACGTAGAACCTTTCATGGCTGGCTCGGACTAGAAGTGGGCTCGCTGGAAGTATTCGTCCGAGAATTTTATCGCGCTAGAAGCTTCCTCGGCAGACGATTCCCTTAGGTATACATTTCTTGTCAACCATATATCGTCAACGATATTTAACTATATATCCGCGCCTGCGCTACGTACCGCACCGCTTGAATACCAGAAAACAACAGTCTGGCGAATTGTTCGCGGAGTACTCGAGAGATCTTAATATAAACGCTAGTGACTGCCTTTTTAAGGAGGGGACTGCCAATGAACACCAAAACTGTGCGCGATGTATTTATTGCCGGAATATCGTCAAAAAAAATAAAGAAAGACTTTGAGAGAAATCCACTATGACTCTCGAAGAAACCTTGGACTTGTAGCTTTAGAAACTGCTGAAAATACCTCTCAACTATTAACAGTGCCTTGTCCTTCTATATAATTTGCTCCTGTCAATGCAGTCACTGAAACTCAAGAAACGTTAATGCGGCAAAATCTAGCAGCCTCCGACACTCAAAACAATTTTCAACAAAGCCGCCCTATACTAAATAGGCGTCGATGCTTTTTCTGCGGCGGCAATATCCATCAAAGACTCAAATGTCCTGCTAGAAACGCTGACTGTCAGCTTTGCTCCAAAAAACGACCTTTCGCTAACGTATGTCGTAGCATCGGACAAAGCCAACGCGCCGCAAACGCTATTAGTACGAACGACGATAACTCTCAATCTGAAGCCCTTGACTCTCATCTATCAACTTTAACTGCTGCTGCTCCAACAAGCCTGTAAAAAGCGACTATCAATATCACTTTAAATAACTTACGTGTAGCATCCACACGTAAGTTATTTAAAGTGTTTTACTTATCTTGCTCAAACTATGAAACTACGAGTAAGACGCAAACAAGCAATAACTCTAGCATCTCTAAGCAACATTTCATACGTAGAGGGGCTGTTTCGCTAACATTCAAATTGGTGAGCACGAATATCAACGTCGACCTCTACTCATTATTGCTAATGTGTGCGCTTTTTTTACGGATGAGAAATCATCAAATGACCCCTCCCACTCTGGGCGGAGCGGAAGGGAGTGGAGTGTACTGACTAAAACCCATCCATGTTCTTTCTTTTGCCCTTTGTGTCCCAGGGCCGCGGGGTATCTCTTTCGAACAGTCCCGCAACCCTGGTATTCTGTATGCTGACGTAATTATCGGGCATGATATACTGAAAACACACTCGTCGGTGGAACTCCAGTTCGGGGGAGATAAACAAATCCTGAAAATGTGCAATGTAATGGAGGCAGCTGTCCCGGCAGCATCAGTTTTTACTAACCTTGCGCCGAATATCAGGCCTATAGCTATCCGCTCGAGAAGGCATTCTCAAGAAGACCAAGAATTCATATCTAACGAGATAAAATATTTACTTAAAGATAAAGTCATTGAACCCAGTGTTTCACCTTGGCGAGCTCAAGTCTTTAGCGAAATTTACCTCAAAAGCGCCAATCATCAAATGCCCATTCTCTCTAGAGAAAAAACTACACCGCCTTTGAAGCATGCGGTAACCCCTATCAATTCACTCGAAAACTCTGCAATATATTATTGATTCTGAAAATGTAAAAGGCACATATGCTTATCTTGATGATGTAACCGTTTGTGGCAAAAAAATAAGGAAGATCACGATTGAAACCTTCATACATTCATGGAAGCCGCTATGAAATACAAACTCACTTTGAATACTAGCATATGCACTTTTGAAACAGACTCAATCTATCTTCTTGGTTACACGATTCATCCTAACATCATCAAACCTGACAAATCTCATTTGGAACCACTAATGAATCTTCCAATCCCAAATGATTCTGCTACTTTGAAAAGATCACTTGGACTATTGCCCACTACTCGAAAGTGAATCTACAACTTTTCTTCTAAAATAAGACCACTGATTGAAGCTACTCTACCGTTAACTGAAGATGCTATTAATTCATTCAATAATCTTAAAACTGATATTTGCGAGGCTACCTTGGCTGGAATAGACGATAAGGACACATTTTCCGTTATTACTTTGCTTCCGACTTCGCAATCGCAGCGACATTGTCACAGAAAGGACGTCCTGTAGCGTTCTTTTCGCGATCTCTTAACGATTCTGAAAAGCGACAACCCATAATTGAAAAGGAAGCTAGTGCAATTGTCGAAGCTTTACGCAAATGGAGAAATTTCCTAATCAGATGACACTTTCTACTAATTATTTACCAACAGTCAATTGCGTTTATATTCAACCAAATGCATTCAAATAAAATTAAAAATAGAAAGATGGCGCCTAGAAATGTCATGTTTTAAATACGATATTGTTTCGACCTGGTAAACAAAACTTAGTCGCTGATGCACTCTCGCGAATATGTACACATTGTCACTGCGACCTCTCACTCCAGACTCGTCGAGCTCCATCATTCTCTCTGCCACCCAGGTATCACTCGTATGGTTCACTGGGTCAGATTAAAAATTTGCCATACTCTATTGAAGAAGTAAAGAAAATAACGGCAGCATGCCCAATCTGTGCCGAAGAATCTTAAATTACTTTGCTTTAATTTGATTTATAAGACTCGAGTTGATGTTAACTAGAATTAACATTTAACCAAAATGCAGGCACCTTTCATAACTGTTCTGTGCAAATAAGAATATGTGAATAAAAAGATACTGGCAAAATATATACCCTCCCTCCTTTTTAAGTAGTTTTAGTAAACTTAACTATGGTAGCTGTCAATCTTTCATAGTCCTAATCAAGACTACTTCCATTCATATTTATCATAATTCATTCATATGAAAACACTATGAACTCTGTGTGGACTTAATGGATCCATCACTACATAAAAACAAAGTCGCTTCCCGCTGTCTGTCTCTCCCTATGTATGCTTAGATCTTTAAAACTACGTAACGGATTTTGATGGGGTATTTTTTAATAGACAGCGATTCAAGGGGAAGGTTTATATGTATAACATTGCACCCGTGCAAAGCCGGGGCGGGTCGCTAGTAAGAAATAAGCAAGGACATTAGTATGATTAATAATATTATGTGAACTTTGTACCGGCGAAATTTGACGGGCGGCAATAAACGTGAACGTAATATCGAGCCGAGGACAGTCTGCAGCCGAGACTCGAAGCACCACGGCGTGGGCCAGTAGTGCTCGCTCAGCAGAGGTACGTTCTCCTCTAGGAACCGACGAAATTCACCTTCATGGCATATTAGTATAGGCTTCTGTAACAAACGCACAATTCAGTTCTCGTGAATGATGAGTACTCGGTATTCGAAACTACTGAAGGCAACATCGATACCCGAACAACACGACAGAACTGAAGATTGTTCCACAATAATTTTAATGATCTTTACCTTGACCACTTCCACTAGATAATAGGTTATGTACAATATTGATAAAGAAACGCCGACTAACAACTCCTTTTTTAATTCAAATATATACATAAAGATACCTAGCATGTTTTGTGTAAGACAATACCTATGAAATAAAATAATAATAAAACAAAATAATAAAAAAAGAATATTAAAGTATATCTGTCTGTTTTGATAAGTTGCGTCCACAGACTAGAAGGAAGGACTACAGATGTGAGTGAACTGTCATTCTGTCACAAGCGCTATTTAGTCTATGGTCCACAAGTGTCACCAACACGCCACAGCCTACTAAGATCGTGTCGTGGAACCATTATGTACTAATACACATACAGCTCACATAAAATAGAATATCATTTATTTTCTGAGTATATGAGTCATACATAACTCATAACTAAGGATCATATAATTTATATGTATTAGTTCACATATGAACATTTCTTAAAATAATTCTAGCCTCCGTCCCATTTTTTTAATTTAAAATGTTTTCTGTCCAATATAATAAATCATTACTACTTTTTATGAATTGTTTCAGCAGTAAAACTACACTACGTAATAAAAAAAGATATAATAATAATTGAAAAACACGTAATTTATTACGTATATATTTGGAAATATCACTGTTTTTTTGCCTGTAGTTCTGTGTCCTATGTAAATCTGAAATTAAAGCGAGGGGAGATTATGGAATTCGAAGGAATTCAACTCTCGGATTCCATACACCTGAGATCCCTCTCCTCATCCGAAAGCTATAAATATTTGGGTATGCCTTATAGCCTTCTTTTCTATATAGCCTTCTTTCGGGCGGGAACAAGGTGCGCGCCTTCAACGGTTGGGTCATGCCGGTTTTAATGTACCCTTTCGGCATACTCAAATGGACTCAGACCGAACTCGATACCCTGGATAGGAGAGTCCGTACACTGCTGACTGCAAACCGGATGCATCACCCACGATCATCGGTGATGAGAACGATATCCCGCGGAAGTGCGGGGGTCGAGGCTTTTTAAACGCGAAGACGCTCCACAACCGCTAGGTATGCAGTCTCAGAGAATATTTTTTTAAAGCCGAGGTGGGTATGCACCGAGATGTGGTCGCAGTGGACAAGGGCCTCACCCCGCTGTCCATGGCTAAAGAGAACTGGCGCAAACCTGTAGTACTTACTACCGATGACCGCAAGGAAGTATGGCAAGGCAAGGAGCTTCACGGGCGCTTCTACCGGGCTCTTCATGGGCCCGATAAAGACTTACTAGCATCCGTGTCCTGGCTACGTTTCGGTGACCTCTTTGGGGAAACTGAAGGTTTTGTCTGTGCGATTATGGACGAAGTTATGTTGACGAACAACTACCGGAAATATATTATGAAGGACGGGACGGTTGACGTGTGTCGGGCATGCCACCGTCCGGGTGAGTCCATCAGACATATTATTTCTGGTTGTTCTCGTCTGGCTAACGGCGAGTACTTGCACAGGCATAACCAAGTAGCCAGGATTATTCACCAGCAACTTGCCTTGAAATATAAACTTGTGGAATCTGAGGTACCGTACTACAAGTATTTGCCCGACCCAGTTCTCGAGAAAGACCATGTCACTCGGGTACTGGGATCGGTCTATCATCACTCACAGGACTATTGTCGCCAATAAGCCTGACATAGTGGTGATAGACCGATTAGCGCGCCGCGTAATGATAATCGATGTTACCATCCCACATGACGAGAATCTCGTGAAAGCTGAGAAAGAGAAACAAATGAAATATCTCGACTTGGCACACGAAGTTGTCGACATGTGGAATGTGAACTCGGCTATCATTGTGCCGATTGTTGTGACGGCCAATGGCCTTATAGCCAAAAGCCTCGACGAACATCTCTCAAGGCTCTCCTTAGGCGGTTGGATCAAGGGCCTGATCCAGAAGGCAGTAACTCCTCGATACGGCTCGCATTGTGAGGAGGTTCCTGTCTCTGGAGCCCTAACCACCGGTAGCTTGGACCCTGCTCCCGATACCGGCGGACCACTATTTTTTATATTTTTAAATGTTTTTTTTTTAATATTAATTTGTTTAGAAATATTTAAAAATGTAATTTATATGTATATAATAAAGGAAATAATAATAATATATTTATTGTGAAGGACGGCACGGTTGACATATGTCGGGCATGCCACCGCCCAGGTGAATCAATCCGTCACATTATCTCCGGGTGTTCTCGTTTGGCTAACGGAGAGTACTTGCATAGACACAACCTTGTAGCCAGGATTATCCATCAGCAACTTGCTCTAAAATACAGCCTTGTGGAATCGGAAGTGCCGTACTATAGGTATGTGCCCGACCCAGTTCTCGAAAATGGCAATATCACATTGTACTGGGATCGATCCATCATCACAGACAGGACTATTTTAGCCAATAAGCCTGATATAGTGGTGGTAGATCGATCAGAGCGGCGCGCAATGATTGTTGACATAACGGTCCCGCATGATGAGAACCTCGTGAAAGCCGAGAAAGATAAGCAAATAAAATTTCTTGACTTGGCTCGCGAGGTTGTTAACATATGGGATGTGGACTCAGCGATCATTGTGCCGATAGTCGTATCAGCCCATGGCTTAATTGCTAAGAGCCTCGATGAATACCTGAGGAGGTTCTCGTTAGGCAGCTGGATCAAGGGCTTGATTCAGAAAGCAGTACTCCTGGACACGGCTCGTATTGTTAGGAGGTTTCTCTCTCTGGAGCCCTGACCACCGGTAGCTTGGACCCTGTTCCCGATACCGGTGGGCAACAATTTTATAATATTTTTAAATGTTTTTATATTGCTTTTTATAAGAAATATTTAAAAATGTAAATAATTTGTATAAAAGTTAAATAAAGGAAATAATAATAATTTATTTGTATCAGACACAAAGATCCATAATTTAGTTAGTAAGCACACTTAAAAATAATGTTAGTAGGAAATTAAATAATCAGAGACACAATAAACACCACACAATATCATACAACTCAATTATTGTACACAACATTAAAATTAAATTAATACAAAAATATTTCGTCAAATAAATATAAATTGTAGAATGTCCGATAAAAATAAAATAAAGTGAGTTCATTTTAATACATAATAATCAACCATAATTTTAAAATAAAAATACGTTAAAGTACAATACAAATAATAAATATTAAAAATTGTTAAAATTATAAATTGTATTAAATTCTGTGGTGACTATGTTCTATTTTCACCTGCCCCAGGCCTGATATACGGGTGCATGTAAGGCTTGCCAGTGCTGCATGAAAGGTCCGTCCGACCTGTTGGCGACAACGGTAAGAAGACTGTTGCCGCTGCCCCGCACTCTACCCGCTATCGAGGTCGCCCTCTTGCGCATGCTGGCATAAAAACAGTCAATGCGGACGCTTGCGAACATTCCCGATGCACTGCAGAAGCGCGGCAGCCGCAGCAGTGCACTCAGCGCGTTATTATATTGAACGCGGAGAGCGCTGTAGGATTTCTGCAAATATGACACCCACAGACTACTCGTATAAAAAGATGTGCAGTAGGCTCGAAACAAGGTGATAAATACAATGATATTTTTTATAAAATATATTTCAAAAATCCGTTTCACCCAGTTGTATGAATAGTGAAGTGTGCCAATCTCAATATCTTATCAAACCATCGATCATTATTTTAGTGGACACGGGCATTGCATAAATTACAAACATTATTTATTTAAAATCTTATGTCACAATTCACTTTATAACATCCTTTTTGGCATTACTTTAATAGTATATTTTTAATTAATGATTTTAACTTGTCCCGTAAAAAGCTCCATTTAGAATTTCCATTTTTTGTGACCATAATTTTGGAAAATATCATAATCGATTGTTATGTACAAACTTATTATCTATTGAACAATATTGAAAAATATTTCATGATTGAAGGAAGTTCCAGCCCGTAGACAGAGTTTTCTCTGTCTACGTTCCAGCCCCTCAGAATAACAAACAAATCCAAGTTTATAAATAAGCTTTCCATTATATAGAATCACTGAGACGCACGGTGCTATTAGATGTTAGCAGTAGAAATGCTCAAAATGAACATAACTTACGAACCTCTCATATGGTGATCCTGCACTAATTGCAAAATTAACGTATGGAATAAACCTAATTATTTTTTGTGTGTATCCTTTTAATTAATTCATTCAAAAAGTACCTACCTATGTACACACATCAAAAGTGTCTAGGGATCAAGCATTTTTATGTGGATTTCTTGAGATTGAGATGTGGCTTTGTAATAAATTTATGATTTTATAAATTTATATGGATCCTTTTTGGTGCATTTCATAATTTGAATCAGGAACTGTGAATCAAATTCGAGTAAAAGATGAAAATCAGCTGTCAATATTTTCCCTATAAAAACATACAACGCATTGAAGACATTATTAGTGCTACTGTTTCCCTACTACTGATTAAAACCAACGTTATTATGGAGCGGCGACGTCATTTAAGCAGGGAAGAAATGCTCAGAGCCGTGGGAATGATAGAAGCTGGTTCCCGGCAACGTACTGTGGCTTTAGCTCTGAATACAAGTCAGAGTGTTATCAGTCGACTTTGGACACGTTACCGAAGCACTGGTACCGTGGCTGAGCGCCATGGAGGACGGTATCGCTGCACCACACGGAGACAAGACCGATACATTCAAATCTTAACTCGAAGAGCTCCAACAATAACCGACATGATGTTAGCCGTGAGGCTTCATCACTCTTCAGGGAACTTAATTAGCGACCAAACAGTCAGAAACCGCTTGCATGAAGTGAACCTTCATTCCCGAAGACCGCTACGGGTACCACCTATAGCAATGCACAATCGTAGGATACGATATCAATGGGCTCTTGAACACAGAAATTGGGCAGAAGAACAATGGCGTTTCGTGTGCTTTTCTGATGAGTCTCGTTTTGGTATGAGACCGGATACAAGACGTATACGACACTGGGGAACCCCTGGACGCCAACAGCGATTAAAATCCTGCCAGGAAGTCCATCCTTATAGTGGTGGAACCATCATGGTATGGGCGGGTATTTGGATCGGCGGAAGAACTGAGTTGATTTGGATCAGAGGCAACCTCAACGCTCAAATTTATGCTGAGACGATTGTATCAGACGTCATCGTTCCTCTACAAGTGCAAATCGGTCCCTTATTTCAGTTAATGCATGATAATGCACGACCGCACACCGCAAGAGTTGTAAGACAGACTCTCGCCGCAGCTAACATCAATGTCCTGCCCTGGCCTGCTCAGTCGCCAGACTTGAATCCGATTGAGCATGCATGGGATATGCTACAGAGAAGAGCTCTGCCGAATATGGAGGGTATCCAGTCGCAAGAAGACCTTTTTTTGTTGTTGCAACGAACATGGGCGGCCATTCCACAGCGTGATTTGGATGAACTCATTTTGAGTATGCCAAACCGATGTTCTTGTGTTGTTAGTGTTCGCGGTAGAAACACGGATTATTAATTGTTTAAGTTACCCAATAAAATTTTAAAGAAAACTGTTATTTCAGTCTTTTTTTCGAACTTTTGTGTTAGTGGTTCAAATGTCAAAAATCCCTTTATTAGGAAAATGGCAAATTTCTTTATTAATGCAAAGGTGACTTGGTTTATCGTTACTGTGACAAACGAAAACACTTTATTTGATGAATCCTTAAAGAAAATTTTAATTAATATCAATCAGGAGAAAAGTTATTGCAAAAATATATGTTGATCCCTAGACACTTTTGATGTGTGTATTTAGACATATGAGGCGAATACCTCAATGAGGTCGTTAGTTAATGATGAGGACTTGACCATTAGATGAGATTACTTTCAAAAGGTAATTCATGTCATTTCAATTTAGTAAAAACGAACCATGTCATTTCGATTTAGTAAAAACGAACTTTTGTGATTTCTTAAACTGTTTTGGCTTGTAGTCTTAAAAAATATTTTAAACTAGACTTAGCATACTCATGAATGAATCATCAACATAAAAAAGTTTTTTAGATTTTGAGGATTTAAAAAAAAATTGGTCATATTAAAAATACTAATAAATAGTACTATATCTGTGTGTAAGGATATAATGGCTAACCTTATGATTCCAGAGATATCCTCATTTTTCATGTCAGTGCCATACAAATTTTGCTTAAAAAATTTATAACTCCTTCATTTGTACACGCAAAAGCCCCATACGATTTTTTTAGAATAGTAATGATCAGCAGAATCCATTTCTAGCCAAAAAAAGGACCCTTGAAAATTCAAGTGTCTCCATGTCTATAAAAGTAGTTATATTTTCTGGTTTTTATATATATGTATGATAGTCTTTAAGGTATTTATGTTATGGGTCTTTGTAACCTGCAATAAATGATATATTATTATTAAAAGGCGATTTTCAGCCCACCGTGTGGCGTAGTAGCGGTATTTTATATTTCCATCATAGTAGGACCAAGGTCTGTAGTATGCTCAAATCTTCTGTGTGCCATAGACTACTTTAAATCTGTACAGTGATTTCTGTAATTCAGTATAGAGTAAATGAATCATGCTGTGGTAATCAGAGCAGTATATTATATACAGTCTGTGTGAGTCTGTAACTGTTCACTGTTCATGTCAGTCACTTCACTCTAATGTGCTCTGCTCTGTGATCTGTGCTTCACTCACTTCGCACTTCCTATATCTGTTTTAATTGTTTTAGACGTTCTTATTTTTTTCTTTCGTAGTCTCCGTGTTGTCCGTTTTATTTTGATAATTATTTAACTCTTTCGATAATGTACTGTTAGTCTTTTAGAAATTGTAGTTTCGAGTTGTTATTACAATAATAATAAAAATAAAACTTCAAAATGAAGGGTACTAAGTTGATAACGTGTGCTAATCGTTGCATAGCAGGGAAATCAACCCAGATGCCGCTGCCCTTGCACAGGTAATTATTCCAACTAGCCACCACACAAAACATTTGATCTAGCCATAGCACCCATTGCTATGGCCTTGTTGTTCCATAGTCCACACTCGCCTTGGACTTTGCACCTCAACCTCATTATTTATAGGCAAATGACATTCTCGTGTCAAAATAATATCTCGGAATACGGCCAACAACAAACTATGTGCCACAGAGCATCATATATAAACTGCTATTTGCAAACATTGATTTAAGCGGAATATTATGCCCATACTTCTTGGTTTTAATTATTCCAAACATGCACAAATCATTATTGACTAAATATTTTGGCTTAAAATTTAACTACATATATATTTGTTTTGCTTTAACAGTTACATATAATACACTTTCTGCAAATTATAATCTATACAATCTTTAATCACTACATAGTATAAAACAAAGTCGCTTGCTGCTGTCTGTCCCTATGTATGTTTAGATCTTTAAAACTATGCAACGGATTTTGATGCAGTTTTTTTTTAATAGATGGTATGACTCAAGAGGAAGGCTTATATGTATAATATTGCACCCGTGCGAAGCCGGGGCAGGTCGCTAGTAATATTATAAAGAGGTTAAGTTTGTGAGTTTGTAGGGGGTAATCTCTGGATCTACTGAACCACTTTTTAAAATTCTTTCACTTATATGAAGCTACATTACCCCGAGTGCCATAGGCTATATTTACAATGTGCCCCTAGGATAATTTCCGACCAAAATGTGAGTGAAGCCGCGGGTAATAGCTAATAATATTGACAATTATGTATTGTGCCACATTATTACCCAACGATTATGATGTTCTAGTGGCATATACAGGATGAATTTTCCAAGTGGGCTTTTAAATACTTGGGTCATTTTCTGTCCGACGACCTTAAAGACGATGTAGATATTGAAAGGGAGTGCAGGGCACTAGCTGTCCGGTGCAACATGTTGGTCCGTAGATTTGCTCAGTGTACAGACCTAGTTAAAATCACTCTTTTCAAGGCCTACTGCCAGAGTCTGTACACAAGTAGTCTATGGGTCAATTACACCAAAAGGTCGCTAGATGTCCTGTGTGTCCAGTATAATAATGCCTTCAGGATGTTGTTAAGATTGCCTCGCTATTGCAGTGCGTCGGGGATGTTTGCGCAAGGTCGTACCGATGGGTACGCGATTATTCGTAAAAAAAGTGCCTCGCTACTCAGGAGAATGAGGGACAGTCGCAACAGCATCAACAAGTTGTAATTTTTCTTGTGTAGAAAGTAATTGGTACTAACACTAGATAATAAGTTATTTAATATTAGGTTACTAACACTATGGATCTTTTTGTTTCCGAAATAAAATAAATTCATTCATTCATTGATGGATGGCCAGATACTATGAGGAATAGCGAAAAATACTCAACGAGTCTGATTTTGATGAAAACTAAAACTGCATCATTGGATTTTTGAAAAATCAATATTCCTGGTTAGAAATCTAACTTGTTCTGAAAAAAAAAAACACTGTATTTTTACTAGGGTTCGAGGATATATATCATGATTTATATATATATATATATCAAAGTTGATATATATCATAAATATATATATTTTGATATCTACAACGTGTAACGGAAAGGGTATAACTATCCTTAACCACTAAAGATTACAGCTGGTATAAAATCACTATACAAAGTTTCAGCTCAAAATAAAATACTCAAAAAATTGATACCAAATTTCCGGTTTCACTAAGTTTCTGAAATCCAAATCATAAAAACGTGTCACCGCACTACGGGGGTCAATAACTTTAAACGTTACTTGCCATTATCACTCTCTCTCTGTCTAATGAATAAATAAAATCTCTTCCGTAATTCTGCGCGCCTAGTACTTTGTCGGCGCGAACTGACGAAATCAAACAAGCCGCCGGCGCCGGCCGCGCGCCGAGCCGTGCGCCGCCGAGTGTAGGTGCCTACTTTACCGTGATGTAAAAATGATTATTGCGTAATTTAATTATTGATTTACAATTACCGTTTACTCGTTAATATCAAGCCAGAAATTTCACGTAAAAACTGAGATACTAAAAGTTACGTAATAAAAAAATCGAAACAAAGTTTAGGTAGGTTAGCTAGTTTCATCCTATTATTTATCAAAGAGTAAACAGTAAAATCTTAAAGCTTTGCTTAATTTAGTAAATTAACTTACATTTTTAAAGGTGGGGTTCGATGTGGTGTCCTTGGTACTGTATGCACAAGGCCGATCGCTTGTTCATGGACACCTGAACATTGCGTAGCATTTCTGGTGTCACTGGCACCGCACTTTCATTTGGTCCACTGTATCACTGGTAGTAGGGTAGCTGTCCCAGTGTACCGTAAAACCTAAACCTGGTTACATACATACACAACGATGATTGAATACGTGTGTGTAACAACGAAATCAGGGTTCTGTGAGCAAACGATTTTCAATTCGGCAATAGCACTTCTTGTTACTCATGCGGTCCTGGTACTTTTATTAATTTCTTTCTTCAGTTAGATACAGTTTTGAGACATTTTCTAATGACTTCATTTGGATTATGATAAAGACTAAACGTGCTCAAACCAATAAAACTTATGTACCACTCAAACAGCAACTTTCGACAGAGCGTGAATAATTTAAAATGATGAACGGAACCCACTGTGATTTTATTTGTACTAGGAGATGCATAAGTTGCATAAAGATGATGTTTTGGGTTCAGTTGGACAAATTATGTTACTAAATCCTTTTTTAACGGCAAACAATAATGTTTTTTTAATAAATTGATTTAATAGTAGGGTGAATCAAATCTCCTGGATCGTATGTGTAAAAAGGCGTATAATTTAGTTCTTTGCCCAAAGTATTGTGCTGACAATAACAAACAGTGAATAGGTAGGTTTATCTCATATCAAACAGATCGGTCATTTGTGAATCAATAAAAAAAAAATAAAGCAAAACATCGTTCATCCTTATGGCCACCAAAATAAAAGGACCTAATAACCTTCAGAAATTTACAGGAATATTGTTATTAAATTAGGTATTTACTGTGTTGTAGGTACGATGGTGGATGGTGGGGTGGTGGGTGGAATATTATCTAAATAATAATTATCTACAAAGTAATCTTCAACAAAAGAAAAACTACGTAAAGACAAATAATGATACGACCGTGACAATGCAAGCAGGTATCAATATTTCATTAAATTTAGAGATACCTAGACAAATTAATAGTAGCTTCTAGCTTGTTCACAGACATAATCTAAGTTTAGGAAAAGTCTGCAAAAATATTTTGCAAATAAAAAATAAACATGCGGAACCCTTTATTCGAAATTACCAGGAGTAAGAGGTTTATTCTTACTTACAAATAGTTCGCTGACACCGATCAGCTGAGTTATTGCTAGGGATGTCTTTATTTCAATTTTGAAAACATTGGTTTCTGGTATCAATGAATTAAAAAATATCATAACTTCCGAACATGTAGAGATGGGTTTAAAAAACCCTTGCCTTATCGTTTGTTATCATCCAAAGAAGCCGTGCCTTTCGGATGTATATACCCTTTCCGTTACAGGCTGTATATTCTAAATATAAAAATCAATTGCCCAAATGTATGACAGAGCGAGAGAACGACTGAGAGAACGGCTCGACCGATTTGGCTGATTTATTTTTTGTTGTATTCGTAATTTTCAAGACAAAGTTTGTATGAAAAAAAATTGATATTTAAATAAAAAGCATGTAATGAACTCAGTATGTCCATTGTCTTCAACTGTTTTACTGCATGCATGTCACAAATAGCCCAATAGTTCCAAGGCCGACTGTCAACCACTCTTCGCAGGTTCGAACCCCAACCAAATATATGTTTTTGTGATTTATTTATATTTTGTAATGTTGTAAGATTTTGGTTCAGAAGTTCGATCCCCAACCGGTATTTATTTGTTGTTTGTTATTTTTCTGGTTTTTTAAATGCTGTTAGATTTAATTTTATTAGTTTGCTTATCTACACATTTTGAAAAAAAAATCTTCAATGTACTGATGTTGAATGAAGTTGCCATTGTGGTTGCTGGCGAGAATTTGAAGTCTTGCGATATTTTGATTCAGCGTGTCAGGGAAACTCATCGTTCGTATGATGTTTTACAATATCTGCTGACATTTTGCCGAGGAGGATGGATATCATTTTTTGATCTTGATTTTAATAGCGATTGTCACGACATTACAGCACGAATATTCAAGCAGAAACTCAATGCACTCCAGAACTTCATTGTGAAGTACCTATCATGGCTTTGGAGACGTGTGATGTTGAATGTACTCTGTCGAGTGACAGAAAAGAGGATTGCCTAATGCGCATATTCTCCTGTCCAGTACAAATATGATTCATGGACCATGTGGCAATCGCAACCGGGAACCACCACGTATGATCGAAAACAAATGCTCCAAACGCGTTGTTATCCGCGTGCTTTTTTGGCTGACACAATCACAAGTAATGACGACAATGCTGCTGAGGATAATGGCAGAACGATAACGTCGAAAGTCAAGAATTAGGACGTTGTCGTCGTCAACACCTGGATTGTTCCGTATTCGGCGCTGCTTTCCAAAACATTCAAAGCACATTGTAATGTTAAGTACTGCAATTCTATCAAGTCCTACAAATAATAATATGTTTGCAAGCACGTCACAAAACGAAGCGACATGGCTGTTTTTGGTTTTGCATCTTCTGATGCCAACGATGAAGTTTCGCAATTCCAAATACGAATCAAGATATGTCAGCAGAAATGAGCCGATTTGGAGAATCTTTTCATACGCCATACAAGAATGCCGGCCTACTGTGGTGTTTAGCTGTACACCTGGCGAACGGACATCCAGCTTATTTTACCACTAGTGACAACAATGTCAAGTTTCTTTGCGACATTCGCAAGTGATCAATTTGCAAGAAAAAAAGCAGTGATGCTTTACTCGGAGTTGCCGAGATATTTTGCATGGAATGGAACGTATCATCAAAAAATTCCAAAGTCGGAAACAGGGTAAGCATGTTCCTGGATACGTAAATGTATGTTCAGCAGTTAGTCCGAGGCTCAATTTCATTAAAATGATTACAAACTGTTGATGTGAATTGGCATCTCTTTTGTGAATTGGCGGCTCTTACAGAGAAGCATGTTGCTTGCAATCGTTAGAAAATTCTCAATGATGCTGTTATTTCTGCATAAGCTCATCAAATACGAACAGGGTTTTCTATAATTATTTCAACATGCTTCCCATACAAAAAATATTTATGGATCAAGTAGAAAGTTGAATAGAACAGGAAAACCAAATTTACCGGTCAGTGAAGAAAACAACGAGGTTACGAGGCGTTAATATCAATTGAGAACATGTGCTTGATGATGGCAAACAAAGTATCATCTCAATTATGCATGCATTTTGATCAAGAGTTGCAACGCGAAAACCTGTACGTTCTGAGAATCGATCCGAATAAATCCAAAAACAAAAGTACCTATGTATTTGATACTCGAAAGTTGTAAATTAAGGAACTGCAGGGATTTACTTGGCACATAAAAAGTCTTAAGAGGCATTAGACCCCAAACCATGCAAGATCTGCGGAACAATCAAAACCTAATCGATGGTAAAAATCCTCGATTTTTAGGGTTCCGTAGCCGAATGGCAAAAAACGGAACCTTTATACATAGATTCGCCAGGTCTGTCTGTCTGTCCGTGTATGCCACAGCCACTTTACTCCGAAACTATTAGGACTACACAGTTGAAACTTAGTAGGTAGATGTATTTTGTGAACCGCTATAAGGTTTTTATACAAAAATAAAAAATATATAAGATTAAGGGGGGTCTCCCCATACATGGAACTGAAACTAAATATTTTTTCTTTTTTAAACCTATACGTGCGGGGTGTCTATAGATAGGTCTTTAAAAATGACATAGGTTCATAAAACCATTTTATCTCAAAGTCAATCGCAAAGTGGTAAAATGTGTGTCCCTCTAATTTCTAAAATATGAGGAAAAAAATTCTGGCAAAAATATAGGATTATAGAACGTAAAAAAAAAACTTTCAACCAAAATTGGTTTGAATAAGATTTGATGTTTATTTTTTGAGATATGCGACTTTTTCATCAAACTGCAGCAACAACTTTGTTTTTCATTAACATACTATGAAAAACAAATTTAGTTTTGTTGATGAATGTAAAACAATACAACATTTATGAACGAATGCCTTCAAAATATTTTTATTATATTGTTTGGTGCTACGGAACCCTATGTGCGTGTGAGTACGACTCGCACTTGGCCGATTTTTGGCAGGATATTTTCATCGAACATTACCCGAACATTATTAACATTACAGTCACCGCCAGTTGATGAACTTAATGCAGTTTTAAGGTGGTGGAAACACTTCAATATACCAGATTTAAGCATGAATATATAATATATTTTCAAAACAACGTATTGACATAGGTTATGGGAAATTCCCTGTAGAAATTTTGACTGGCTTTACCTTTCCTGAACATTATGTCAGTATACTGAATCAAAAACCAATCACATTCAAAAGGTGTTCCCAAACGTTGCCGAAAATTACAGAGATCATAATATTTGGTTGAACGAACGACCTATTTTGGCTGCCAAAAACATGGATGTAAATCATTTAAATTTAAAATGAATTTGCCGGTGAATTGAGGACATACTATAATCAGTTGATGGATATAATAATATAATCAGTTGATTCCGCTACCAACCAAGATGATGCCTTCATATATCCTCCCTAATTTTTGAACTCGTTGGATTTGTCAGGATTGCTGCATCACAATCTTCAATTAAAGGTCGGATCGGTGATCATAATGTTGCGAAATATCAACCAACGGCGTCTTTGTAATGGCACACGGCTAGCAGTGAAAAACTCAACAACGTGATCGAAGCAATTGTTCTAAAGGGAAAGTATAAAGAAGACGTTTTAATACCACGTATTCCACTGGTTCCAAATGACATACCATTTGAATTTGCCACTGCAGCTTCCTTTATGTCCCAGGCACTCCCATGGGCAGTCATTCAGTTTTTGCGACATTAATCTTGAAAACCCATGTTTCTCGCATGCCCAATTCTATGTTGCCTGTCCCCGTGTTGGAAAACCAAGAGCTTTGTTTGTTTACGTTCCAGATAATCAAACAAAAATATCATTTAACACAATATTACAACCTCAGACCAAGAAAAAAGTAAACCTACATAAGTTTAAAGAGTGTTCGAAACAGAAAATTGTTTATTGTAAGTAGGTAGTTGTTGTTGACATTAAAAAAAAAAACATGCAAGAGTATTAATATTAACACTATGCCAATTTATTGTGGGTTGGCATAATGTAGGAATATAGAGTTTTTTTTTTTTACGTCACAACCTATTTTGCATAACCGACACCATCACCAGAAAAGATAAGTTTGCACGACTGCCACGGTCCTATCTTTTTTGACAGAACGACGTCTGTCGGGTCAGCTAGTTTTTTTATTAAATATCGGATATTTTCGAACCTAAGCTAAATAAATAATCTAAGCTAAATTAGCACTAAGATGGTTTGCTATGGTTTGGTTGAGTTACGCGATTGGTGTCCGAACACGCACTAACTTGGTAGTACTTGCGATACATGCATTTATGGAAATGCATGAAGGCAAAATTGCTGAGCTGTTCGGTTGCAAATATTGTACCGAACAGGGGGGGGTCAAGGGGGACTATCTCAAGCGCCCCAATGCAATTTTCAGCTGCTGGTGCTGTGTCAAATTATTAAAAAAAATAATTAAAATCGCTAATTAAGCATGAAATGGAAAAACCTTTTAACTAAATCCTGACGTCAAAATCATCTCAAAATGCGTAAAGTGAATTTAAGGCCGGCTATTTTGTTGACAGTAACATTTATACTTGTACTTCGCGACATTCCGTTGCTTCCGAGTTTACGTGAAAAAACAAACTACGCAGGAGTGGAAACTGGGGGGCGACTCTACACCACCGCCACTCATCCCTCCCCTATTAAGGCGACTCGAAATAAGACCTTACCATAAAAGATCATTTTGAATTTGATAATAGGGAAATTGTTTGAAACTGCTTGCAGAAGTGGTTAGCATTTTTTTTTTATTCAACCTCAAAGGTCACATAAAGGCGCCGCCACAGTGCTATAATGAAAAATGTTGCAAGATCTAAACACAGTTTACGGATCAATCCATCGGCATCCCTTCATATTATCTGCAGTTAGACCTATAATCCCGATGGCCTTTTCAGGCATTACAAAAACCAGGAAAGGTCTATGAATTGACACAATCAAATCGCAATAAATAACACAAAAGAATTTGGACTTGGAGCTCGCGGGCGAAGCGAGGCAAAGGAAACTATACTAAAACCGGCCAAGGGCGAGTAGGACTCGGGTTCCGTACCACTATATAAAAATTAAAAAAAAAACACTTGTTTTAAGGAAATATTTTTTTTTTTCTGTTTTTAGTATTTGTTGTTATAGCGGCAACAGAAATACATCATCTGTGAAAATTTCAACTGTCTAGCTATCACTGTTCATGAGATACAGCCTGGTCGGTGACAGACAGCCAGACGGACAGTGGAGTCTCAGTAATAGGGTTCCGTTTTTACCCCACGGGTAATATAATAAAGCTCATTTATTCCATATGTATTTACAAATTAATAGTTTTATATTTTATTTGGATATGGATCCAAAAAAAACCCTCCTCCATCCCGTGCCAATTTTCCCTGTTTTGGGCCAACTCCATCCAACTTGGATCAGCTACTTCAATGCTGTCGTCCACCCATCTCTTGCGTGGTCTGCCCCTGTTCCTCTTGCCTCCCGGTCCAGACCACTTCGTTGACACCAATGTCCACCTTTGTTCTCTACATGAAATATGAACTGCCCGTTTCCATTTCAGTCGTAGAGCGTGTAGGAGGGCGTCTGTTAGTTTAGTTCTTATCTATATCTCTTCGTTGCGTGTTTTCTGTATTTTCCTGAGTTTTTATATGTTCCTTTCCATGGAATGTTGGCATGATAAGATTTTATTTCTTATTTTGTATAATTCATATAGTATATGTCCATGTTTGGCTTCCATATGTCATATTTGGTAGAATACAGGTGTCCATTATTATTCTTTTGAACTTTTAGGACTTCCTTTTGTAACCAACATTTCTTCAAAGTGCAGTTGATCCTTCTATCCACTTCAGTTTCGTTATTTCTTGTATCAAATTATATTTGTTTTTCAAGATAGATATTTTGGGGGTATAGAGAACAGGGTGTAGTTCTTCATCCCCCATAGAAGAGGGAGGATCTTCTGACCAGATGGGTGTTGTGTCTGGTGGGCTACTGCCCGACAGTTATTGTCGGGTTCTGCTATATACTCTTAGGTCGCGAATAACTTTACTTGCGTGATGTAGGATTTCGATGTTTAGTTCTTTGTCTGTGACATAGATGGCGCTGTAGTACTTTTTGTTCTATGTTGCTGCAGTATTCATATAGTGCCGCTTCAATATATTCCTTTACATATTGAATCTGCCCCCGTATTCACAAACGTTCGGATTCAACTTCGATTCGGCAAGTCGTATATCTATCTTTTTTGGGACTACGAAAACGAGCGAGATAGACATACGACTTTCCGAATCGAACTTGATTTTTCTAACGTTTGTGAATACGGGGGCTGGTTTCCCGACACGTGTTTCCTTTTCTGTATGGTTCGTCATGATTTTTGTTTTGCTTGCGGTCATGTGTGTAACTCCACTTTTTTACTATTTATGTCCAGTTTTCGTATCATTTGTTTAGCTCAGTTGTTGATTCCGCGAAGAGGATGATATCGTCAGCAAATCTGAGGTGGCTTAGATATTGATTTTGCATTCTGAGTCCTTTATTTCTCCAGTTCATTTCTTGAAATATTCCTTCCAACACAGCTATGAATAATTTTGGTGACATTGGATCCCCCTGTCTGACTCCCTTTCCTATTACTATCTCTTCTCCTTTAGTTTCTAATCTTACTCTACTTTTGCTTTGTGAGTTGATGTTCTTTATGATATTTATATAGGTTCTGTTTATTCCGCAACAGGCAAGTGCATTCCAGATCGAGGCGTGTGTTATACTGTCAAATGCCTTTGAGTAGTCAATAAAGGCTACATAAAGAGGTCGATTATATTCTATATACTTCTCAAGTATTTGGTCTAATTTGTGTTTCCGATCAATAGTGGAGAATCCTTGGCGGAAACCGGCTTGTTCTTTTGGTTGGTTGTTGTCTACTCTTGGTTTTATCCGGTCCGGCTCAGTAATACAGAGGAAAAAGTTTGTAAATGGTCGACAGTAAACTTATTGGTCTGTAGTTTCCGATGTCTGCTGGATTACCTTTTTTGTAAAGGAGTAATATGTTAGAGACACACCATTGCTTAGGAGCTTTTCCTGAATTCAGTGCCATGTTGAATACTTTTCCTAAGCATGGTATTAGGACTGGGGCTCCTATTTTTATTGCTTCCTTATTTAAGTTATCTGGCCCAGGTTTTTTTGTCAGGTTTTAACTTTTTTATATGCCTTAATATTTCTTTGTTGCGTTCGTGCTCGTTGTTTTCGGAAATTATAAGTTCTTTATCGCAAGGGTCTTCTGGTGGTTTCTTATACAGCTCCTTGTAGAATTCATTTCATAATTTTCTTTGCTAAGTTTCTGTATCCAGTCTTTATGTGTTTTTAGTTCTTGGCTGACCCGCTTGGAGCTTCTGTAGCAATTTAATTTTTTCTCTATTATTCTTTGCCTGTGGTTAATGTAATCCTCTTTTATGGCCTTCTTTGTTATTTTGAAAAGGTTTTTTTAGCTCTTGCTTTGTATCTTTACTTTTGTTTTTAGTTGAGATCAATTCTGTATGTCTTCTTATTAATTTTAATGTTGATTCACTTAGTATTCCTGTACCCTTTATTTCGTTCGTCCCCTTTTTTATTTTCAAGCTGGTTGTAATTATGTTCCCTAACTTATCGTAATAGGTTTGTATTCGTCTGTTTTAAGTGTTTTTGGAAGGGTCTTAAATGTTCTTCTGCTCAGTTTAGGAGACTTCATTGTTAGTCTTTTATTAATCTACTGATGGAAATTGTACATTATTGAGTATTTCTAAGTTGGTTATTCTTTTAGGTTTGTTGCACAAAATAAAATCTATCTCGTTCTTTGTTTTTTGATCTGGGGCCATCCAAGTTCGTCTGTGGCTTTGTTTCTTTTTAAAGTAAGTGTTCATTATGAATAATTTATTTTCGCTGGCATATTGAATCAGCCTTTCGCCTCTTTCGTTTCGTTTTCCAAAACCATAACTCCCATTACTAAGCTTTCATATTTCCTTGGCTGTCAATGATATTGATAATAGTTCGTCTTCAAATTTCAATTTCATGACAGCTACTCGTTCTGATATTCCTATATAGTTGATAATAACTAGTTTATAGGTCTTTTTCAGAAATCCCACTCCGTATAGCCCTTTTGTTTCTCCTGTATAACATAGTACATAGTCTTGATGTTCTTCAATTTTACATTCTAGCTTCCTCACTTCGCTTAGGCCTGAAAATGTCGAAATTAATTTTCTTAAGTGCTTCTGTTAGTTCTAGTAATATTTCTGCTGATGACAGCGACCTTACGTTTTAATTTTTAGCTGTTCATTTCTTTTTGATGACGGGTGAGGGTGGTGGTCGTAATCCCCACGGTGATCAGCCGGCTTGGGGAATGTTTTTAGTTGTTCCTCTATGTATGTTGTTCTGTTCGTCTTTCGGCTGGCACCTAATTCCTATTGCGTCTCCGAGGTTGTTGATATGTTGTTGATTGAGTTGCTTCTTGTTCTCAGTAAATGAAATGCATTCTTTTTGCCTACTTTAGCAGGGTTGGGTACATATTGTCTCGTGTTTGGGCATTCTCTTCCGATGTTGTGGGCAGATCTCGATTTCTTTCTTCACTTTTTCCTCCAGTTTTTTATTATGAGTTGACCATATTTGATAATAGCGAAGTTGCCTTTTTTTCTTTCTTCTTGCATTTGTTCTTGGAGAGATTTCCTTTTATCTACTACCTCTTTTGGATAGTCTTCAGTTATATAAAGGGTGTAACAAGATCCTTAACGAAGCCAAAAGACACTGGTTCTCCCCGTCATTGCGATCATTTTTTTGTTCTAGTTCTCTTCCTGGGAACCTTCTAGTTACGGAGATATTGGGGGGTCAAAGTTTCAACTTTTTCTCAAGAAAACTTGACCTTAACCTTTTTTTAATGTAATATTTTTACTTTAAACACCTCCATGACCCCCGTACTATTCAATCCATCCATCAGCACAATGTTTTGGATGCGTTACATTGAGTCCTACGTGTTTTTCACCCCCAAAAAAAAGTAGTCTCAGCAATATTTTTTGCGTAAAGTTACTTAGTTTGATGTACAGAATGCTTGGTTGACGGCTTCGTTAAGGGTCTTTTTACGCCCTGTAGATCTTCGCATATTGCTTTTTGTAATTCACAATTTGTTATTTTTTCCAGTAGTTAAGGAATGATATTTTGACAGGTCTCGGTTTTTTGCTATTATCAATTTTTTTTCCCACTCGATAGGCAGCGTTAATGTCGCTTCTATAGACTGATAATTCTTCGGAGTTCTGCTGAAACGTTTCTGTTACGTTATTTAGTAGTTCCATGTTGTTTTATCCGTTTATGGACTCTTTCTTTTAGTTGCTCGTTTTCTATTTTCAGTTTCTTGATTTCGCTTATAAGTGGTTCTAGTTTCTCATCGATGCTTGAAAGTAATACTTTAGTTTGTTCGTCCGTTTGGGTTTTGATTGATAAATATTTTAAATTGTTCATCCATGTTTAGAATACAAGCTTTTTAGTCGTGATTCCGAACGAAAAATTGGGAGAATTTTTCTTCCGAGTTCTGGCAACACCGAGCTCGTGATTGTGACAGATGTTGTAAACCAGGGATTCCCAAAGTGGTCGATATCGACCCCTTGGGGTCGATATCGGTTTCCTAGGGGTCGACATAAACGAAAACTGATTATGGGGGTCGACGAGGTCTAAAAATCGACCCCTATTAAATGAACACAAGTTCTTATTTAAAACTTTCAAGATAGGTAGGTAGGTACTGTATTGTTTATGTTGTGTTACGTGTACTAAGAATAATTAATATTTATGTAGGAAATAGCATTGTTGTAGTAATATAAAGCCTGAAGTTCGTACAAGATGAAAAACTCGGCAAGTCAGTGTGGACAAGTTTGTGCAAGATAATGAGTTCGAGCGTACGTCTTTCAGGCGCGTTTTGACTTGCTCTCTATTTGACGCTTGCGCGATTTAACACGAACGAATTCATGATCAAGTTGCAAGTCCAAACATGTTCCTGATATTTTACTATTTAACGAGGTTGCACTTAGGTTGAAAGTTCATTTGCGTTTTGAAATTCGTTGGAGCTTGAACGATAATAACTCATATAAGTACTCATTTATTTCAAGAGATTACAAAGTTATTACATAGCTAAATTAAGTGAAGTAAAGTGACTGAAAAAGAATTTACAAAATGCTGAGCTCCCTACGCGAGTTAATAGCGTAACCACACAATATCTGCAGTTTATGAAAAATTAACAGGGTAAGTACCAAACAGTTTTTATCCGGCACAGCGCATCAGCATTGCCCCACTGCACACTGTGTGATAGTGATCAGTTGAGCTATCTGTAGATTGTTTGCAACAGTTTGCAGTTGCCTCAGTTGTTTCAATTGTAAAAATTTACCAGTAAATTTAACAGTTTATTAGGTATTGTTTTTAATTTAGGTACTTAGTTTCTTATTTTTTTATTTGCAGGATTACTGAGAGTTTTATGATGGCGGACACGAAAAAAAAATGCAGACAATACAGTTTGGACTACTTGAAGTTCGGATTTATTGCATCTCCATCAAATCAACACTTGCCGATGTGTCTCATATGTGAAAAAGTATTCAGTAACGATGCCATGAAGCCTTCAAAAATGGATGACCACTTATCGAGAGTACATGCTGACAAAAAAAGTAAAGCCTTGACATTTTTTCAAGCACTTAAAGAAAAACTAGACAAAAGGCCATCCATAAGATCGATGTTTGCGTCATCATCTATTAAAGACGATGATGGTTTACGAGCGTCCTATAATATATCTTTACTAATAGCGAAGTCGGGGAAACCCCACACAATTGGAGAGCAGCTTATCTTACCAGCCATTGCGGAGGTCCTTAACAATGTATTGCACAAACCCGCACATGATATTTTAAAGAGAATACCTTTGAGCAATAACACCGTTCAGAGACGCATAGACGAGATGGGACGCGATGTGGAAAACATTTTATGCAAGTTCTTACAGACCAACAGATTCTCTCTCCAGTTGGACGAGTCTACATTACCCGGCAATGAAGCTCTGTTGTTAGGATATGTTCGATATATCAAAGATGAAAATATGTGCCAAGAACTGCTTTTTGCTACATATTTAGAGACTGATACCAGAGGAGAATCAATTTTTCAGGCCGTGGAACATTTTTTTACTGACAAAGCTATTCCATGGAAGAACATTGTTTCTGTTGCGACTGATGGTGCACCGTCTATGGTTGGTCGTCATCGTGGTTTTATAGCTCACTTAAAGCGACAACTGCCTGATGTACTGGTCATTCACTGCGTGATTCACAGGCAGCATTTAGTAGCAAAAAAGCTGAGTCCTAGATTGCATAAGTCTTTACAATATGTAATAAATGCTATCAACAAGATTCGAAGCAATTCTTTGAACTCTCGGTTATTTGCTCAGCTATGTGAGGAAAACGACGAAGTCTTTACTCGATTACTTCTTCACACTGAAGTTCGCTGGCTATCAAGAGGCTCTTGCTTAGAAAGATTTTCAGCCGTTTTTGAATCTGTGTTGGAGTTTTTACAAGAAAAAGATCCGAATTTGAAAGAAAATCTGAACAATTGTAAAACAGATATTTATTACTTGACTGATATCTTTGGAATGTTCAACAAAGTTAATTTGCAGCTGCAGGGTGACGATCTTAACTTGATTAAAACAAAATCAATAATATCGGCCTTCGTGGGTAAACTAATCCTTTATAAACAAAATTTAGGCAGAAAAGAATATTCGCAGTTTCTGCATTTGTCAAAATTACCAGAAACGCTTCAAGATGATGACATTTTATTATATGTCACTCACTTGGACGCATTACACAAGGATTTTACGGAGAGGTTTGAGGATCTTTTAAATTTACAAATTCCTCAATGGATAATAAATCCGTACAATACCACAGCCATAGAAGAAGCCAATGTGATAATGCAAGAAGAGTTGATTACCATCAGCACAGACGAAGAGCTTAAGCAGAAGTTCAACCAAGGCTATCAGAAGTTCTGGTTGCAACGCAACATTGAAACACAGTATCCTACATTGTGGAACATTGCTGAAAAATACCTTATCGCTTTTCCATCATCATACCTAGTTGAAAAAAGCTTCAGTGTGGTAACAAACATTTTGACGAAACAAAGAAACCGTTTGAAAATCAACGAACGTGGAGATTTAAGGCTGCAACTCACCAATATTGAACCGGATGTAGCTAGATTGGTAGATAGTCACCAGGTTCATCCATCACACTGAATGTTTTATTTTCTCTTTGCGAATTAATACTTTTTTAAATATAATTTCCTACCTACTTAAAATTCTTTAAGTACCTAATTTGTAATAATCGTTATAAATTAAACTTGATATTTACTGAATTGTATGTCTTTTTATTTTGTTAAATTTTGATACGAAAATGAAGTCAATTTTACTCACTTAACCAAGTGCAAAGTTTTCCAATTGGTACCTTAGTACCTAGGTATTTTGTGTCAATAGGAAAAAACTAAAGATAGGCCCCCTTATTCATAATAGTCTGCTAACTTAAAGCATTGCTAATTCTCACTCTGTCTTCTTCTATTGACCTAAGTCAGAATGAAAAATAACACACTGTAGCAGCTGTTTTAAGTTAGCGGACCATTATGAATAAGGGGGTTGATCTTAAAAGTAGGTAATTTGGCCATGGGGGTCTGAGGTAACAGTTCATTTTGGAAAAGGGGTCACTTGTCCAAAATAGTTTGGGGATCCCTGTTGTAAACGATGCTCAATGTCGGGCTTTCTTTTCGGAAATCAAGAGGGTAGAATTGTTTCTTTAGTGGTTTCGAAACTTTTCAATCTTTGATTTTAGATGTTTAATCGAATATTAGCACGAGATAACACTTTCACAGCCAAAGGAACACCTTAACTTCACCCTGATAACAATTTTAGGGTCTTATTCACAGTTTTTGCACAGTTATTCTTAAATACTTTGAGAGCATTTGTGCTTCTGACAACAGTTTGACAGCACCCCTTGGGTACGGAACCCTAAAAACTACGCGAAGTTTATGACGAGCTGAACTATGTAGGGCGGGCGAGCGAGGGGAGTGTTCAGTCTCATTCCATCTCGCACCGGGCGACGCGGGCGACGTGAACGAATAGCATCGCCGACATAGTGGGATATTTCGTTCGCATCGATTGTATCGCTGACGTAGTTTAGCTTGCTAGTCCGCGGTGTTAACCAAAGTATGAAAGAACCAGCCAAGTGCGAGTCGAACTCGCGCACTAAGGGTTCCGAATCATTACCTAAAAAAATATATTTTAATTAGCGTCAAGTAAGTATGTATGTAATTTCGAAACCCAGTATGACTTTCACTTTTTGTGATTTGTTTATTTTTTTTTATTTTTTGATGCTCTGAGATTTCCATATTATTTTTTGGATTGACATCATTTGTATTTTTCTCATGTTTTTTCTTCAAATATTTCTCCGAAAATTAATAGAAAAGTATAGAAGATGAAGACATGCAGCGCCAACCCTAAATAAATCGGAATAAGGGCAAAATAATGATGTTTATGATTCCTCCAAAAGTAGAATAGGGAACAGAAGTCTTTTCCTTCTCTGTTTGCAAATTATCAATATCTATACGCAGTTTGGATTTAAAAATGTCACGGAGAGTATATTTTGGAATTTTATAGATTTTTGTTGCTATCACTTTTAAGCATTTTGGCTGTAAATCGTATGCTACAAACAAATAAGAAGTTTCTTTAGAAAAAATAAGCCTAGATTATGATAGGCCTGCAGAATGTGTAAGGATTGATACCGCAAATCGTGCAAACCGTACTGGTAGTATAGTGATCGGATGCGAGAATGAGGTCCTGGGTTAGATTCCCGGGTCGGGCAAAGTGTTGTTGAGTTTTGCCACCAGGAAATTCTCAGTAGCAGCTACAACGCCCGAATTTGTGCACGGTTGATGTCAATAGGATGGCCTTCTATTTCATTGGGCTTAAACATAACTGGCAAAATGTGGGTGTACTATTAGGTACGCCTCTACCTCAACCTTCGGGAATTACGGGCTATATTATGTTAGTTCAATATCCCGCCTTAGATCGAGCTTCACTCATGTGGCTGCCGAATGAAAACAATATTTTTTTGTAACAGTATGCAATGTTTTAAGACTTACATGAACAAATTGCAAATGGGTTGCCTGATAAAATTAAGTCAAGGCTACCTTTTATTAAAATTAACGAAACTAATGCGTTTTCCAAACCAAACGAAATCAAAATTGAGTGAAACTACAAAGTATAAGGGCCAAGAGTCTGTTGGGTTGTCTATCTTTATGTCCCTACTACAGGGTCTACAATTTTATACACTCATCTGTTTTCTTATTAAAATATGTATAAAAAAAAACAGATAATTTACATCTACTTAATAAAAGACTATAACAAACACGATGGTATAACGTTGTCTAAGTAAAATCAGTGAAGCCTCACCCACTGCTGTCGCAATTTTAAATAGTCTTGATTTAATGCAACAGGCAACGTTATAATTATGTTTTTTCATGTAGGTAAGTAAATTTAAAATATTTTTCACTCGGTAAACAGATGGAGCCGGATTAGGCATTAATTCAGTAGATAGGCCTTATCACAGAGTGAAGAGGAATTATGCAAAAAAGTAGCTGTTTCACTCGCGGGACTGCACTTGCATGCCATGTGAACTTCAGAGCAAAATGTTAATAATAGTCAACATAAATCTGGCGTATAGACGAAGGGCTTGCTTCGACAGTATTCGTTACATCGAGCTGTGTCTAATCATTTTTTTTTGCCTGTTCATCATGCAGTGTTCTTAGAAAAGTATACGCTTCGGTAATCGTGGTCTATCTTTGGAAATACGAGATCTAATATTATCTCCCTGTTGTTCTTCTTCTTTCGTATCGATGGGACGTTTTATCAATTTATGTTAATTTGTGTTAATTTATGTTAATAAATTGATAAAACGTCTCATCGATACCCAGATGGATACTGATTAATTGCGGTGTCAGTAGCGATTTTGACAGTAAGTCCTCTAAAACGCAGGTGTAGGGATACTTTGGACACTCCAGCAAGTTGGCCATGGTCTGGTCGGGATCCACGTATGCACATTGAGCTGCTGCAACCACAGAAGTACATTTTGTCTATTATGTATCACCATGGTTAGAAAATTACAGATTTACGAGTAAAATCTTTTCAAAACTTTTGAGTACCAACACAACTAAGACGAAGTGTGAGCCAAGTGGAGAGACTTCATAAGTACGCTTCTGAGGCGTATACTGTTTCAGATTCCATTACTAATTACATTAACTTCAAGCGTTTACAGTGTTTTTCAGTAACGAGGTTTGAAAGGATTTTTAAACTTTCTAAGGTTACTCAGCGTTGGGACCTAAGATAGGTCTTGAATTGCATCTATTTGCTTTAATAATAATAAACCATTTATTTCGGACAGAATCCATATAAACTTTAACTGCTTTGTTCAAAAACTTCAAAAAGTTGACAATGATAGGATGTCCTCATACTTATTAGTTGACGCCAATTAAGATATATTTATTTTATTTTAGATAATGGTACGGAACCCTTCGTGCGCGAGTCCGACTCGCACTAGGCCGGTTGTTTATGATTGTGTCCAACAGGTGATTGATTGACATTATTTACAAAGCTTCCCTCTTATATTGGGAATTTACAATTAATCACTTGGTCCGTAACATATGCACTTTATACACAGTATTGTCATTTTATGAATGAGATGTTAACGGAAGCGTTCACTTTCCAGCTGCAGATGGCTGGCCACGGAGGCGCACTCGGCGCCGGCCGAGAAGCGCGGCGCGGCGCGCGAGAGCGGCTCCTTCACGCTCAACCTGTTCCGCGGCCGCCTGGAGACGGCGCAGGTGTTCCCCTACCCCGAGCCGCTGTCCGACGACCAGCGCCAGACGCTGCAGGAGCTCGTACCGCCCGTCGAGAAGTTCTTCCAAGAGGTACATATCTCCAACTCCACTGCGTAGTACCTAGCTATTGGAGTGTATCTAGAGCATCTGGTTGTTTTGTGTGGCGCAGGTGAACGACCCCGCCAAGAATGATGCGGACTCGCAGATCGAGGCGAACACGGTGTCGGGGCTGTGGGACCTGGGCGCGTTCGGGCTGCAAGTGCCCTCCGAGCTGGGCGGCCTGGGGCTGTGCAACACCCAGTACGCGCGCCTCGTGGAAGTGGTGGGAGCGCACGACCTGGGCGTGGGCATCACGCTGGGCGCACACCAGTCTATCGGCTTCAAGGGCATCCTGCTATTCGGCACGCCCGAGCAGAAGGCCAAGTACCTGCCGCGCGTCACGGGCGGCGAGTACGCCGCCTTCTGCCTCACCGAGCCCTCCTCGGGCTCCGACGCCGGCTCCATCAAGTGCGTATCACGCTACATATGTACACAGTGAACTATCGTAGCGCGTGAGTCCTGACGAGTGTGTGTGTGCAGGTCTCGCGCTGTGCTGTCGCCCGACGGCAAGCACTTCATCCTCAACGGCTCCAAGATCTGGATTAGCAACGGAGGCATCGCCGAAATCATGACCGTGTTCGCGCAGACGCCCATCGAGAAGGACGGCAAGACTGTTGATAAGGTGCCAGTCCGAACCCCATGTCTGTCTCTAACTGTTGCAAAGTCAATGATTTATCGTGTGATCTCATGGCTGCCCGCTATCATCTCGCGAATTTTTTATTTCATCATTTTTTGTATCAAGTATGAAAAAATGCAGAAATTATATTATAATGAAATAAGCTTTTATTTATGTATACGGGGTGTAACGGTGTAAGGCACACCGACGCGAAAACGATTCAGTCAATCACTCTGAGCCTTCGGTTATTTAAAAAAAAACAGCTGTTCCATACATTTTGACCGTGTAGATATTGCACTTTTGTTATAATAGAGGACTAGCTGTACCCGCGCGGTTTCACTCGCGTGTTTAATACGTTGGTGTTTATGAGATTTAGTGTGAAAGTTAATGTTCCAAGAAAACAGACCAAGTGCACTTCGGCACTCTCGTATTTAGAACCCTAAACCGTACCAAATGCAGTAAATTGTATATAGGCTTAGTTACTGTTAATCCATACTCAAAATGAAGTTTGTTGTAATAGAATAAAGAATAAATAGTCGGTGACTTTGGTTTGTTCGATTGATTTTTTTTGCCACCGACTTCTGAAGCTAAAGTTATTTTTCCACGTTTTTTTGTTTTTGAAGTCTGTTTTATTTTTTTGCAAAAAAGTTTTTTTATTTTTCCTTTTTTAGTTGCAATATTCTACACAAATATTTGCTATACATTTATTTTACATTGTTAACTACTCCTTTCATGGTAATAGGCTTATCCCCAATAAAATGTAACTTATATCGTTACCTAACCTAACTGTCGAAATCTGGGTGTACTGTACCCATCTGCGTACTCCCTCAGAGCATACAGGCGTTATGCTATGTTCTAATATTGTGTAAAAAATAAACATCCAAGCGATTGCAGAAATCTCGACAGATTTTCTGTCTATTAGTGAAGCGTTTAATTGTATATCTCCGAAGATCAGCATCAGATCCTGACTTATACCTTCCATCATCAGCTCAGCAACATGAGATAATGATAATCAGGTACAAATATCGTTGGAAAGTACCTATATGAAAAACACTAAAATGTCAGGGTTGCCCTCGATTTCCCTGGGATCCCATCATCATATTCTAACTTTGTGACAACGGGACCACCTCAGTAGTAGAGGCTTTCGAATAAAAAAAGAATTGTGACAATCGGTCCACAATTAGCGGAGAAATCGGTGAGCATACGGGACACACAGTCAAACGTAGAACCTGCTCACTTTGTTTGAAGTCGGTAAAAATATTGTCAAAAGAGTTTTGGTGCAACATTAGTGAACCGCTAACAATATATAAACTCAAACTCAAAGCATTTATTTCAATTAGACCATTACAGGCACTTTTGAAAGTCAAACAAAAAAAAAAAGCTAAGCTACAGTCACAGTCACAAGGCATAATAACTTGAGAAAGTACTGTAGTTGCACATTCCAAAGCGTAGATCTCTATGGAGAAGAATGAGCAAGAAACTCCATGGACACTCTTTTTAATCAAAATATTGTTACAAAATCTTGGTTACATCATTCACGTTGAGATTACACATATATGTGAGAACGATGTAGAAAGACGTGCACATTAAGAGCGCCCAGAGTAAAAGATTAAAATAATCAACACTTTCAAAATAAAGTAATTAAAATAAACCGTGGCAGCTAAGAAATGACCACTCCCAACTGACAGCGCCCGTTCACGAACCAAATGACCCGACACACGCGCCACCATCGGCGAGAAATTTGAGTGAGCATGACATTCTCTCAGCCACCAGGCTACATTCAAGTCAATGAAAGATAAATAAATGTAAATGGTTGCTTTACAGTACATAGTACTCACACATGTGCTATGCAATTATATAATATTATTAAGAGATGGAATCTATACAAAGCAAGGATATTATTATTACAATCTTCTGCAGCTTCCACAATAACTTAACATAGTAATCAATTAGTTTGCTCCTATGGTTGTGGAGCAGGACCAGCAATAAGCCAAGCATTTTTATCATCAATATAGTCCCCCAACTTATAATATACTTGCCTACATAGTGTGCGTTTTATACAAGATTTAAATTTCGTCTCATTCAGTTGTAGAATGTGAGGAGGTATTTTATTGTAGCATTTTAAACAGTTCCCCATGAAAGATGAGTCTACTTTAGCTAGCCTGAAACCTGGCTGAACTAGTTGGTCCCTATTTCTAGTATTATAGTGGTGTCTGTCACCTCTCTTACTAAATAAATGCAGATTTTTCGTAACGTACATGATGTTTTCATAGATGTATTGACAAGGTACTGTCATGATGTTAATTTCTTTAAACAGTTCTCTCAGAGAATCGCGCCTACGTAGATCATATATGGCTCTGATGGCTCTTTTCTGCAGAATAAATATAGACTCAATGTCTGCAGCCCGTCCCCATAGTAAAATACCGTATGACATAATACTATGAAAATAACTAAAATAGACTAGCCTCGCGGTATCTACATCAGTAAACTGACGGATTTTTCTAACAGCATATGCTGCTGAACTCAGCCGTCCTGCAAGAGATGTTAAATGAGGACCCCATTGTAGCCTTGTGTCGAGCGTAATTCCCAAGAAAACAGTTTTATCGACAAATTCTAGTTTCTCTTGATTCAATATTATGTCACAATCACTACTTTTGACATTTGGCAGAGAAAATTTTATGCACTTAGTTTTTTTCCCATTTAGTACTAAGTTATTAGCGGTAAACCAATTATGGACCTGCAGTAGGGCGTTATTGACGTCGTCAAGATTAGTGGCACGTCTGTTTATCCTAAATTTTAAAGAAGTATCGTCAGCAAACAATACCATTTGCGGTTGGTTGTTAAATAAGTGGGGTGGGTCATTCATGTAAACTAAAAAGAGAAAAGGACCCAATATCGAACCTTGTGGTACGCCCATTTTTACTTTTAAACCCATTGAATTGACACCATTTACCTGAACTTGCTGCTGTCTATCATTCAAATACGATTTTACTAAACTGAGCGCAAGTTTACCTAAACGGTAATGCTCAAGTTTCAAGAGCAGGGTTTCGTGATTTACGCAATCAAATGCCTTCGAAAGGTCACAGAAGATTCCTATGGCATCTTGTGCCTCTTCCCACGCAGTAAATATGTGTTTTAATAAAGTAACACCGGCGTCAGTTGTACAACGTCCCTTGGTGAAACCATACGTTGCTCGTGTAAGATTTTATTGGCGTTAAAATGGTTTAGCATTTGATTGAGCATTATCTTTTCAAACACCTTGCTGAAAACCGGCAACACAGATACGGGCCTATAGTTATTGGTGTCTTTACTATCCCCGGATTTAAAAAGCGGTATTACCTTACTGTATTTCATTAGATCCGGGAAGACCCCTTGATCCACGCACAAATTAAATATTGAGGCTAAATACGGTGCTATAGTCTCAATAATTGAGGTACAAGCTTTGATAGACATACCCCATAGATCTTCGGTTAATTTGATCTTGATTTGCTTAAAAGCTTTTATGACTGCTGTTTATATGCTGAAATTTAAATTCATTCGGACAGGCTGAAACGTTCGCTTTCAATAAATCAACAGAAAGCAAGGGTGAGGAATTTATGGTTTCTGTAGTTTTAAGTGGGATACTGGTAAAGAAATTTACAAATTCTTGAGCAGCTTCATTGTTAGAACTCACGAGGCCACTGGAGGTGTTTAGTGTGAAGTCATTACTTCGTTTTTTATTTCTATTTGTTTCACTGTTGATAATTTTCCAAATCGTCTTTATTTTATTATCGGCTGATTTAATCTTGTTGCTAATGAACAACGATTTATGGTAATAAGCTTATCCCCAATAAAATAGAACTTAACATACCTAACTATCGAAAAGTTGTACAGTACACATCTGCGTACCCCCTAGAGCATACAAGCGTGATATTATGTTATGATGTTGTATAAACAATAAACATCCAAGCGATTGCAGCAATCACGACAGATTTGCCGTCTATTTTTGAAGAGTTCCATAGTATCTCCGAAGATCAGCATTAGATCTTCACCAAATTTGAAATGGGACCACCGCGAAACAATATTCTACCAAACAAAAAAAGAATCATCGAAATTGGTTCACAATTGGCGACGATACCGCTGAACAAAGACACAAAAAAAAAGATTCTGACGACATTTTTAACCGACTTCCAAAAGGAGGAAGTTATCAAAACTTCCTCCTTTTGGAAGTCGGTTAAAAATGAGGAAATTCTCAAAATGTTTCCAAGTTTTCTAAAATTTTCCCTATTTTTTCCTTTACCGGCCTTACAACAACCGATTCGTGTGGGCTTAGTTCAGGAGTATGTTGGGTTGGTGACCTTAAATCAGCCAAATCAGGGTCATCGTTCTCTGGCTCAGTAAAGGTTGCCGATTGTTCGGAACCAAAAGAAGGGATTTGGTTTTATGACACGTCAGAAATCGGTGATTCGTCAGCAAAGACCCTAATTTGGTGCTGGCGTCGTATGCCAGAAAAAAAATACTCGCATTCCGTTGGCTCACTATAGGCAAACGACTTCTCGACAAAATCAATAGCAGTGAATTGGGACTGGGATTGTGAATTCAACTGCACATTTACCGCTGAGTCGGTGGAAGTCGATGATTCTTCAATTTTGCCGGCGTGAGGGGTCAAAAGATCTTTTTTATTATTTAAATTAACTAACGGAATTAAAACATCAAAAACCGACTAGCGACCGAGAAACGACTTCTCGACAAAATCAATAGCAGTGAATTGGGACTGGGATTGTGAATTCAACTGCACATTTACCGCTGAGTCGGTGGAAGTCGATGATTCTTCAATTTTGCCGGCGTGAGGGGTCAAAAGATCTTTTTTATTATTTAAATTAACCAACGGAATTAAAACATCAAAAACCGACTTTTGAAGATTTTTTGAAGTCGGTTTTATTTTTTTGCAAAAAAGTTTTTATTTTTCCATTTTTAGTTGTTCCCATGTCGCCATAAATTTATTTTACATTATTAAATACGCAAGTAAATGACAGCAACAGTTATTTTCTTAAAGTCTTTTTAAAAGATTAATACTTCTAGTTTCTAGCATTCACTCTGTTGTCTCTAGAGAAATCAATTATCGGTATCGACAAGTCGCATTATCGATACATTATTCTAGAACAAGAAGTCACCTAAGTCCTAACCGTGAAAGAGTTGGACCTTCCTTCATCAGCTCAGCATCATGAGATAATGATGACCATACGCGAATGTCTTAATAGCTTTAGAAAATATTTTTTACTAACATTTATGTCGTGGCTATTGTGTGTATAAAATACTGGTATTCAGCTGCATCCGGTAAGACTGGAAGCCGACCACAAAATAGTTGGGAAAATGATGCAGATGATGAACAATACATGTCATGGTAATGGGCTTATCCCCAATAAATGGAAATCTTGGTGTATTGTACACATCTGCGTACCCCCTCAGAGCAAACAGGCGTGATGTTACGTCATGATGTTGTATAAACAATAAACATCCAAGCGATTGCAGCAATCACGACAGATTTGCCGTCTATTTTTGAAGAGTTCCATAGTATATCTCCGAAGATCAGCATCAGATCTACACCAAATTAAAATGGGACCACCTCAGAAGTATAATCTTTCAAATTAAAAAAAAAATTGAGAATCGGTCCACAAATGGGGGAGAAATCAGGTAACACCTTTTTGGAAGTCGGTTAAAAATGCCTTTCATTCACGTTTCCTGATAATCGGATTATTTTGACTCCCTGCCGTGCTTCCCCAAAACCAGCAATAAAAGTACCATCCTGAAACACCTGGAACTCAAATGGGAATAGTTCTCCCGCTGCCAAGAGTTCACAGGTGGTTCCGTAGGTGCCATGGCAAGACATTTCAGTAACGTATACTACTGGGTGAAAGGTTGAAACCTTTCCCAGTTGTTAGACACGTGGCGCACAATGCTGGCTCGAATTTGAGAAGCCATGGCCAGTATGGCCACGTTACCGTTCACCAAATAGGATAGGGATGAAAATAAGCATGCGCCATTACCAGGTATATTTACTATTTTGCAAAGAATTTGCGCTTCGTTAGAAGTGATCATTTGTCATTTCTCGACACAATCAATGGCAGTGAATTGGAACTGAGATTGTGAAGTCAACTGCACACATTCCGCTGATTCAGTGAAAGTCGATGATTCTTCAATTTTGCCTGCATGAAAGGTTCTAATTATTTAAATTGGCCAACGGAATTAAAGCATCAAAATGACCTTCATTGAAGTTTCCTGAGAATCGGATTATTTTTACTCCCTGTTGTGCTTCCCCAAAACCAGCAATAAAAGTACCATCGCAAAACACCTGGAACTCAAATAGGAATAATTCTCCCGCTGCATGAGTTCACAGGTGCTTCCGTAGCGTAGGTGCCATTACAAGACATTTCAGCGACGTATTTACGCTTTGAACCATCAACAGCTCCTGACCGATCCTGGGTGAAAGGTTGTTATCTTTTCCAGTTGTTAGTCACGTGGCGCACAATGCTGCCTCGAATTTGAGAAGCCATGACCACGTTACCGTTCACCAAATAGGATAGAGATGAAAAGCCATCGCCAGGGATATTTACTATTTGGCAAAGAATTTTCACTCCATTAGAAGCGATAATAATTTGATTATCCATTTTATTTAAACAATGCTCACGACCAGTAAGTAACGTAAAAAATATTGCTTGGAACGTAATTTTCTATACAGTGTGATTCTTCATAATGTGCACATATCGAAATGAGAGAACCTATGCTTAATTTTATCGACGGAAAAAATATTAAATAAAATAATCTAATATATATATATATATATATTTTTAATTTAGAATGGTTATTTGTAATATTGTACGTAGCCGTGTGCAATGCGTTTCTTTAACTGGTGATACGAAATGTTGTGATTGAGTTATATATTTTTACTATTAAGTAGCTAATACAATGAGGAATAACTTAAAGTAATAAAAAAGATAGGCAATGGGGGCGTCTTATTGAGAAATTTTACGATTATAGTAAAAAATTATGAAATAAAATACAGATTTCCTAAAAAAACATGTATATTTTCAATTGAGGGTTTTTTTCACAATTTTAATTTTATGAGGACGCCTAATTATTTCCAATCATTATGTAGTTTTTTTCATAGCGATAGATCATTAAGTTCAAAAGTTACACCGTTTTGTTTACACTGTGGTCCTTTGACCAAAGTGTAGCAACAAATTTTTTAAAACTTCCTTAAAATATAAATAAATATTTAGATTTTTTAAATATTTTTTCCGTCGATAAAATTAAGCATAGATTCCCTCATTTCGATATGTGCACATTATTAAGAATCACACTGTATAGCTACTGTTTTACAATACTAGCCTTAATTATACTAAACACTAAAATTAAAATACGAAGGTAAGTATTCAAAGACACTTTTTCTAATAAGAACGACTAATACTAAAAAGCTATTATAGTAATACCACAGTGTGAAATACATGTAATTCGCGAAGAAATAGAGATAACAAAATTCCAACCAGGCAATCGGTAAGAACCGGTCGGTAAGATGTATGATCCTTAACTCATGTCATGTGACACCTTTGTATACCGTGTTTTACGCAAAATAAATGAATATGAATATGAACAATTATTATCCTCCAATTTAAAATTAGGAAGTGAAACAAACCAAAACAAAGACAAACCAAACAACGATGATGACATTAATTTCAAAGCAAATTAGTAGTAATAAAATATCGCAGAACAGAAATGAGCTTAAACGCACTATTCTGTATTCTGTGATTGATTCATCAGTGTGTTTTTTGAAACGTTTTTTTCTTACCTTTCAGCAGACGTCTGGGTCCGAAAGGAACATTCAGGCGTGGGCCTGAACATTCAGGCTTTTTTTTTTTTTACCGATGGGAAATCATCAAATCCCGCTCTGGGCTGAGCAGGAGGGAGTGTCAGACTTTTACTGACTAAAACCCATCCATGTTCCTTCCTTTGCCCTTTATGTTCCAGGGCCGCGGTATCTCTTTCGAACAGTCCCGCAACCCTGGCAGGCGTCGGCCCTTACGGACCCCTTCCTGTTTGCTGACTCTCTTTGAGGCGCGCGTGGAACACAAACGCGCCGTCGACACGGCCTGTCGTCATAAGACGGACGGACGGCGAGCTAGCCCATAGCTCACCGTCCACAGGCCCGCGTGAACATTCAGGCTCACATTCATATCTCGTAACTTTAAAAACATAGGACTTTCATACATACTTTGACACCCCTTGGGGTGCGAATTTAAAAAGATCCTTTCTTAGTGCGTGCCTGCACCCCATAGGTAGAGAGTGTTTGTTCCAAATTTTAGACTTCATGGCCCAGTAGTTTCCGAGATTTCGTGATGAGTGGTCATTCAGTGAGTAGACTTCTCTTTTATTTATACAGGGTGTAACAAGACCCTTAACGAAGCCGTCAACCAAGCATTCTGTACATCAAATTACGTAACTTTACGCAAAAATTATTGCTGGGAAACGACTCTTTTTTTTTGGGGTGAAAAATCACTTTTTTCGGTAGGACTCAATGTTACGATGGATTGAATAGTACGGGGTCGTGGAGTTGTTTAAAATCTCATGTTAAAAACATGTATTTAAAAAAAAAAACTTCTGAAAAAGTTGAAACTTTGACCCCCAATGTCTCCCTAACTAGAAGGTTCCCAGGTCTAGCACAAAAAATGATCACAATGATGGGGAGAACAAGTTCCTTTCAGCTTCGTTAAGGGTCTTGTTACACACTTTATATATAGGGTCTATCTATTCATACACGAAATCTCTTATATATTTAGTCATTGTACTCATCATTATGAACAACTTTTACTATGGGACCAACCTCGAAATCGCGAAAAAAAACAGCTGTTCCCTACAATATGATCGCATTAACTCGTCAAAATGTACTGAGCGACAGATTTTTTTTCCAGTTCAATTTAGCGTCAGTAATAATTCCTAAAAATTTTGTGGTGTCGACTTTATTTAGTGCAGTGTCCTTGTAAATTGCGTTAAGGTCAAATACAGCCTGGGTCCGTTGCCTAAAATGCATAATAGTTGTCTTATCTAGATTTATTTTTAAGTTGTTCCTGTCTAACCATGATATTATTGATGTCAAAGATTCGTTTATGTCACTTTCATATATGTCTTTATTTTGACATGCTAGTCATAGTGCTGTCGTCGGCAAAGAGTGTCATGGGGTGGTCAATCGCACTAGGCAGGTCATTAATGTATATTATGAGTAATAAAGATCCGAGTACGCTGCCTTAAGGAACACCACTTGATACAAAAAAATCCTCTTTCTTTGTCTTAATATTAATTTTCTCAATTTCTGTATATTGTTTTCTATTGGTAAGGTATGACTGAATAAGATTTAGTATGTTTCCCCTTATGCCGTAAGCTTCTAATTTCTGTAGCAAGATGCTATGGTCAACATAGTCAAAAGCTTGCGTCATGTCGCAGTATATAGCACACACCGGGATTCTTCTATCCATATTCGTCATAACTGAATATAAAAAGTCATAATTGGCCATACTGGTTTACATGTTTTGTCTAATTTGCTCTTCTCTTAAGATATTTTTGTTTTCGAGGTACGTATACAATTCTTTAAAAATGTATTTTTCAAAAAATTTGGACTTTATAGAAATTAAGGCAAGTGGTCTATAGTTAGCCATGTGTTCCTTATTTTTTTTTTAAATAATGGTTTCACTTTAGAAACTTTTAGGACACCAGAATAAACACCTGAGCTGATGCACAGATTTATCAGGTAGCTTAAGTGGGAACCGATGGTTTCAGAAACATACTTTACAACTGTTGTAGAAATACCATCATAACCATAACTATTTGTGGCATTTAAAGATTTAATTGTTTATTATGTCTACAGGTATACTAGGTGCAACAAAAATTGAGTCTTTCCGTTTTATAATATTCGATGTGACTTTGCTTCCCGAAGCTTGACTTGGTTGAATTTTATCTACGAAAAAATTGTTAAACGCGTTGGCTATTTCTAGAGGGTCATTCACTATTTTGTCATCGATATTTATACAGCGTGACATTTTAATGGTTGTTTTCCCGCAGCGAAATGGTTTTGCCTTTGTAATACAATTGTTTAATAAACAATTAAAATATTAGAAACAAAAAATGGCAGATTAACCATTGTGAAAAACAAAACTCGAAACCGACCACGAACCAATAGTTATACCTCCTGATTGCGCTGAGCGCCGCCGCCGACCGGCCGCGCGGCCGTTGACCCACGTGCTTTTCAATCAGCTGATAAGTTGATAACTTATTCTTAATAACAATAAGCTTTATCCAACAAGTTATTCAAATTTTCCCTTTATACTTTTACGGGCTTAGGACCGTCATTAATACCTACGTTTTTAGCTGCAATTTACTGAACACGAAATTAAATAAAAACAAGTTTATCGTTTAAGAAAAATAATTTTCTGAATTAGATATCTAAAAAAGTATTTGTGGCGTATTTCAAAAATTTGATTCAACTTATTTACAATAATTTTAATTAACTAAACTACTTTTAAATGTTCACTATTTACAAAAGTACGAGTAGGTAGGTACTTACACTTCCCGGTAACGGAGTAACTGTTCGAAGTGCAAGCCACTGCGTTGTATAACAATCGAGCACGTTTTAATTGGTTGTCTTTCAATTTTAGTAAGGTGTGTCTGTCACTTCTTACGATATTAAAAGCGTCCACTATCGCAGTTATTAACGCGTCGCGAGTTTCGTGTTCCTCACGATACACTAGGCGCTTGAGCTCCGACCAGCGACCACAAATAAAAGTCCAAAAAGTCCGGAATAATGATTTGTAACATTTCAGGTAGGTTCCACTTGTCCTGTCACGAAATGCGGCCCAATGAGGTGGCCAATAATTACCGGGCCCACACATTAACACATAAAACGCACTTGATGCGCACACTCGCGAATAACATGTGGGTTATTCAAAGCCCAGAAATGTTCGTTACGCTGGTTGAGTCCAACTCGCGTAAAAGTTGCTTCATTCGTCCACAAAATGTTCGTATTTTGATTGTCCATCAACCAACCATCAAGGTTCATAACCCCACGAAGACGGAGCGACTCCAAGTATTGCGGCTCCGCGTAAAGTCGCCGGGCCAGTTGCACCATAGCGACGTTCTCCAAATTGCAATAACTGTAGTGGCGATCCATTGCACGATAAGATAACACGTGCTGCGCGTACGACAATCGCGGAAAAACTAAGTAATAAGTATTACATAATACAATAGGTAGCCAGCGCGCGGCGTCGTCGTTTGTAATTGATGCGCGCAGGCTAGTTTATGTCGTATCGCTACACGCGAGAGCTTATTTTGCTTTGAACATTTATAAATCGGTCTTTCCTTTGTCGGCTTCGCGGCTGTGTTTTGTATTGTTGCGTGAAAACTAGTTTATGCCGTATCACCACGAACGAGAGCTTATTTTACTTTGAACATTTATGCATCGTGTCTTTCGGCGGCGGGCGGCGCGTGCGATTCGAATAGTACCTACAAGGTACGTCTAGTGTTACTATTGATTCTCATGTTTTCGAGTTGATGAATATTTTTTAAATTATTTTAAAACAAAAACATATTTATTTTTTTACTTTTACTCTATGCTTCGAAAGTACTCCTTATGGCAAGTTGTTCTGCCGCGGGTTTGGATTTATTTATTATGTTCCATGTCATTTTAGATTTATTTGTTGCAGTTTTAATTGCGTAATTGTTTTGAGCATGTCGAGTCAATCTAATAACTTTTTGAAACCTTTTTGTGTAACTTTTAAAGATGTTTTTATTCGTCATATTCGGTTTTAATCTGTACTTCCAGAGCAATTGACATTTATTTTTGCTGCATAGCTTAATGCCATGTGAGATCCTTTTTTTTTTTTTTTTTTTAATTTATCTGTTTTGGCTATGGAAAACAAAGGTCATAAAATACTTTGAAGTTGTCAATATATATGTCAAATGCAATGTTTGGATTCATAAATTTCCGAAAAAGTTAAAATTTTTAAGCAGTCCCTAAATTTAACCATATTCTCTACGATAAAGTCCCGTCGCTTCCTGCGCCAGTATTTTACAAACAAATTGTTTTCACTGGGCATTTTATTATTTGCGCTGTGTGGTCTGACAGTGCAAATTCAGTAACGTCCGTTTTACATTTGACTCTAAAATTATGTGCGAAATTGTCAATACAAGTTTGGCTATGAATTCTGATAGGTTGCTTTACAGCTAACTTAAGATTGAAATTTAGTAACAGACATTCGAAATCTAATACAACATTATTCTTCTTCATTGTATCAATGTTAAAATCTCCCGCCATTATAATATGCTCATACTTTTTTTATATATTTTTTATAATATTTTTCCTATTGTTTCATGGAATACATTTAAGTTATTTCGTTTTGGTACTCTTTAAACACATAAAATAATCATATTGTATTGTATGAGCTCCACACCGCAACATTCATCTACACCAGTTATGGATTCCCCGGCTATATGTGGAACTTCTCTCCATTGATGCCCGTTTCTAATTAAAATACAAACACCACCTCGTTTACTTTCTTTCCTACAGAAACAAGATGCTAAAGAGTAATTAGGGATATTTAAATGGCTTTCGTATCCCGGCATCATGCAATACCCCACACAGTGCGTCAACACTAATGTCTGACAGTTCATCGGCAAACATTTAGAGCATCGAACTTATTTAAAAGCCCCGCTATGTTTTGATGCATCACGTAAAGACTTTTAGTGAAGAAAAAACTGCTTTTCTGTTTCTATTAAGTGTGTGCGATTGTGACAAGTTAGTGTTACTAGTGGAGTATTTACAGTCTCACTCGTATAATTATAAATGTTGATGTATTGAATGTCATTAATTAACGCTAGAAGATTAACAAAAATGGAGTGGAACCCAAAATTATTTAGTTGGCCAGATTGCCTGAAGAATGTGTTGAAATTATAGTCGACATGTGCATTTGAATCCAATACATGAGCATATTTGTGTATCCAGATATCTTGACACAAAAAATGGTTAAAATTCGTGACTCGCAAATTATACAAATTTGAGTTAATGTTATATTTATATGTGGCAGACAGATAATAATATTAGTATGAGTTATTTCACTAAGAGTCTTCCTTATGTCTGCTATGAGTCCAGAGTAATTTTTAGCCATTTTAAAGTCCTGTTCACCTATTAAAATCACACAGTAGTCACTCATCGTGTAATCCGTAAGTTTGGTGTTTATCCCCTGCAGGAGGTCACATGTAGCTCCATCTGTCGTTAGATAGTGACACAAAATTAAATTCTGCTGTAGGCAGGATCCGGTTTTGTTTATTAGCACTCAGAATGCACAATTTGTTTTGTTTAAGTTGTTGTGGAGGGTGAGTCTCTGTCTGGGTTTTGGTCTTGGTTCCTATAGAATTCTTTATTTCTTTTATGCCTGAGATATTCATGTGTGTTTTTGTTCCCTGTTCATTTTTGGTAGTATTTGGTTGATTCTCTGTGTTAGTCGTTGTTATATAAGTTTTTTCACGTTCTAGAATATCTGTTCGTGTTTGTTTTGTTTTACAGTTCCTGTGGTTTTTTTTCTTGGGGTATTTTGGCTTGATGTATTTGGACTATTTGTGGCTACTTTTTTATACACGTTATTTTTTCTTATCAAATTATCATTTTCACGCTTTAGTGTACTATTTTCAACCGATAATATTTATAATTCTTTATGAGCGCTCTCTAATTGTTTTGCAAGTTTCTGTATCTCCTCTCAGCTCTCTTAATAACTTGATTTGGTCGTCTTCATCATCAGACATGTCTGGCATACTACTGGTGGTACACTCCAGTGTGTTAGGAATTACATTGTCACTGTCGTCGATAGTAGGTGATTCTGATTGTGTACGCGGCCTAGGACGCCTAAATGTTACGTTTAAACTGTTGAAGAAATTCATCTTAGGAATTAATTTGTGTCAAAAAGTGATCACACAAGCTTTGCAGTATATTTGATTCGAACACTTGACTAATTGTCGTACCACAGGTAGGGCCTTAAACCTCTAGGCCACATGAACCATAGCTTTACTATTCGTATTTTTAATCCGTATAACATTTTTTTTTTCTCTTTATTATTTCCTTTATTCAATTATATACATATAATTTTTTTTTTTTTTTTTAATATTTCTAAACAAATTAATATTAAAAAAAAAATGTTATAGCAATTATTGTTTCTATTCGATTTTAATAAAAAAACATTTGAATGATTACAAACGTTGCATTGCATGAATAGGTAGTTTCTTTGACAGTTAGTTTTGTGTGAACTGAAATATTCTATTCAATTAGCTAGCGATACTCCGCATCTGTGATGGATATCGATATTTAAACATAATAAACTAAACAAAAAATGGATTTGATGACATTTCAAGTAGTGCAGTTATTTTAAATACAACATCGATTTAAATGATAGACGTGCCCTTGCCGTACTTCGCGCGACCGTGTTCACACTGAGATGTGCTCGCTCGTTTGAACTTTACGGTTTCTATACACGGTATACGAATATTAATGTCGCAAAAAAAAAAAGAGTTAAAATTACTTTCGGAAGTCGGTGCCTTTTGCTTGTTTCATCGACATTTTGCATGTTTACAAGGTTTAAGAAACCTCATTTTCCTGTCCTAAAATGTAAAAATTTTTAGAAAATACTTAAAATCGTGCCTATGGTTTTTCACCCCTGAAAAAGGACCCACCACGTGGGTTCTCGGCATCTAGGAAGAGGTCGAAAATTTATTGAAAATAAAAATGGTTGTAATTTGAAACCTATTGTATTGTATTCTTATTAATCTTGTTAAAATATACAACTGTTTTTATTTTTACTTTATTTGATGCTGTATTCGCTAAGAAAAACCTACATTTAAAATGAGCCCACCAGGTGGGTTCTCGGCATCCCAAGTGCGACTTGAGTGAACCCACCAGGCGGGTTCCCGGCACTGAATGTGTTAAGTATAGGTCACTAATTACCAGTCACCCTATATAAGCGAAAAAACATGATCACTTTTCATGAATTGAGTGGGTCAAATTTATAAAGGGTGTAACAAGACCCTTAACGAAGCCGAAAGGCAAAAAAAAAGGCAAGGCCGAAAGGCAAAAAAATGATCGCAATGGTTCTCCCCGTCATTGCGATCATTTTTTTGTTTTAGACCATACCTGGGAGGGAACCTTCTTTTTACGGAGATATTGGGGGTCAAAGTTCCGACTTTTTCACAAGTTTTTTTTAAATACGTGTTTTTAATGTAAGATTTTTACTTTAAACTGACTTTGTGCTGATGGATGGATTGAATTTTGATGTACCTAATGCTTGGTTGACGGCTTCGTGAAGGGTCCTGTCACACCCCGTAGGTACACCACCTCTGCGTAACCCTTCAGGGATTATAAGCGTGATGTTTTGTAGAGTTACGAACATAACTAAATGATCGATTGCACCAAATTATTAACATCCAAGTTGATCTCACTCTATTACGATGTAGTGCCAGAGATGAGTCTCTCTAGCAAATGTGAAGGAGCAAATTTTTTTGTAGTTCGAAAAAGTATCGTGATCACTCCATAGCGTCGTCTGACAATTAATATTCTAGGCCCTCAAAGAGTTAATCAATCAATTATAAAGTAACGGTCGTGCACTCTCAGGTGACGGCGTTCATCGTGGAGCGCGCGTTCGGCGGCGTGTCGTCCGGCCCGCCCGAGAACAAGATGGGCATCAAGTGCTCCAACACCACCGAGGTGTACTACGAGGACGTGAAGATCCCCGTGGCGAACGTGCTGGGCGGCGTCGGCAACGGCTTCAAGGTGGCCATGAACATCCTCAACAACGGGCGCTTCGGCATGGCGGCGGCGCTGGCCGGCACGCAGCGCGCCGCGCTCCGCCAGGCCGCCGAGCACGCCGCCACGCGCGTGCAGTTCGGCAAGCGCATCGCCGACTTCGGCGCCGTGCAGGAGAAGCTGGCGCGCATGGCGCTGCTGCAGTACACCACCGAGTCGCTGGCCTACATGGTGAGCGGCAACATGGACTCCGGCGCGCAGGACTACCACCTCGAGGCCGCCATCTCCAAGGTGAGCCGCCGTCGGTCGTTCGGTTTGTTTCGTTGCATTCGTCGCGGAAGCAATCTGTCGACTAACAATAGGGAATATGCAACAAATACAAACCTTTTTTATTTCTAAAAAAATCCTTGTATTGGCCCTTTTAAACACTGTGGTACCACTTGTTTAATTCTCTAATACAATTTAATATTTTATGAAGCGTCTTTTGGTGAAACGGAACGCAAACACCTGTTATCGACCTCGATAACACCTGTAGTGACGTCAAATTGTGCATTAGGACATTTTTCTGTAGTAGTTGTTTGAGTATTCCTATAATTTATAAAAAATTGACTAATTTTAAGATTAAGGGACTCACAATAATTTTCTCTAAAATAAGTTTACTCAATGCTTTTTTTTGCAATTTGAACACTGTTTCCGCAAATCTATTGCTTTCAGGATGATATGGAGGACTTTTTGTGGCTTTAATATTTTTAGAACAAAAATTAATTAATTAATGTGAATCAAATGGTGGACATTATCTGACACTATTTCAACTGGTAATCCTACGTATGAGAATATTCCACATAACTCTTCAATTACATGACTTTGACATATGTTTAATATCTAACCATTTAGAATTTGTATTTCAATAAATTAGGAAATGTTGTTTTTTGAACTCAAAGAAATCGATATGAACTCTTTCAAAAGGTACATAAGTTTTAGGGCAAGGTATTTTATTATTACAAGTTTTAAAATGAACTATGCCACATGGCTCACAAGACTGACATTTTGTTTCTATATCTGTAGACATAGAAGGCCACCAAAATAGTGATCTTGCTAACGGGCATTGTTCATTGTAGAACAAACAATGCCAGGATGTCTTGCATGTAAAAGATTTAAAACATTTTCTTGACATTTTTGAGGTACAATTAATCTTGACCCAAACATTAAACAATTTTCATTCATTGAGATGTAATTCCGAATTTTAAAATATGGACCTAACGCTGGTTCCTTACAATAATGAGGCCAACCCTCCTTCAATTCAAAGTCAATTAAACAACCTTCATCAATACTGGATCATTCTGGGTTTCTCTTGCAATATCAAACACATTATTAGGTAATAATATCGTCTGATAATACGCGACTATTCACATCCACTACAATTTCATTAATTGGTAGTCTTGATAAGGCATCTGCTGATTGTAAAAAAATACTTTTCCTATGTTTTAATCATAACTCTCAAGAATTAGTGCCCAATGTTGCAATCGTTGTGCTGCTAAAATAGGTATGCCCTTGCTAGGGTGCAATATATGTTTAATTGGCGAGTTGTCTGTGATAAGGGTGAACCTTCTTCCCCATATATATTTATGAAATTTAGTGACTGCATAAATTACTCCTAAAGCTTCTCTATTTATTTGAAAACAATTACACTGAACTTTTGTTAAAGAACAAGACGCATAATTACGCAATAGGTTTTTCAATTGTTTTATTTTATTTTAATGTTTCCGGAAAGCTTACAGCTAGGCAGATATAATAGTTTTGTTAATGATAACAATATGGCCAATTACAAGCTTTCACAAATAGTTTAAGTTTATAATAGTTAAAGAAAACAAAAATAAAAACTAAAAGACAGTGGTAAGGAAGGATTAGTACACACATTAAACGTTAAAGAAAAGAAAAATAAAAAATAATAATAATTAAAATAACAAAGAACACAAATATTGACATCATTCAAGCATTGTCGAAGAAGCGGCCGCAAAAGGCCTTTTTCAATTTAGACACGCTTGTATTAAAGATGTCGATATCAACCTCCGGGCAAGTCGCATTGTACTCACGGCTCGCCCTAATCATGTACGAGTTTTGTCTGTAATTAGTCCTTGTCGTTGGTATGTGCAACAAACGAGATTTACGCAGAAATGAACCAGGTACCCGCAGCCCAATCTTGCTTAGCAGCTCAGGGACATCACTGGATCCGTTTGCAATTTTAATTAAAAAGGCCAAATCTGAGATTTTTCTTCGTTCATACAAAGGAAGAATATGAAACCTTTTGCAACGTTTAAAATAATTTGGTAGATATATTTTGGAACGAAATTGAATGTACCTTAAGAACTTTCTCTGTATGCCCTCTAATCGAGCGATATATACGTTGTATTTAGGGTTCCAGACTTGAGAGGCATACTCGAGGTGACTACGAACGAATGAGCAATATAGAATCTTGATAGTTTTGATGTTCCTGAACTCTGATGAGACCCTGCAGATAAAACCTAGAGCTTTCGACGCTTTGCTAACAATATTATTTATATGTGTGTCAAAAATAAGCTTCGAGTCAAAAGTAACCCCCAGGTCCCTAATTACGCTGACTCTTTCTATTGGAGTATCCATAAGTTTGTAGGAAAAATATAAAGGGTGTGGTTTGCGGGTGAAAGTGCACACATAGCATTTGGAGACGTTTAAGTCCAACTTATTTAATTTGCAGTAGGTTTGAAAAGCGTTTAGATCCGCCTGCAGTAAGAGAGCATCCGCCATTTTACCATTATTACTAATGACATGACACAACACTGCTCCTAAACCGACTGGACTTGCATTAGAATATACTACTAATGGTAGATCTGGATTGTAATGAACTAATATTTCACTACTAATCAATTTTTGTTTGCTTATTGTAAAAGCAGACTGACATTCCTGTCCAATTTCATTTAACACTATTTTCTGTTAACTGACGTAATGATTTGACTAAGGTACTTAGATTACCAATGAAATTATGATACAAATTTAACATGCCCAAGTATGACTATAATTCTTTGACATTTTGTGGACTTTTTGCATTAACAAGAGCTTCTACTAATTTTGGACTAGGTTTCCTACCTTCCTTTAAAATAATGTGTCCTAAATATTCTACTAATGGTGCAAACCATTTACACTTCTCATGGTTTATACGAACATTATGTTTATTTATTTTTCCAAGACATTAGTCACTGTTGAGTAACAATCTGAATATTTTTTCCCTTTTATAAGAATATCATCAATATAGCATACTGTATTGGGTATTATACACAATAGACAACATCTGATCCCAAAGTACCAAATCCCCCCTTTTCACCCCCCTCCCTAACGTATCTCGGAAACTAAGAGACCCGTGCTCTTTTTTTGTGGTTTCGTATAGAGGAAGCTCGGAAAAGACAAAATCATTTTTAAAACCTCCTCCTCTCCCCTTCTTCACCCCTCCCCCTATCGTATCGCGGAAACTAGGACACGTAGCAGCTTTTTGATTTTTACCACTGCCCTTTAATATTGAGGGGCGTTGAAATTTGTGTACCCTCCCCTCCCGCCCCTCCCCAACCTCCCCTATGAGGGATACGAGTGCAAACAAAGACACGTAATATACGAGACTGATTTATTTAAATATGTAGGGTGTGCGCACATTTACCATTTGTCCAGATACCCACATAAAACCTATGTAAATACATTACAATTTTCCCCTCCAAGAAGACTAACTGACCTTAAGTCATACAAGTAATATTCACATTATAAATGCATGGAGAATAACAATAGGTTTAGTTACAGATATAAAGATTTATATTACACACACCTTACAGCTTAAGCTTAAATCCAAAACACCAAAATAATCTAAATGTACAGAAATATATTGTTTTTGTTTCCTATTCTACCTCTCTACAAAGTTCATAATAGCACCGATTAATGATAACACCCATCAAGATCCTACCATTATGATACATTGCTGGAAAGAGATAACTTAAAATAATAAAAATAATAGTTAAGTAGGTCGTTTAGGTACAAGTCACGACAAAATATCTTACTTGGCTAGAGACTAAGTATTTTTTTTTAATTTTAATTTATGGCTATACACAAAATAACAAAGTTTATCAACTAATTTAATTGCTATAACCAGCTTTTACTGTTGTTGTTAACTTGTTAGTGCATAACAGTAGGTAGGTATGATACTTTTTATACACAACAGCTTACCAAGTCGTTAACAAAATAAACCTAATTTTATTATACTGTAACATTGTACGAAATAACATCGGCTGGCATACCGGTAAACTTAAACTTTGTAATTGGGTTTGTTTTTACGCGGACGCAAGTTATATCTAGGGACTTTCTCAACTATAGCGTCGTCGTCCGACTGATAAGATGTAGAAGGCCTTGGTGATGGTGACCCAGAGTTCGCGTCTTCAAACGCGAACTCTGTCGACTCAGCCTCACCCTTCGCTTCCGGTGCTGCCCCCGTGTCTGGAGTGACGTCATCGGCAGCCTCCGAGCAAACTGCCCTAGCTAATGACAGCCGATTACTTTTACGGATGATTTGATCAATGTGTTTATTTTTTATGACGTCATCAGAGCGTACTTTATAAGTGACAGTACCGGTGCGCTCAGTGACTACACCGGGCTTCCACTTGACAATATTTTTCTTGAAATCTTTAACGAGGACCTCGTCCCCTTCTTTGACTTGTCTAACCACACCACCGGCGCTACGTACCTGTGCCTCCTGGGCTGTCTCCACAAAATCAGCAGTGCGCGGGCGCAGCATGTCAAGTCGAGAACGCAGTCTCCGTCCCAGCATTGCCATCGCCGGTTCGCGCTGCGTGCTGGCGTGCGCTGTGTTGCGATACTGAAACAAAAACTTACACAAAGCTCGTTCCGGGTCTTCACATTCGATTGTAGCTTTCTTTATTGCCTTTTTGACTGTTTTTACTGCATTCTCGGCGGCACCATTACTGGCCGGGTGGTATGGTGCTGTAAGAATGTGCTTCACGCCGTTACCTCCCAAAAATATTTTAAAATCCCGCGACGTAAATGGAGGGCCACCGTCTGTGACAATTTGCTTTGGCAAACCAAATCTGGCAAAACATTCTCGTAATTTGGATGTGACTTTGCCGGCTGATGTTCCTGTCTTCATTGGGAATACCTCGATCCACTTTGAGTGCGCATCAATAATAAGAAAATAGCTCATACCTCCAAACTCAAGAAAATCTGCGTGAAGTCTCGCCCACGGCTCGGCTGGCCAGACATAGGGCACCGGCGGCGCATGCGGGGGCGCATCGCGAACCGCATTGCACGCAGTGCAGGCGCGTGCCTGCGCCTCGATGTCAGCGTCAATAAGCGGCCACCATACATAGCTCCGGGCTATTTGCTTCATGCGCACTACACCTGGATGACCAATGTGTATTTCTTGTAATATGTGTGCTCGTAGTGTAGTCGGAATGACCACACGATACCCCCACACAATACACCCATGATCTAAATGCAGTTGGTCTTTCCTGTGGAAGTAAGGTTTTTCATTTTCCACCTCAGTACCTGATGGCCAACCGCTCATAAGATACCCATATATTATTCTTAGCACAGTATCGCTTTTAATCGCCTTTGCTATGTCTTTGTGACTTATGGGGAAACTGTCTTCTACAAAATGTACGTAAGCGGCGTCATCCAATTTCGAATCCTCTTTATCTTTTTGCAATGGCAACCTTGACAAAAAATCGGCGTTACCATTACGTTCTGAAGACACAAACTTAATATCAAACTCATAAGCGGCTAACCTTACAGCATACCTTTGCAGCCGACTAGCAGCAGTCTGAGGAAGACCCTTTTTGGGACCGAAAATATGGCTTAGTGCCATGTGATCCGTCTTCAACGTGAATCGCCGCCCATACACATACTGATGGTGACGGGTCACACCATACACGATGGCGAGAGCCTCTTTGTCCACCTGACTGTACTTACTCTCCGCTGGAGACAGTGTGCGTGAGGCACAGCACACGACGCGCTCGCTGCCGTCCGGGTAGGCGTGCGCCAGCACGGCGCCCAGCCCGTACGAGCTGCTGTCCACTGACAGCAGCAGCGGCAAAGCAGGGTCGTAGTGCGCCAGCACAGGCTCGCGCGTCAGTACTTCTTTAACCCCCGCGTAAGCTGCTTCGCATTCCCGCGACCATCGCCACCTTGATCCCTTTTTTAACAAGGCATACATTGGCTGCAATAACGTACTCATGTTGGGGATAAATCGCGCATAATAGTTAATCATCCCCAAAACGGCTCTCAGTTGGGAGACATTGTGTGGCTGAGGGGCCTTAGCAATTACATCAATTTTACTTTTATCGGTATGCAAGCCGTGTTTATTTATTCGAAATCCTAGATAAGAGACTTCGTCCTTGAAGAAATCGCATTTCTCGAATTTAACTCTCAGACCCGCTTCTTGTAAACGCGACAATACAGCTCTTAAATTCGCCAAATGCGTCTTCTTGTCAGGCCCCGTGAGACAAATGTCATCAATAAAACATACACAGTTAAGACCGCTTAGGGTCTCTTCGATTAATTTTTGAAACATTTCAGGAAGGCATTTTAAACCAAATGGGGCCCTACGGTACACAAATGTACCTACATGGGTAGTAATAGCAGTTAACGGTTGCGAACCTTCGTCTAAAATACACTGTAAATAAGCATGCTTAAGGTCTATTTTACTATACTGTTCTCCCCCACTAAGCGCGGCGAACAACTGTTCCACGCGTGGCAGCGGATAGTGAAAATCTTTCAGTACTTTATTTAAAGTTAACTTATAATCGCCACACAACCTAATGGACCCGTCGCGTTTGACGACGGGCACTATCGGTGTGCCGTAATCACTCCGCTCCACTTTGTAGATAACCTGTTCGCGCTGCAGACGCTCCAGCTCGCGCTCCACGGGCGTCCGCAGAGCGAGGGGCAGGGGCCGGGCTTTGATGAATATCGGCGTGTTATCTTTTAAATGCAACTTTAATTTTGTTTTACTACATCCTAAACCAGACTGAAACACTTCCGGATATTCTAACTTAAGTTGATTAATAACCGGATTAATTTCAGTTGTTAAATGATATAGACTAAGCGATTTTATATTTAATTGTCTCATCCAGCTTCGCCCTAGCAACGGTGGGCCGCCGTTGTCAATAATAAACAGCGGAAGCTGGGATGCGGCGTTGCCGCACTGCACTTTCACTAAAACATAACCGAGTGGGACGATAGCCTCCCCGGTATATGAATGGAATTTGTTATTGTCGCGATTTATAATTAAATGCGAAAGGTGGTTATCATAAAATATTTTATTCACAGCCGATATTCTACTGCCGGTGTCTATTTCAAAAGTAACTTCAGTGTTTTCTACTATTAACATGTAACTGTATGGCCCATCTTTATAATTACTCTTAAATGCTACGACTTGAAATAAACAATCACTAGATTCTGAATCGGAACTGTCATCAATGAAATTTTGGTACCTTGATCCGCGGGCATCCTTATCACTTTTAGAGCACACTACAGAGAGATGACCTTTGACACCGCACTTGTCACACACATACGATTTATATCTACACTTGTTCGACGTATGGGCTCCTTTTCCGCAACGTCTGCAAGCGCCTGCCGCGCGGCGGCGCCCCGTCGCCGGCGCCTGCTGCGCCACGCGATGCACGGCTGCGGCCGCGGCAGCGCCCTGCCCGAGTCCCGCCGTGCTGGCGGTCGCCGACAGCGCGACGCCGGCCGCGGCCTCCGCCGCATGCCGTTCTGCCGCCTCCAGCGCGAGCGCCAGCTCCACTGCTTTCTTGTAGTCCAGCGATGGCTCCGCAAACAGCCGAGAGCGCATATCCTCACTGCGCAGTCCTGACACGAACTGGTCACGGATATTGTCCTCCAGTGTCTTCCCAAAATTGCAGTGCGTAGCGAGGTGCTTCAAACACTGCAGGAAGGCGCCGACTGACTCGCCCTCGGCCTGCCGCCGCAAACGAAACGTGTGTCTTTCCGCTATCTCGGATCGCTTGGGTTCCAGGTGCGCAGTCACGAGCTCGACGAGTACATCGAAAGTCTTGTCCTCGGGGTTGTCCGGGGCGCACAAGTCGCACATTAACTGGTATGTCCGTGCGCCGACATGCGTCACCAACGTGGCCACGCGTAGTTCGTCTTTGATGTCGTTCAATAAAGTGAATTGTTTTACCAAACGAACATACGCTGACCAATTCCGGCCCTCCTCGAGGTCGAATTCTTGTAATTTCCCGAACGGCATCGTGTTTATTCCCTAAATTCGTCGCCAATGAGGGATACGAGTGCAAACAAAGACACGTAATATACGAGACTGATTTATTTAAATATGTAGGGTGTGCGCACATTTACCATTTGTCCAGATACCCACATAAAACCTATGTAAATACATTACACCCTAAAACTGAAAGGGCTGTAACTTCGTAACGGTTAGAGATAGCCATTATGTGTTTGAACAAATATTATAATGGGCGTCGGTACCCGAGTAGAGCGAACCTGCGAGACCGAGCGGAGCGAAGGTGGGAGGTGGCGAGCGAAGCGAGCCGGCGACCTGCGTAGCGTAACGAAGTTTGAGTGGGTGAAGCGTAACTCACGGGCGACGACAAGCAAACTTTAGGGTAATGATTTTTTTAATGGGAAAAGGTCTGAGTTAGATTTTTTTTTTGTAAAGTGAAATATCTACCACCACAAGCACGCGAGGTGCTTGCACATCGCGCAACACGCAAATACTAGTTATACTATATAAAGCTCAATTACCACTGACTCTGACTGACTGACATAATTGTTCTCCCAGATGGTGGAAGGGGAGGTGGGTATATTTTGACAGATTCCGGTGACCTCCGTAGCGTAACAAATAACCCCCCCGTTTTCGGCGCCCTTACCCCCCCTCCCTATCGTATCTCGGAAACTATAAAGCGGAACGCATAGAGGAGGCTCTGAAAAGTAAAAACCATTTTTAAATCTCCCCCCCTTTGAACATTTTTTTTTTCAGATTCGTGAAAACAGGGACAGAGATGGTCAAAATAATTTTCAAAAACTCCCTCCCCCCGCTTTTTTAAATTAATGCACGCGCAACACCTAAATACTAATCTATTAGTAATTGTGTATATGCATCAAACAAATCTAACACAACAAAGAATTCACCACCTGCCATTGTTGCAAATACTTCTTCAGGCTTTGGTAGTGGATAACAATAAACTTTAATATTTGGATTGACAGAACGCTTAAATAATAAATTACAGATTTTATGCAACACTTCATCCATTACCTTTTCAAAACTATCATTCAACCTTGAAGGAGGTCTATATCATATATACCCTTTCCGTTACAGGCTGTATAAGCTAGATTACCACTGACTGACTCACTGACATAGTTGTTCTCCCAGATGGTGGATGGGGAGCGGGGTATATTTTGACAGATTCCGGTGACGTCCGTAGCGTAACAAGTAACTCTCACGAGTAGGGGAAAAGAGCCAAACGCCCCCTATTTGCCCCCCCTCCCTGTCTTATCGCGGAAACTAAGAGACCCGTGTTCTATTTTTTTACGGATTCGTATACAGGAGGCTCGGAAAAGTAAAAATCATTAATCAAAACTCCCCCCTCCATCATATCTCCGAAACTAGGACACGTAGCAGATTTTTGATTTTTCGCTGTCAAAAATAGAATTATTGATTTGGGGCGTTGAAATTTGTACATCCCTCTCCCCTCCTCTCCCCAACCTCCCCTAAAATTGAAAGGGCTGTAACTTCGTAACGGTTAGAGTTATCCATTATGTGTTTGAACAAATATTAAAGTAGGCGTCGGTACCCGGTACCCGGCACCGGATAGGTACGAAACCTATCCGGTGGTCCTGTGTGGAGCGAAGCGAGCCGGCGACCTCCGTAGCGTAACGAAGGTTGAGTGGGTGAAGCGTAACTCAGGGGCGACGACAAGCAAACTTTAGGGTAATGTTTTTTTTAGTGGGAAAGAGTCCGTTTGTTTGTTTTTTTTTTTTAACTACCTATTGGTGTTTTAAAAGTGAAAGATTTACCGCCACACGCAAATACTAGTTTTATTATAATATTGTTATTGAAAGTTTTGCTTGAATAAACACATACAATTATTTGGCAAAACAAGGCAGATAGAGGTAAGTGACGTCACATAACAAACATGACATGAATGGTCGCGTCAGTCACGAACTGTCGTAGAAAATGGTACGAGATTAATTTTTTTTTTGAGCGACAAGCAATAGTTGAACTTATCTTTTAATTATTTTCTTGGGTTGATAGTACTGTATTTTGTTGATATAAGTGAAGAATAAATTACGATTTATTCTTCGTTCGTCCTAAAGTTTTGTCCCACATTCCAAAAAAATCTTAGTTCGTCCCATATCACTATTGAAGGTTTGCTTCGTCCCAAATTACAAGAACTTAAAAGGTACATTCATCAAAAAAAAAAAAATTGCATCACGGGAGCTAGCGTGAAGTGCTAGGCTGTCATACATTTAGGATTGTATTCTGTTCGCGACACGTTCTTTTAAGTTATGGCCAGTAACCTCAAGAAAACTACTAGGCTAGCATGAGTCAAAGATGGTATTGCATTGTATGCAGGCTGGGCTGGTGTCCGCGACTCCACGTCCAAAATTAAATAATAGTATTTATTACTAGCTGACAGACAGATAGCAGACCTATTCTTAAAATACATACCACCTTGAACTCATGCCAGCCTAGTACTTTTTGTTTGTGCCATATATCCCTAAATGGCTACAATCGGGATTTTTTAACCCCCAACGCAAAAAGAGGTGTGTTATAAGTTTGACCGCTATTTGTGTCGGTCTCTAACACCGTAGCTCAAGACGTTAGGCTGAGTGTTTGTTGCATGCATGCAGGCAAGCAAGCATTGTTGCTTGGCAGAGACCTCTTTTGCAGGCTATAAACGCTTCGTCCTGTCTGCTGTGAAACTTAAAAGTACTAGGCTAACATGAGTCCAAGATGGTATTTAAATAATTCATTACTAGGCTAGCATGAGTCCAAGATGGTATTTATATAATTAACTAGCTGTGCCCGCGGTCTCACCCGCGGTGAAAAAGTTAGCACACGTCAGGACGTCAGCACATCAAGCTACTACAATTTCTCAAATTTCTTTATTACATTTTAAATTTTATCGCTATAGCATTAAGTTTACGGTTGATTGGGAAAATTTGTCAATTTCGGGCAGCTCCGCACAGACGCCAGTCTGTACAGGAACTGAAACTTGGAAAAAAGAATGACATCAAATTTTCAAGAACATTTTTTTCATGTTTTGATATGCGTTGCAATGCACCTTTCCAATGCAATTTTCCTACCTACCTACCTCCTTATACTTTATACTGCTCTACCCTATCACCTACCTACGTACCCTACTTACCTGCCTACCCTACCTACCTAACGTACCTACCCTACCTGCCTAATTACCTACCCTACCTGCCTAATTACCTATCCTACCTGCCTAATTACCTACCCTACCTGCCTGCTTACCTACACACCTCGTTTAAATAAATACTTGAATTTATGCTGACCTAGTACTTTTGGTCGCCAAAAAGACGATTTTATTCAAAATTCGGGAAAAAAATATTTGAGTTATTTGATCATCACATCATGCGGGAATAACGTATTTTTCCGGGATCAAAAGTAGCCTATATGTTAGTCCAGGTTATACGAGTAAGCTATCTTAATATCAAATTTAATTTAAATCCGTTAAGCCGTTTGAGCGTGAAGGAGTAACAACAAACACACATACAAACATTCGCCTTTCTACTATTAGTGTGATTATTAGTAGCCAGTTTAAAATACTTACCACCTTGAACTCACGTCAGCCTAGTACTTTTTGGGGTACGTAATTTGCGCTATAATTAATCGGGATTCCCATTTGCCGCTAGTGGTGACAAAGCCGGAGGTGACGATTGGGAATAGACGGATACAGAAGGTGCCGATTGTACAAAACAGTAAGTTTAGGCCCGTCTCGGCTCGCTCTCACGCGCTTGCTGTTGCAGGTGTTCGCGTCTGACTCCGCGTGGACCGTGGTGGACGAGGCCATACAGATCCTGGGCGGCATGGGCTTCATGAAGGCCACGGGACTGGAGCGCGTGCTGCGCGACCTGCGCATCTTCCGCATCTTCGAGGGCACCAACGACATCCTGCGCCTGTTCGTGGCCCTCACGGGCATCCAGTTCGCCGGCTCGCACCTGCAGGAGCTGCAGCGCGCCTTCAAGAACCCCACGGCACACCTCAGCCTCATCTTCAGCGAGGCGGGGCGGCGCGCGGCCGGCGCGGTGGGCCTGGCGCGCGGGCCCGACCTGGCCCCGCACGTGGCCCCCGAGCTGCGGCCGCTGGCGGCCGAGCTGGGCCGCTGCGTGCTGGAACACGGCCGCAGCGTGGAGGCCGCGCTGGTGCGCCACGGCCGCAAGATCGTGGACGAGCAGTTCATCCTCAACCGCTTGGCGTCGTCCGCCATCGACGCGTACTCGGCGGCCGCCGTGATGTCGCGCGCCAGTCGCGCCGCGCGCCTGCGCCTGCCGTCGGCCGCGCACGAGCTGCGCCTGGCGGAGGCGTGGGCGGAGGAGGCGGTGACGCGCATGCCTGCGCTGCTGGCGGCCACGCGCGACCCGCGCTCGCTGCGTCAGTTCGCGCGACTGGCCGACATCGGCAGCGCGGTGGCGGCGGCGGGAGGCCAGCCCACCAACAACCCGCTCAACCTGTGATCGTGCGAACGTCTCCTAGTGTAAATTTATTTTTCGAAGTGTGTACATAATAATTTAGCGAAATATAAATTATATTTTTTTATCGACGCGCTGACCGTTCACTTTCAGGTTCGATCGGCCTATTTCGATTTAATATAAAACGAGACAGCGTCGCGATTGTCGTCTTTGTCGCATCTTGATATATTTTAGTAATGAAACACTAACATAAAACAAATGTACATAATTATCATGTTAAGGCTAAGTCAAGTAATTGCTATTCTCGGTCGTAGTCATCTAGATGTAGTCGTCAGGCGATTAAATGATACAATTAATAATGTCATTATTCGCAATACCTACTATTGACAATACTGTACTGCACCCTGTGCTGATTCTCTAAACTAAGTCAGAAAATCAGGAGATTATGTATACGTCGCGTATTTTTTCATAAACGTACACTGATTTTATACATAACATTTGATAAAGAAGCCCACAATATTAATGAGCAGTGTTTCAACAATTTCATTAACAGGTATTTAATTCAGTTGGTGACCGATAAGATTGCTACACGAATCTCTTTGTGAAAGTAAATGATCTTTAGTAAGATTATCTACCTCTCTACTCGAAACATCTGTAAAAATTACCTATCGACAGTGAAAACTTATTATTATGTATGAAATATTTTTATTGTTAATATTCGAAGTTGTTTTTTTACAATCGGAATGAATTAATATGATCGAATTGAATGGTGCAGTTCTGTAATGAATTATATTAAATAAGTAAGTAAATAAATTATAACCATATCTTTTAAGTTGTTTTATTTCGTTTTTTCGTCTACACTGGCGTGTACAAAATCGAACCGCCACTGATTTAAGACAAGATAACTTAAAAAATAATGAAAGGTGAGTAAAGAGTAGAGTACCTGGAGCATTTGGTAGTACCGCTTTGTGACATGTTCTGCAAACAAACGCGCGAAGTTATGTAACACTAGCGGTGTCTCGCGACCTTCGTCCGCGTGAAATTATTATAACAGTATCATTTCCCTATTTAGATCGGATTTTGTTAACAAAATCAAGGGCTTGTGTGACTGACACTGGCAGAGCCACTATCAGGGATTTTAATTTTGATAACACAAAAATTTTGTCGCAAATTAGTCGACAAATATCAGATTTGGTCGGTCACTGGTTCAAAAGTTATAAGGGTTTATAGGTGGCCGATCTGGAGAGAGCCTACCCCAGCAGAGCCACTTTTATATCTCAAAAACTAGAGCACCTAGCGAAGATCTGTTTTCTCCCATATTTAATCGCTAATTAGTCGCCTAATATCAGAATTGGTCGGTCACTGATTCAAAAGTTATAAAGGTTTATAGGTGGCCCATCTGGAGAGAGCCTACCCCAGCAGGGCTACATTTATATCTCAAAAACTAGGGCACCTAGCGAAGATCTGTTTTCTTCCATATTTAGTCGCTAATTAGTCGCCAAGTTACAGATTCAGTTGGTGTGTCATTAAAAAGATATTAAAGAATTCAATAGCGAAATAAATTTTGCTAGTCAACTGATGTTTGAATCACATCACATGAAACAAATATGGCTTCTAAGAAAAATACAATTGTTATTTTTTCGATAAAAAAACACTACCAAATATAATTGCATCACTGCATACCGTTTTAGCCGGATAATACTTTGTGGGGCAGCCAATCAGTGGCCAGCTAGCCAGCTACACTCGCAGGAGTTTACGCCCCTATTTACTATGTGTGCCGTTCATATACACGAAAATATGCATCAGTGTGCGTAAATTTATCAATGGAAATTAGGCCGGCTGCGGCCTTGCCTAGACGGCCGGGAGCGAGCGTCGTAGTATTTATCAGTTACGTCACACGGCCGCGACAAGTTGCTATAAGTGTTATAACAAGAGTTTTTTTATTTTTTATTAGTATAGTTCTAATAAATGCATTTGTTGCGTTTTCGGTAGGAATGGTAGGGTAGGCTAGGCTTAATTGCCTCTATGGACGGCACGCCCCTGGCGGGACCAGTCTTCATATTAACCCGAAAGGGCAGAGGTTCCAGATTAAGTAAGGCTTACATATGTCTTTTCATTTGTTTCACGACACGGGCCATGCACTTGGAACTCGTGACGAGTCTTTCCACAAATGACTATATTCTAGCATTAAAACGTTTTATTTGTAGACGAGGTAAACCTTGCACCATCTTTTCCGATAACGGCAGGAATTTTGTCGGCGCGGATAAAGAATTTCCTGTATTCCTAGAAAAGGGTTCAGAAGATATCATTAATTATGCTTCCAATAACAACATTGAATTCAAATTGATTCCTCCTTATTCTCCACATTTTGGCGGATTGTGGGAGAGTGGGGTGCGGTCATGCAAGCATCACCTGAGACGCATAGTGGGTAACGCACGACTGACTTACGAGGAATTTTCCACAGCTTTGACACAAATCGAAGCTGTCTTAAATTCCCGTCCAATCTCACCTCTTTCCTCGGACCCTTCTGACCTTACCCCTCTCACTCCCTCCCATTTCCTCATTGGCCGACCGTTGACGCAGGGGCGTGCCGTCCATAGAGGCAATTAGGCCTAGCCTACCCTACCATTCCTACCAAAAACGCAACAAATGCATTTATTATAACTATACTAATAAAAAATAAAAAAACTCCTGTTATAACACTTATAGCAACTTGTCGCGGCCGTGTGACGTAACTGATAAATACTACGACGCTCGCTCCCGGCCGTCTAGGCAAGGCCGCAGCCGGCCTAATTTCCATTGATAAATTTACGCACACTGATGCGTATTTTCGTGTATATGAACGGCACACATAGTAAATAGGGGCGTAAACTCCTGCGAGTGTAGCTGGCTAGCTGGCCACTGATTGGCTGCCCCACAAAGTATTATCCGGCTAAAACGGTATGCAGTGATGCAATTATATTTGGTAGTGTTTTTTTATCGAAAAAATAACAATTGTATTTTTCTTAGAAGCCATATTTGTTTCATGTGTTGTGATTCAAACATCAGTTGACTAGCAAAATTTATTTCGCGATCTTCAGTGTTTTGATTTTTTTAATATCTGACGTTTGTAATTCGTTTTGAACGTATAGTAGTGTAAATATTATTTGTTGTATTTGTTTATTAACTTAGAAATGGTGTTCTGTTGTGAAGTTTGCGCTGTTAGTGTGTTTGTTAAAAGTTAAAAACAGTAAGTATTCACAATCGTTTAATGATAAGATTCAAGTTGTGTCCAAAGAAAGATGTGTAGGTACCCGAATTACGAGAATTAACCCAAAATTCATCGTCATTTCAAATTAATCTTTCTTCTGTTTGCATTGTCAGAAAATCGTGATTTGAACCTTGATTAATGCGGAGTTCTTGTATTTATAACTTTGGTTTTAATAGGCTTATTTTAAAGGTTTGTTTTTCAAATATTCCGGTCAGAAAACTCTACCTTTTTTTTTGTTTACAGCGCACTCTGTTTTATTTTTTAGAATTTTTTGTAGCGGAGCGACATCCTTCGTTCTTGTATTGACAGAATTCCATTGAAATTCCTGATATTTAAGCTAGATGGCGTTGTTTCTCATACACTTACTAAAAACACCAGGGGTGGGTGCGGTGGGCCCGGAAGGGTAAGTGAATATATCAATAGATGTGAGTACTTTGAGGGTCATCTTAGCGTGGCCTACCTTCCGCGGGGAACCACTGCACGCCACTGCGTTGACGTCGCCACCTTCGAGAGATGTTACAGACCAGCCGACTTCAAGATTAACACGCTACGAACGCATCGAGCAGCTGCGGCAGCACTTCTGGCGGCGCTGGTCCACTGAATACGTGTCGGAGCTGCAACTGCGAACCAAATGGAAGACCAAGCAGGATGACGTCACTCTGGGCAGCCTTGTCCTCATTAAGGACGACCAGCTGCCACCGTTAAAGTGGCGGCTAGGCCGCATTCTGCGTATATTTCCAGGAAAGGACGGCGTGGCTCGAGTGGCTGACATCCACACAGCTACCGGGACAATCAGACGAGCCTTCTCCAAGATCTGCCCGCTGCCACCGCAGCCTGTGAGCGACGACGCCTGACTCCGTGCCGAGAACCATTTTGGAAGCCGTGCTTCCAAGGCCAGCGGCATGTCCACGCCAACTGCTAGCGCCACCTATTGTCGAGGTGCGCTCAACTTGGTGCGGACTGGCGCCGCTCCCACGACATCTGCCGGCGAGGGGAGTCACCAAATCTTCGGTTCATTCCATCATTCGGTCTCATTCTCAACTTCACTCAACCGTGCCTATAAAAGGCTTTGCATTGTATCGATTCATTCCTTCTCATTCTATCTCCACTCCAGCAACACATAGATAGACCGCCTCCCGCGACCGCCACGGCGGACTGACCAAACTTGTAACCAGCTAAGCGTTTAACAATATATGTATCAAATTACCACGTTGCATCATTTACGACGGAAACAGACCTGATCCCAAACACTGGGTGATCTCAGATATTTTGAGGTTGAATAACTTCTCGGTGAATTGACTTACGACTTAAGAGTAGTAATAAAAAGTGTTTATTATTTTATGTTCTATCTAAATAATATGTTTATTTTCGTTGGCTTGGACTTTTGAAAATAGCCCAAAAATGTATGGAGGCTGCCGATCTCTTATTAGAGACTGTAAATGACATTTAGGCTACATTTCGTGTTTTTGTATATAAATTGGATAATTTATTTTATTGAACTAACTTATTTTTCTTACAGTATAAGTAAGGTGTATATCTAGATAGCATTTATAGGTTATGTTTTTTCTAAGAGGAGATTTTGACATTAGTACGTTTAAGTCGTTTACCTTAACGTATTGTCTGTGCGTCGGTCGTATTGTAAACCCTGAACCTGAATTTGACAAAAATGGATATGAATAATATTTATGTTATGTACGGAATATGATAAATTTGTTTGTAATGGATCTAAAGATAGTACCTATATGAATACTAAAAAACTAAATATGAAAATTGAATACGAAAGACAATATTGTTTAAAACTTATCAAGAAAGAAAATTCTTAGACATAAGACTAGGCAATAAGGGCCGCATTCCGAATTACGCTGTAATCGCTTTGAGCGTCCATAAACCCGTTCCGAAATACCGTGAGCGCGATATTGATGTCCCTTGAATCGTCATCGATGACGTCATGACATGCGCCACCTTGCGATTACACCGACCATGCCCCAAATAAATATCACCGTGAGCGCAGAGCGCTGTCAAAAATGACAGTTCTGTTCACAGGTTGTGTTGTTTTGCTAAGGTGGAAGCGCAAGAGTTGCCCGCGAAATTTAAATTTTCTTACGATTTGCAGATCAGTGTAAAGTTGTATGTTGCTGAAAATAACAATCGCACCAGTAACACGTATGAAGTTACAGATTTATAATCATTCAAATCATCAGTACAACCCTCCAAGTTCATTTAACCCCATTGAGTGACTTTTTCATGAAATAGTTATTGAATGGGGTTAATTGAACTTGGAGGGTTGTATGTGCAGCAGAGTCAACCAACATATCGTCCATTTTCAAAAATAGGTCTTGTCAATGGTTTTGGTTTGGGGTTATGTTCACTGTGAACGCGTTCACGAGCGTTCCAAATTGATGACAGCTCGCAGCTGTCATATCCGTGATATCTAAAACGGAACGCAAAATATAGATGTGAGCGCTGTGAGTGATTATTTTGTAATTCGGAATGCAGCCTAGGCCTTCCCTTATGGGCAAAAAAAAAATGACACTGACAGCGAGCCAATTGTCAATCAAATAGTAAACACCACAAAAGTAACCTCAAAAGCGCTTAATTCTACAAGCCAACATCCATCACAAAATAAAGGTTATTTTTTTTAAGCCACTGTATTTATTATTTGAAGTGTAACTTCTGAGTAAGTATAGAAAATCACCCGAAAACTTACCATTACCGTCGGCCAAACATTTAAACGTTGCCATCGACTGGACTTTCGTTGAAAATCTGAGTGAAAAGTAAATAATAATAGTGTTTTAGCACCACTAATAAATAAAAACAATAGGCATACTAAATGGTTAGGTAATTGAAATTTACTTATGGACGAATTCATATACTTAGGTATTTTAGATCAATGCAGCGTATCACTCGGGTATTCTGTGACGTCTGCTCGCCGCGTACGCGGGTGTTAGCGAGATCATGTTCCAAGGGGTCACCAGCAAGTGGCGAAAAGGACAAGACTCCGCTCCGCCGCCTTCTAGACGATGCTAGTTCGTACGGCGAGCCCGCGGAGGAGGCTGTGGAGCCGGAGTTGCGCTGGGCGACGCAGCCGTACGCGGCGCGCGCACATGCGAGACGGGACGCGCCGCGCGTGGAGCCGCGTGACACCGCCGTGCTACTGTTCCCGGGGCAGGGCGCGCAGGCGGTGGGCATGGGCCGTATGCTGCTGGCCATTCCTGCCGCCAAGCAGCTGTACGAGCTGGCCTCCAGTGTCGTTGGGTAATTTATTGTATATTATTACAGGACACTATTGCAATAGATGCTTGCTGCACAGATTTCACTGTCCAACTTGAATACATCAGTCACACACAACATAATCCTTGATGGGTTTTGCAAAGGCCTACTCATAGTTCACCAACCCTTTTGAAAAAAGCATTTTCAGCTTTTCAAATTTTTTCTTTTTGTAACTATTAGTTATTTTTTGTCCCCTTAAAATCTTATTTGGCCTATTAGGCACTTATGTGCAAAGTCCTACAAACAGAATACTTGTTTTGTGATATCGGCTGTCTCTCCAATCCTTCACCCTTAACTATACTGATCTGTTCCGATTTTCCGTGCCTCGGGTCGCTAGTCCAAGGGGATGGCGAAGTAGACCGAGATTTTAGGCACCGGACCAACTTAGGATAGATGAAATGGCGACAGGTCACTGGTTCCGTGATTACACATGTCGTGCTGTGAAGAAGATAGATAAAAAACATTGCAAGAAGCCGAGATGAGCATGTTGAGGTGGGTGTGTGGTGCTATAAGAATGGTTGAAATAAGGAATGAGTGTATTTGAGGATCCCATTGTACAAATTAACCACAATCATCATGCTCTATAATCGTTGCAGCTGGGACGTGGCGCGCGTGTGCGCCGAGGGCCCCGAAGACGAGCTGGCGCGGCGTTGCCAGACCGCCGTGCTGGTGACGTCATTGGCGGCGCTGGAGCGCGTGCGCGAGGAGCGGCCGGGCGCCCTGGAGCGTGTGCGCGCCGCCGCCGGTTTCTCGCTCGGCGAAATTGCCGCGCTCGTGTTCGCTGACGCGCTGTCGCTGGAGCGCGCGCTGCGCCTTGTCGAGTTGCGCGCAGCAGCCATGCGAGCCGCGGCGGCCGCGCGGCCCGGTGGCATGCTCACCGTGTGGCTGGCGTCCGACGCGCGCCTGAACTTCGCGCTATTGCGGGCGCGCGAGTTTGCGGCCGAGCGCGGCGTGGACGGGCCCGTGTGCCAGGTGGCCAACTACCTGTACCCGGCCTGTAAGGTGGTGGCGGGCGACGAGGAGGCGCTGCGCTTCCTGGAGCGGCGCGGTGGCGAGTTCGGCATCCGGCGAGCGGCGCGCGTGCGCGTGGAGGGCGCCTTCCACACACCGCTGATGGCGCGCGCGGCGGCGGCGATGCGCGAGGCGCTGCGAGCGGTGGAGCTGCGCGCGCCGCGCCTGGCGGTATTCTCATGCGTGGACGCTAGCGTGTACCGCGACGCGGGCGGCGTGCGGCGGCAGCTGGCGCGACACGTGACGCGGCCGGTACGCTGGGAGCAGACGCTGCACGCGCTGTACGCGCGGCCGCGCGGCGACTCGTTCCCGCTCACGCTGGCGCTGGGCCCGGGCGCGGCGCTACGGTCCACGCTGCGGCAGGTGAACGCGCGGGCGTGGGACTCCTCGCTTCAGATCGACGTGTAGCCTGTAGAGAGGCCGCTGTCGGCACGAGATACGATCCGACCGACGCGCCGTGAGAGGAGCCGCCGAGAATGTAATAATTAATTACTCGTTTGCAAGGAAAGTATTGCATCGGACATCTGTATTTTTCTAAATGTTAGTCATAGATTTAGGATCTGTATAAAGTAAGATAACCGAAAAAAAAAACAACATTTTAGTATTAAATAATATTGCAATATATTCAATAAATAATCGATGTAAAGGACATTGTGACACAAACCAAATCCTGTTCTGCAAAACTAATGCCGCGTACTTTGCGTCATGTTATCGTGTACAAAACATGGTTTACTAAGTAAGGCCAGGCTGCAGCAAATTTTAAGATTTTTAAAAGTATGAAAATCTAATTAAATATGAGTTTTTAATAAATAAAAATCGTCTTATAGAAATTGAACATATTAACCGTCAAGTAAATCGTGAAGATAGAAACGCGATTTAGAATAATTGGCTCCATAATAGTACATTATTCCAAATTAAAAAAAAAACAGCCAAGTGCGAGTCGTACTCACACGCACATAGGGTTCCGTAGCACCAAACAATATAATAAAAATATTTTGAAGGCATTCGTTCATAAATGTTGTATTGTTTTACATTCATCAACAAAACTAAATTTGTTTTTCATAGTATGTTAATGAAAAACAAAGTTGTTGCTGCAGTTTGATGAAAAAGTCCCATATCTCAAAAAATAAACATCAAATCTTATTCAAACCAATTTTGGTTGAAAGTTTTTTTTTTACGTTCTATAATCCTATATTTTTGCCAGAATTTTTCTCCTCTTACTTTAGAAATTAGAGGGGGGGGCACACATTTTACCACTTTGGAAGTGTTTATCTTTCAAACGATTGACTTTGAGAGAAAATGGTTTTAGAAACCTCAATGTCATTTGTAAAGACCTATCTATAAACACCCGCACGCACCGCACGTATAGACACCGCACCGCACGTATAGGTTTGATGAAAAAAATATTTTTTAGTTTCAGTTCCATGTATTAATCATATATTTTTTTATTTTTGGAAAATCAAAAATTACAGGCACTGTTTTGTGGCACAATCTTATATAGAGAAAGGTGTCTGAAGTAGGAAGGTCCTGAGTTACAGATCACCTCTCTGGCTTACTATAACATTTTAGTAGCTAAATTTTTTGTCAAGATGCTAAAGAAAAACTTTAAATTAGAAATAGGTAAACAAGAACTTAAAATTAATTATTTGAAGACATTTTTAAACATAATTAAGTAAAACAAAATATGAAATTGGTATAAAAAACATCAACTTAATGAAACCTTATGTATGACATATTTACTAATAGTTCAAAATTAAAAAAGAAACTTAGTATGAAATATGCTTCCAAGCATAATAAAAAATATGGATTGTACAAAAAAGTGGGTTAGGATGTTGATGAGTATGTAGGTACATACAGCACAAAAATAAAAAGGAATGAATTAAAAGGATGAAAGTGTAAATGGGGTGATGAAAGTGCATTGATGCAATGTGTGAGTAGCTGTGTGTGTGGGCGAATGTGAGAGTGTAAATGTTTGAGTGTTTATGTGTGAATGTTAGGACACAGGTTTAAGTAACTTTTCTGTGGAAGCGTAGTCAAGACTTAATAGCCAGGTGCGCAATTTTCTTTTACAAATAGCTTTAATATGTGTGAAAATAGATATTTTATTATTAATTGAATTATAAAGAAAAGTGCCAAGAAAGGCGAAAAATTTCTGGGAAAAACTGGTGCTAAAACGGATGATTGGACAAACATTTGCTGATCTTCTATTTTGAGAAAGGAAATCGTGGTCTTTGGGTAGTTCAGAGTGTTTTTTTAATACAGCCATGAGTATGAACAACTGCCGGACCGTTAGAACTTTGCAGTGTTGGTAGAGATCGAAGGTTGGATAGCGTATTGGGAAAATACAACTGACTTTTAATATAGCTCTTTGAGCTCTCTCTAAATTAATTATATACGATTTAGAAGTACCGCCCCAGATGGTGATACAGTAGGGTAGCAAAGACTGGCATAATGCGAAATAAACTAATTTAATTACTGAAGTATCAGATATATGTCGTAGGTTTTTGAATATGTAGATTAATTTGCGGATTCTTTTAACTAAGTTTCAATGTGTTTTTGGAAGCTGAGACGGTAGTCTATTATTATGCCAAGATATTTGATAGATTCCGTTTTTTGTAATACAGGACAACAACAATTGTTGATTGAATAACATGAGTGTGCTTTCAAGTTGAAGTTTGGTTGATCCTGTGGTCTAAGGAAATATGTCATGTATTTCGTTTTATCGACATTTAGGGTAAGTAAGTTAGCAAACAACCATTTATACACTGTATTGAAGCCTTGTTGAGCATAATGTTGGACCTCAACCCACGTATCAGCATCGAATACCAAAGCAGTATCATCCGCAAAAGTGATGATCTTTCCGTTTTGTAGCTTAATATTACACAAATCATTTATATAAACTAAGAATAACGTTTGGCCGAGGATGCTGCCTTGTGGAACGCCGTACTGATTAGGTAGTTCTTCACTGATCCAATTGTCTATTTTAGTCATTTGAGTTCGGTCGGACAAGTAGTCTGTAAAAAGTTGAAGTGATCGACTTCTCACCCCCATATTATCTAATTTTTTTATCAAAATGGGAACAGATACTGTGTCAAATGCTTCGCGACGGAACAATAGCGTCATTCTATTTTTAAATCGCACCATAAACAAAAACCAAGGTCCCAAAACTATTAAACGATTAGCGGACGTAGCTCTTGAAACAGATGTTAAGAATATAGAATTTAGTAAGATCTACAGCATGACCGATGTAATCATCAACAAACTTTTTTGTACACTCGCTAGGTCAAGCTATAAACGATAACACAAAACAAATCCCGACACCAAGACGTAAAATAATTTTGAAGCCCTGGATAACAGCGGGTCTACTTAGATGCATGCGAAATCGAGATCAACTACATATCAAAACCTTAAAGAATCCAAACAATGAGGTAGCACTTTGCATTTACAAAAGGTATAGGAATTCTTGCAACGATATTTTAAAGAAAGTAAAACCAAGTTACGAGCAAGATATAATTAAAAAAGCTGGTAAAAATAACAAAAAACTTTGGGAAGCAATTAAAAATATAACGTATACTAATAAAACCAAACAGCAATCCACACAACTTATTTCAATTGAAAATCCTACTGAATCAATAAATGCAGTAAATTCATTTTTTGCAGGTGTAGGTAAAAAATTATCGGAAAAATTACTTTCACAAAATATTAATTTGGTCAATGCAGAACCCTATAGTCAGCCAAGTATTTCTTCCCAGAATTCCTTTGTTCTTCTACCAACCGACGAAGAAGAAATACGGTCTTTAATTTTTAATTTAAAAAACGAGTGTGCAGTTGGCGTCGATAATATATCCGGACATTTTTTAAAACGATTTGCTGATATTATTGTTCCTCCACTTACATTCATATGCAATCTCTCTTTCTCTTCTGGGGTATTTCCATGTGCCTTCAAGAAATCCAAAATTATACCCATATTTAAATCCGGAGACCGATACTGTATCAACAATTATAGACCAATCTCTATACTCCCAACGCTTTCAAAAATCTTAGAACGATTAATGTATTCCAGACTTACTAATTATCTTGAACATAATTCACTCTTATCTCCATCACAATTTGGTTTTCGATTGTTAGGTCTACAGCTGAAGCCGTCCATGAACTAACTGATCCCATTTTCCCATTTTCCCTCAAAGTTGTTTGAAAGATAAACACTTCCAAAGTGGTAAAATGTGTGTCCCCCCCCTCTAATTTCTAAAGTAAGAGGAGAAAAATTCTGAGAAATTTTTAGGATTTAAGAACGTAAAAAAAACTTTCAACCAAAATTGGTTCGAATAAGATTTGATTTTTATTTTTTGAGATATGGGACTTTTTCATCAAACTGCAGCAACAACTTTGTTTTTCATTAACATACTATGAAAATAAATATTAGTTTTGTTGATGAATGTAAAACAATACAACATATGAACGAATGCCTTCAAAATATTTTTATTATAGTGTTTGGTGCTACGGAACCCTATGTGCGTGTGAGTTCGACTTGCGCTTGGCACTCGCGATGGGCGCTGAAGCAGCTGGACCGGGAGCTCCTCCTGGAAGCCTCGATCGTGCAGGCCTGGGTGACATCACCGGTCAGGCCTGCCGGCGTCAACAATGAGGCGGGTTGGTTCCAGGAGGCCATGTCCGAGATATGTGACGTGGCAATGCCCCGGGTTCGGTCAGAGAGCGCCCGGCGTCAGTTGTACTGGTGGTCGCGAGAGCTGTCGTCTCTGCGCGAGGCGTGCGTCGCTGCGCAGCACCTGTACGCCAGGCATCGCAGGCTCCGCATCCGCCCTCCGGATGCGGCGGCCATTGAGGCGGAGCTGTATGAGAGATACAGAGCGGCGAAGACCGCCCTCCAAGAGGCTGTCCTGCGGGCCAAGGAAGTGGCCCGCGAGGAGATGCTGGAGACTCTCGACAGAGATCTGTGGGGGCGCCCTTATAAGATGGTGCGGGACGCACCAGGGCCCCTCCGCTGACGCAGAGTCACCGGCCTGAGCTCGTGGAGGACGTGGTGAGCGCTCTGTTACGCGCCTATGGCTCCGCCGCTTGCGGTGCTGGAAGCGGACCACTCAGAGGATGATGACGACATCCCGGAAGTGACCGGGGTAGACCTGAGAGTGGCGGTAGGCAGGCTTAAGGCCAAAACTGCCGCCCCGGGACCCGATGGCTTGCCTGGCAAAGCTTGGGTCCTGGCCTTGAAGGCTCTCGGGCCCCGACTGGAGGCGCTCCTAAGCGCATGCTTGGAGAGGGGCCAGTTACCGTTTCGTTGGAAGACGGGGAAGCTGGTCCTCGTACGGAAGTCAGGGCGCCCTGCGGTCTCTCCGTCCGCATACCGGCCCATCGTGTTGCTCGACGAGGTGGGCAAACTCTTTGAAAGAGTCATTGCCAACCGCCTCGCCGGGCACCTGGCGGAGATGGGGCCGGATCTTGCGGTACACCAGTTTGGTTTCCGCAGGGGGCGCTCGACGGTGGACGCCATCATGCGCGTGAGAGCCCTCACGACGGGGGATGCGGTGGAGTGGTCTTGGCGGTGTCTCTCGACATCGCCAACGCCTTCAACACCATGCCCTGGAGCTGCATTAGGGAGGTACTCCGGTATCACCGGGTGCCCGTCGTGTGGACGGGGACTACCTGTCGGACAGGTATGTCATTTATCCTGGTTGCAGCGGAGAATGGAACCGGCGAGAGATGTCGTGCGGTGTTCCACAGGGATCGGTTCTAGGACCGCCCTTCTGGAACTTCGGGTACGACTGGGTGCTGCGCGCCGACCTCTCTGACGGCGTCAGCGTAGTTTGCTACGCAGACGACACGCTGGTGCTGGCACAGGTGAGGTCGCACGAGGCGGCGGCCGAGCTAATGACACGCGGGGTTGCGATGGTCGTGGAGAGGATCCGGCAATTGGGTCTCGAGGTGGCATTGTACAAGTCCGAGGCCATGTGCTTTTATGGGCCTCGGAATGCGCCACCGCCGGGATCCATGCTGACGGTAGGAGGGGGTCGTCCTCGACAGCCGGTGAAACTTCGTGGAGCACTTCCGACGTTTGGCCCCCAAACTGGAACGGGCCGGGGCTGCCTTCAAGCGGCTCTTGGTCAACCTGGGGGGTCCAAACACCTCCTGCCGGAGGCTCTACGCGGGGGTCGTGGTCCATGGCCCTTTACGGGGCCTAGGTGTGGGCGCGTTCCTTGAGGCGGCGAGCCGCCCACTACCTGAACGCGCCCCAAAAGGTGGTAGCCGTAAGGCTGGTCCGGGGATACCGCACGATCTCCGGCGAGGCGGCGAGCCTCCTTGCCGGATTGCCGCCATGGGATCTGGAGGCGATAGTCCTCGCGTGCCTGCACGAATGGCGCGTGGAGGCACTACGCCGGGGGGTAACTCCGCTGCCGCGGCAAATTGTCGCTCAGCGGACAGACCTCCGGCGCGATCTCATATGGCGACATGGAGAGAGCGACTGTCGCAACCCCGTGCAGGGCACGCCACAATAGTGGCGATAAGTCTCCTCTTTGAGGAGTGGCTAGAGAGGCGCCACGGCGCCCTCACCTCCCGTCTGACGCAGGTCCTCACCGGAAACGGTTGTTTCGGGAGGTTCCTGCACCGAATCGGGCGGGAGGAAACGCCCGGGTGCTACCATTGTGAGGATCGACCGGAGGACACGGTGGAGATCTGCCCCGCGTGAGCGGAGCACCGCCGTGTCCTCGTAGCGGCGATCGGCGGCGGCGACCTCTCGCTTCCGGCCTTGGTCCGGATCCATGGTCCGGAGCGAGACGGAATGGGACGCTGTCACCTCCTTCTGCGAAGCAGTCATGCTAGCGAAGGAGGTGGCGGAACGTGAGAGGGAGAGAACCTCACGTCCCAGCCGCCGCGGGAGACGCATCGGGCGTCGGGGGCCACGTGGTGGCCCCCGGCCACCGTAGGCGCGGGCCTGTGGACAGGTGAGCTATGGGATAGCTCGCCGTCCGTCCGTCTTATGACGACACGCCGTGTCGACGGCGCGTTCGTGTTCCACGCGCGCCTCAAAGAGAGTCAGCAAACAGGAAGGGGTCCGAAAGGACCGATGCCTGCCAGGGTTGCGGGACTGTTCGAAAGAGATACCGCGGCCCTGGAACACAAAGGGCAAAGGAAGGAACATGGATGGGTTTTAGTCAGTAAAAGTCTGACACTCCCTCCTGCTCAGCCCAGAGCGGGAGGCGTTATTTGATGATTTCCCATCCGAAAAAAAAAAGGGGTTATTAATTATTATAATGTCAAGAATTATTAAATACAATGTCAGGGGTTAGTAATTATAATGTCAAGAATGATTGAATACAATGTCAAGGGTTTTTAATAATAATGTCAAAGATTAAAATGAAATTCCATTCAATTATTAGGAGGTAAGTCGTCGTCTAATTTAAATTTTGAATCAAAATTTTCATTTAAAAGCTCATTCGTTGAGTAGTAACACTTTTGCAATAGAAATTTAAATAGTTTCTTTTTAAATTTCAAGTACACAATGATGTTGTAATAAGGAAAAGTCGAAATATCTACAAATTATGTGCACCCCAACAAAGAATTAAACTATTTTCTATTAATGTTTACTGTATGGCAATTCAAATTTATAATAAATTACCTAATGTTTTTTTAGGTAATTTATTATACATTTGAATTGCCATACAGTAAACATTAATAGAAAATTGAAAATTATTTTTGACGATTTCGATGGTGGTCCCATAGAGAAAGTTGTTCAGTTTGATGGTCCGTACCACAGTATTCCATATGATTATACCCTTTCTGTTACACGCTGTATACAATAAAGATGGGAGTGGTAATATTTTTAATTTTTTAAAGATTGGGACACAGCTTTGTAACGGTTGAGCTTTAGTCATTGATCGAATACATTTCTTTTGAGCGCGGAATGCTTTAATAGTATCAACAGAAGCTTTTTTATTTTTATTTTATTTGTTAGGGACAAAAAACAGTTACATGCAAAGCTTAACTAAATATTCTTACATTAGCACAATACTCAGAAATACATTTACACACAATCCATTCCATATTTATGTTACTATACATGTAACCCACAACATTGTCCACGAATTCACCAAAAGAAAATGTTAAAAGAAAACAGACAAAATAGTGTGCATCGTAAAAGCCTCCTTTCTTTTTTCTTCTTATTAAAGAAGAAAAAAGAAAGGAAAAAGAATATTTATACTCATGAGTTTAGTAACTCTATTGCTCTTGCCTTAAAACGATTCTTGGAAAGAGTAAATATGTCAAGCTCCGTGAATTGAGCATTGTAGGCATCAACAAGGCGACGAAGAGGCACGCGCTCCCCAGCGTTAGTTCTGCACTGACTCGTGTGGAACAGTCGAGGCACACGTACCCCACGAAGCTTGACAGATCTAGGTACTATATAATGTAGACCATTTGATAAGGGAATGCAGTCGAATCTATTATTGCATATACCATGCAGCATCATTGCACCCAGAAGAGATCGTCTAGATTGCAAACTAAGAACATTGTAACGTTTCAGTAATTGTTTATAAGAGACTTTAGGACGATAACATTTATAATTCATCGAACGTTGTACGGTCTCATCAACCGTACATTTACTTTGCGAACGCAGCAACCTACTTGGATGTCGTGCGTCACAAATATTACGCTATAATTATAACTTTTCATGCAAGGCAGATCGAGTCAGACTACAACTGTGGAACTAACCACTTGTCTAGAGAAAGAATCACTACCACTATAACTTTTTAACGTTCAACTGTTAATATAACTTTAAACTCTACTTGTGCTTCTTTCTGTGTACTCCACAACTAAACCAACATCAACATTGTGATAGTGTACGGTGCCTACAACCATTGGCTCCTACAAACGTAAATACTTCTTCTGCACAATTTCTAACCTATCTTTGTACTTATCATATAGTGGATCCCAAATTTGCACGGCGTATTCCAACTGCGACCGAATCAGGGTTTTATATAATATTAAGAATGTAGAGGGTCGCACAAAGCTACTTGAAAATCTCATGACCAGTCCATACATCTGGAAGGCTTTTTTTACTATATTGTCAATATGAATATCAAATGCAGACTAGAATCAAGCGTAACACCCAAGTCCCGGACAGAATGAACTACATTAAGACTTATATTGTTTATTGAATAATTAAATTTGATCTGATTTTTATTTTTAGTAAATGAAATTTTGTAACATTTGGGATAACTTAGAAAGAGTTTATTTTTGAGGCAGTATTCATGAAACCTATCAAGGTCTTCTTGCAAATAATGGCAGTCACGAATATTTTTACAGGTGATATAAATCTTCATATCGTCGTTGCATACATCAAGAAATTTGAGTTGACAAAACAATGTTTAACGTCATTAATAAACAATATAAATAAAAAAGGACCCAGTACAGACCCCTGCGGAACCCCGGATTTAACAACTATAGAGTCAGATTCATACCCATTAATTACGATCTTTTGAGTCCTATTAAAAATGTATGAAGCAAACCATCTTAGTAAATTGCCGCGTATACCATTAAAGGCAATTTTTTCCATGAGCAGGGTGTGATCCACCTTGTCAAAGGCCTTCGAAAATCCGTGTAAACAGCGTCAACCTGTACCCGGCGGTCCATATTTTCGAATAGATAGTTTACAAAGGTCATGAGGTTAGTGGTGGTAGAGCGACGTTTGACAAAACCATGTTGTTCGGGTATGATAAGATGACGGATATGAGGATATAGCGCACTGTGCACAAGTTGTTCAAAAACCTTTGACAAAGTGGAAAGAATCGAAATGGGCCGATAATTCTCTACATTATTTTTATCACCACTCTTGTATACAGGGTTGATAGAGGCTCGTATCCAAACTGTGGGAAAGACCCCGTCCTTCAAGCATTTATTAAAAATTATGTGTAAGGCGGAAGACAAGTAGTCAGCTGTACTTATGAAGAAGGAGGGTGGTATGCCATCTGGCCCAGCTCCTTTAGAAGAATCAAGTGACTTCAATGCTGTACGTATTGATTCCTTTGGCAAGTAGGATGTCAGAGATACATGGCGAATTATCTTCATAGCAATTAGATGGTTGCCATATTATGTCTGGGTCAAAGGTAGAGGGTTCATAGACCGAACAAAAGAAAGTTGAAAACAAATTGCATATTTCCTTGGGGTCATCGGAAGAAACATTTTTGTAGAACATGTTAGCAGGGTACTTAGCTTTGCCATTCTTGGAAGAGACATACGACCAAAAATGCTTAATAGATTTGGGAATACTGTCCTCAACTGATGTCATATATCTCTTATAACATTCAGCGGCCTCACTATGAAACAATTTGCGATAATTTGAAAAATACACATAGTCGAGAGTGATTGCCATATTTCTTTCACTTAATCCAAGCATGTTCTTTAGTTTTAAATGTTTTTATTGGAGAAGGCGAAAACCAGATCGGAAATTTTGAGTTTTTAGTATGAGTCAATGGAGTATGCAACCTAATCTATACTAATATTATAAAGCTGAAGAGTTTGTTTGTTTGTTTGTTTGTTTGTTTGTTTGTTTGAACGCGCTAATCTGAGGAACTACTGGTTCGAATTGAACAATTCTTTTAGTGTTGGATAGCTTATATATCGAGGACAGGGGCGTGCCGTCCATAGAGGCAATTAGGCCTAGCCTACCCTACCATTCCTACCAACAACGCAACAAATGCATTTATTATAACTATATTAATAAAAAATAAAAAACTCCTGTTATAATACTTATAGCAACTTGTCGCAGCCGTGTGACGTAACTGATAAATACTACGACGTTCGCTCCCGGCCGTTTAGGCAAGGCCGCAGCCGGCCTAATTTCCATTGATAAATTTACGCACACTGATCGTTATTTTCGTGTATATGAACGGCACACATAGTAAATAGGGGCGTAAACTCCTGCGAGTGTAGCTGGCTAGCTGGCCACTGATTGGCTGCCCCACAAAGTATTATCCGGCTAAAACGGTATGCAGTGATGCAATTATATTTGGTAGTGTTTTTTTATCGACAAAATAACAATTGTATTTTTCTTAGAAGCCATATTTGTTTCATGTGACTAGCAAAATTTATTTCGCGATCTTCAGTGTTTTGATTTTTATAATATCTGACGTTTGTAATTCGTTTTGAAACGTATAGTAGTGTAAATATTATTTGTTGTATTTGTTTATTAACTTAGAAATGGTGTTCTGTTGTGAAGTTTGCGCTTTTAGTGTGTATGTTAAAAGTTAAAAACAGTAAGTATTCACAATCGTTTAATGATAAGATTCAAGTTGTGTCCAAAGAAAGATGTGTAGGTACCCGAATTACGAGAATTAACCTAAAATTCATCGTCATTTCAAATTAATCTTTCTTCTGTTTGCATTGTCAGTAAATCGTGATTTGAACCTTGATTAATGCAGAGTTCTTGTATTTATAACTTTGGTTTTAATAGGCTTATTTTAAAGGTTTGTTTTTCAAATATTCCGGTCAGAAAACTCTACCTTTTTTTTGTTTACAGCGCTCTCTGTTTTATTTTTTAGAATTTTTTGTAGCGGAGCGACATCCTTCGTTCTTGTATTGACAGAATTCCATTGAAATTCCTGATATTTAAGCTAGATGGCGTTGTTTCTCATAAGTGAATATATCAATAGATGTGAGTACTTTGAGGGTCATCTTAGCGTGGCTGGCCTGCCTTCCGCGGAGAACCACTGCACGCCACTGTCGAGGAAGGCTATAGGCTATATATCATCACGCTACAATCAATAGGAGCTGATCATCAATGAAAAATGTTGCAAAAACGGTGAAAATTTACTATCTTTGAGAGCTTCCGTTGCGTGCGCTGGTTAACCGGTTAAAGTTGCACAAAAATAATGTATGAGGGAATTATTCCCCTTAAAAATGTCTAAAAAAAAGTCCGCGACAGCACATGCCTATCTTTTAAGGTTGACTAACAATAACCATTTTTATGATTTTAAAATTTGGTCAAAAATAGTGCTTTATTTGCAAAGGTATTTTTACCGACATAGTATTACTCCTTATCAAAATAAATATGTTAGTCATCTTTAGCACTCAATTGTGACCAAAATTGTCCTTTACACCATTCAATTTAGATGAATATCTTAGGAGATATCACAGTTTTAAAATAACTCCGCTTCAAAATAATGAACCGCGCGCGCTGCGAGGCGGGCGTTCATGTTGTTGGGTAAACCAATGTGATTAGATTCAATGCACAAATATTGTGGGGAACTGAGGAGAAGGTTTTAGTTTTTGTCTCATTGTAATCAGTGCTCTCTATCAAAAGATTTATGAATTTAAAGTGTTCAAGAAGAACTTACCATCATTGTGTAAGATCCATGCAACGACATCTATTGCACCAAAATGGTACTAATTAATAAAAATGTGCTCACAAGATAACTTTTAAATCGGTTGACCAGCTTAATAAAAAAGTTCTTATAGCAAAAAGTACTCTAGATTAGTCTACCTGACGCCTTTAACCCTGTAGAGTGTGTGTTCGATCGCTTTACATGCGTTATATTTTAACGGTTTAATTTCGTGCTCGATAGATGGCGCTATTCATTTCACTCCATTTTCTGAGTCGCGGTGTTAAGTTTTCCGTGAAAGAATGACCCTCGCCCGAGTCAAATGTCTGAAGCTTGGTTTATTAACCAACGAAACAAAAAGAGGAGATTCTCTATTCGACGCGTCTATATTTTTTTATTTCATGTATGACCTGACCACGCATAACTTTTTACTGAGAAGTCCGTTATGCATGATCTTTTGTTTTTTAAATTGAGAAATCATGTTTGGGCTCTTTTCCTGCACCTTGATGAGAACTTTAGATCTAGCTGGAGTATGACGTCATCGAAGGTCTGACGATGGAGACGGAAGGCACTTGCAAGAGGTCCTCAAGAGTTTGCAGCAACAATAACGTATTTGGGTTCATTTCATGCACCTTGATGAGAACTTTAGGCCTTGCTGAAGTATGACTGTCATCGACGGTCAAACGATAGAGACAAATGGCTGTTGCAAGCGGTCCTAAACAGTTTGCAGCAGGTATAATGTTATTGGGCTCATTTCATTCACTTTGATGAAAACTTTAAACCTAACTCAGTATGACTTTCATCGAATGTCTGACGATGGAGAAGGAAAGCAGTTGCAAGAGGTCCTCAAGAGTTTACAGCATCTATATCGTGTCTGGGCTCATTTCATGCACCTTGATGAGAACTTTTGACCTAGCTGGAGTATGACTGTCATCGAAGGTCTGACGATGGAGACGGAAGGTAGTTGCAAGAGGTCCTCAAGAGTTTACAGCATCTATATCGTGTTTCGGCTGATTTCATGCACCTTGATGAGAACTTTAGACCTGCCTGGAGTATGTCTATCATCAAAGGTCTGACGATGGAGACGGAAGGCAGTTGCAAGAGGTCCGCAACAGTTTACAGCAGTTTTATCGTGTCTCGGCGGGCCTGTGGACGGTGAGTAATGGGCTAGCTCGCCATCCGTCCGTCTTAAGACGACAGGCCGTGGTGACGGCGTTTTCGTGTTCCACACGCGCCTCAAAGAGATGTCAGCAAACGGGAAGGGATCCAAGAGGAGCGAGGCCTGCCAGGGTTGCGGGACTGTTCGAAAAAGATACCGCGGCCCTGGAACGCAAAGGGCAACAGAAGAAACGTGGATGGATTTTAGTCAGTACAAGTCTGACACTCCCTTCCGCTCCGTCCAGAGTGGGAGGGGTCATTTGATGATTATCCATCGGTAATAGTATATAATAGGGATTTACTCCTTTTGAGAGCTTCCGTTGTGTGTGAACGGTTAAAGTTACGCAATTATCATGTATGTCGGAATTGTCCCTCTTAAAAAGCTCTAAAAAAATATCCGCAATGGCCATATGTCTAACTTTTAAGGTTGACGCACACTATCTCTATCTCTAACCTCTCTTTCTTTTATGTACGCACGCACGCAGACGAAGTTGCGCGGGTCAGCTAGTAACCTTATATATAGTTTCATAAAACAAATGAACAGCCATCTCAGAAGAGTGATGAGAGAGTAACTTTTCCCAATCTACATTACCTAAGTCGTGTTTAATGGAATCATAGTTTGCTTTGTAAAAGTTGTGCCTGCGAACCGGATGGCATTTCATTGGTTAGAAACGCACATCTAGATGAGTTAATATAGAAAAGGGGGGGGGTGGAGGCTATCGGGATTCACCAGGATATTGCAGGGCATCGTTTGAGGGTCCGCGTTGGAGATTATCAAGTCTAGCACACGACCTGAACTATTTTTTGTGTAGTGATATTGTAAACCATTGATTATATTTATAAAATTAAGTAATATACGTCCCGTAGAGTCCGTGTGATGCGCAGTGGCATGGTTTCCTTGCTGCACCCAGTCAATTCCAGGCAAGTTATAGTCACCAAAGAAATGATATGAATTGCAATTGGGATTATTAGCTAAGCCTTGTAGCGTGTTTAAGTATTGCTCATATACCTCTGCACGAGACGCTGGAGGTATATACACGACACCAATAATATGACGTGTGTGCTGCTGCGTAGCAGGCAACTGTACTAATACTTGCTCAATTTCAGAGTTAAATAATTGAGTTGTCAATATTGTCGCCCGCAGTTCACGAAGCACAGCAATTAGAACACCTCCTCCATCTTTTTTATTCGTCGCGACACGGTCACGGTCACATCTAAAGACAACATATCGATCATCAATAAATTCACTATCACGGATATCAGGAATAAGCCAAGTTTCGGTCAGAACGATAACGTCATAAGAATTACTCAATATGTTCATGTAAAGCGTTTGCAACTTTGTACGAGTACCTCTACAATTCTGGTAGTAAAACGTGATATTGTTAGTAGCCTTTAGTAGCCTTTAATAGTATTAACGTGCACATCTTGCTACATCGATCTCACATAATGTGCCATCTTAATATGAATGATGTAACCAAGGTTTTGTAACAATATGCTGATTTAAAAGAGTGTCCATGGAGTTTCTTGCCCGTTCTTCTCCATAGAGATCTACGCTAGGGAATGGGCAACTACACTACTTTCACAGTTTTTATGCCTTGTGTCTGGGACTGTAGCTACATTTCATCGTTATCTTTGTTTCGACAGTTCAAAAGTGCCTGTAACTGGCCTACTTGAAATAAATGCTTTGATTTTGATTGAATGAAAACTTTCATAGGTAAATTTTAACATGGTTTGAATACTATGAACCATGTTACAATTTTCACACTACTACTCTACTCACTTACTACTTTTTAGGCCATCCGTTAACACACCTGGCGGGGGCGCGTCCTCATAATTAGCCTAAGGCGGTCAGAACTCTTGATCAGTCGCTGTTTGGAGGGTGCGTTCCGGGAGTACCGTTCCAAACCGCCTGAACTTAGACCACGTCTACCTCGTTTGCCAATGCACAAGAAAAATATGGCGCTGGTGTGTGCCCTAGATTTGCAGCTGTCAACCTGCTTTGACAGCAGCAGAGACCTCGCCGATACCCACTCAATATTGTACTGTGGAGCTGTAGCGGCATGTCGTGTAGCTCACGTTAAATTTCCCAAAAACGACAGAGCTCCACGACCAAAATTTGCTGTTCCAGCTTGGCAGTGCAGGATTGAGAGGCGTATCGGTGGGGCTAGAGCACTCATCGGCAAGTTAATCTGCTTCAGGGAGGGCAATACTCGTCCTAGAGTGATGCGCTTTGTGAGGCGGGCGTTCTCGGGAACTGATATTAGTTCTCGAGATTACTTAGCCCGCGTCACAGAGCGTATCGACTTCCTGAAGCAGAAGACCTGTGCATGGGCAAGTCGTATTCGTCGGTACAAACGGCGATTGGAGCGATACACTCAGAACGCACATTTCAAAGCGATGAAAAGTGGGTATATCGGGCTTGGGAACGACCGGACCAAGGTGTGACTGACACGCGTCTGCCGGATGATGACGCCATGTGTTCATTCTGGCGCAGCATCTGGTCGGTGCCTGTCAGTCACACTGAGGGCGATTGTACCCGGGAGGTTGAACAAGCATGTGATCCAATACCAGAAATGGGGGCAATCATCATCTGCCCTCAAGACGTAGCTCGTGCAGTCCGTCCGTTACCTAACTGGAAGTCTCCAGGGCTGGACGGACTGCACAACTTCTGGATTAAGTGGTTCCAAAGATCGCACACTTGCTTGGCGTCCCAGTTTCAATCAGCCTTAGAGTCGCTGCCCCATTTCTTGACGACAGGAATTACCTGCTCCATAAATCAGGTAGTACTGCGGAGCCCAAAAATTATAGACCAATCACTTGTCTTCCAACGGTCTATAAAGTTCTACATCCATTTTGAGAGCTAAAATCAACCAACACGTTGAGACTAATTCTATCATGTCTGCCTGTTAGAATGGATGTAGGAACGGGTCCCGCGGTACAAAGGAGATGCTCCCCATTGTTTTGGCTATTAGCCATCAGGTTCGCCGCTCCCGAAGGGATCTGTCTACATGTTGGATAGATTACAAGAAAGCCTATGATTCTGTGCCTCATACATGGCTCATGAGGGTGCTGGAGTTGTATAAAGTAGATGCACCTCTGCGTACCTTCCTGGTGTCATGAATGGGGCACTGGAGAACGGTTCTTCACTATCCAGAATGTCGACAGATCCAGGGGAACAGCGAACCGATAAGGATCGAACACGGTATATTCCAGGGTGAGTCCATTGTGGTTTTGCCTAGCGTTGAACCCTCTCAGCACACTGCTGGAGGGTTCAGGTCTAGGCTATCGGTTGAGGAGAGGTGGTCAGGTCATATCTCACCTTCTTTACATGGATAATCTGAAACTCTTTGCCACCAACAATTTGCAACTGACGGATCTACTGAAGGTAACAGAAACCTTCAGTACCGCCATCAGGATGGAATTTGGTGTGGATAAATGTGCAGTCATGCATATAAAGCGAGGGGAGATTATGGAATCCGTGGGAACTCGACTCTCGGATTCCATACACCATAGATCCCTCTCCTCAACAGAATCCTAAAAGTATTTGGGTATGTCGGAAGCATTAGGTATCAATACTGCCGACATGACGCAATCGTTGAGGGAGCGCTTTTTTGGCCGCCTGAATAAGGTGCTAAACAGTCTTTTGTCAGGCGAAAACAAGGTAGGCCTTCAACGGTTGGGTCACGCCGGTTTTGATGTATTCTTTCGGCATACTCAAATGGACTCAGGTGGAACTTGATGCCCTGGATAGGAGGGTCCGCGCACTGCTGACCGCAAATCGAATGCAGCACCCACGGTCATCGGTGATGAGACTGTTTATCCCGCGGAAGTGTGTGGTCGTGGCTTCTTAAATGCTAATGCTGTACAACCGTGAGGTATGCAGTCTCAGGGAATATTTCCTAGAAGCCGACGTGGGGATGCACCGAGATGTGGTCGCAGTGGACAAGAGCCTCACCCCGCTCTCCCTGGCTAACGAGAACTGGCGCAAGCCTAGAGTATTAGACACTAATGACTGCAAGGAGGTATGGCAGGGCAAGGAGCTTCACGGACGCTTTTACCGGGCCCTATATGGGCCCGATGTAGACTTCTTAGCGTCCGTATCGTGGCTGCGCTTCGGTGACCTGTTTGGGGAAACGGAAGGTTTTGTCTGTGCAATAATGGATGAAGTTATGATGACGAATGGCACGGTTGGCATATCGGGCATGCCACCGTCCGGGAGAATCGATCCGACATATTAATTCTGGGTGTTCTCATCTGGCTAACGAAGAGTACTTGCATAGACACAACCTCGTTACCAGGATTACCCACCAGCAACTTGCTTTGAAGTACAACCTTGTGCAATCAGAAGTGCCATACTGTACGTATGCGCCCGACCCAGTTCTCGATACTGGTAATATCACGTTGTATTGGGATCGACCTATCATCACTGACAGGCCTATTGTTGCCAATAAGCTTGACATTGTGGTGATGGATCGATTGGAGCGTCGCGCAATGGTTGTTGATATAACGGTTCCGCATGACGAGAACCTCGCGAAAGAAGAGAAAGATAGACAATTCAAATATCTAGATTTGACTCGCGAGATTGTTGACATGTGGGACGTGAGTACAGACGTCATTGTGCCGATAGTCGTGTCGGCCAATGGCTTAATAGCCAATAGCCTCGACGAACATCTGAGGAAGCTCTCGCTAGGCAGCAGGATCAAAGGCTTGATTCAGAAAGCAGTAATTCTGGACACGGCGCGTATTGTTAGGAGGTTCCTCTCTCAAGAGCCCTGACCATTCGTATCTCGGACCCTGTTCCCGATGCCGGTGGGCTCCTATTTTTTATATTTTAAAAATGTTTTTTTTTTTAATAGAGTTATATTAGAATAAGTATTTAAAAATGTAATTAATATATTTTAACATGAACAAAGGGATATTATAAAAATACACATTTAATTCAGAATAACTTCCATATTTGTTAGTAACAATCAAAACTTATAAACAAGTGTTATTAACATTTATTCTAAGCTGCGTGAGGCACGCCGATCCTGGGGAAAGTCTACTTGACTGCGTGCAGTGATATCCACCGCCCCAAGATCGGAGAGTCCCACCTATCAGCCAACGTTCTAAGAATGGTGTTGGGGCTGGCGCGAACACGGCGAAGCAGAGATGCGCATCTCTTGCGCACAATGAGAATTGCTTGCTTGCGCATAATGGCGCGTGTGAAGCCACATCTCCTTTTGAACGAATTAACATTGATTTCAAAGAACCCTTGCCTTCGAACACAGGCAATAGATATTTGCTTACGATTATCAACGAATAGAGCCGATTCCCATTTGCTTACCCCTGCAAGGACATGACTAGCACTACTGTGATCAACTGTCTTAAGTACTTGTTCCTCACATTCAGGCAGCCTTTGTACATTCACAGTGACGGGAATATCGTTCATGTCCGAAGAGCTAAGATCGTTCTTAAAGAATAACGGTATCGCTTCATCACGTACGACTCCATACCCCCGAAGGTAGGTCAGGTAGAGCGCTTGAATGGCACATAGTGGCGTAGGTACTATCCAACTAAGCCTCCGTTTTAAGAACCTTAACGTCGATGGCTGGGAACAAGTCAAATTTGCCCTGCACTGTTTTCGTTCTCTGATATGCACATCCACAAACGCAACTCCCTATGAATGGCTATTCAGCTATCCTTGCAGATCACCCAATGGGGAAAGAGGATCGTTCGACATAACAAGACGGATCCTCCCTAGCAATGGGGGCTATCGCGTATGAATTCGCCGCTAGAAGCGCTAGCGTAAGATTAAGTAGCAACTTAGAATCTTAATTTTCAGTACTTGGAGATAAAATGTTTTTTAAATGTTTCATGCTTGCTAATTTTATGAAGAATATTGTATATATATGAACCTGAAGTTTACACTATGTTTTTATACGTAATAAAATAAACTTTTCATGAAGTTATTGGTACTCTAAAGTATAAAATAGAATTTTTGACAGGAGCTTAATCGACAGTGGTGCCATCTGGTGAGCTCAAAAACGATAGCCCTCATTCGGCTTCTACAATGTAGAAGAAGCCGAATTGCTTGAGCATACGAGTGTTTTCAGATTATCCGATCCGATATCGATATCGGACACCGATAAGATATCGGGGCAAGTAAAATGTATGAAATGTAGGTACCTGTCGTTCACATTATCCGCTCCGATATCTTAAAGGATCCGACACCGATACGTTGACGGCACCAATGGACGGCACTATCGGATGCCCGTGAAATAAAATGGTGGCTATTATTTGACTAATAATAATTATTTCGGCTCGGTGGGTGCTTTGCAAAATGCAAAATTGTTTTTTTTGCAAAATGTAAAAAGTAAGTAGCAATGAAACAAAAACGCAAAACGAACGCACACGAACTAGAAAGGAACATTTTGATTTCTGAAAGGCAATGAACGCCAGTTCCATAAAGCCAAACCAAATTTTTACACCGAGTAGTCATGTACAGCGTCATCTATTGTTTTTAACCGACTTCAAAAAAGGAGGAGGTTATATGTTCGTGTGTAAGTATTTTTTTTTTATGTGTTTTACCTGATTTCTCCCCCATTTGTGGACCGATTCTCAAAATTCTTTTTTTTATTTGAAAGAGTATACTTCTGAGGTGGTCCCATTTTAATTTGATGAAGATCTGATGCTGATCTTCGGAGATATACTATGGAAGTCTTCAAGAAAAGACGGCAAATCTGTCGTGATTGCTGCAATCGCTTGGATGTTTATTGTTTATACAACATCATGACGTAACATCACGCCTGTATGCTCTGAGGGGGAACGCAGATGTGTACAATACACCAAGATTTCCATTTATTGGGGATAAGCCCATTACCATGACATGTATTGTTATCATCTGCATCATTTTCCCAACTATTTTGTAGTCGGCTTCCAGTCTTACCGGATGCAGCTGAATAGCAGTATTTTATACACACAATAGCCACGATATTAATGTTAGTAAAAAATATTTTCTAAAGCTATTACGACATTCGCGTATGGTCATCATTATCTCATGACGCTGAGCTGATGAAGGAAGGTACAACTCTTTAACGGTTAGGAGTTAGGTGACTTCTTGTTCTAGAATAATTTATAGATAATGCGACTTGTCGATATCGATAGTTGATTTCTCTAGAGACAACAGAGTGAATGCTAGAAACTAGAAGTATTAATCATTTTTCAACCGACTTTAAGAAAAGAACTGTTGTTGTCATTTAGACGCGTATTTAATGATGTAAAATAAATTCATGGCCACATGGGAACAACTAAAAATGGAAAAATAAAAACTTTTTTGCAAAAAATAAAACCGACTTCACAAAAAGAAAAACAAAAATAACAAACCAAAACACAAAAAAGTGAAAAATAACTTTAGCTTCAGAAGCCGGTGACAAAAACACCAAATCAATCAAACAAAAGTCAAGCTTCAGAAGTCGGTGACAAAAATACAAAATCAATCAAACAAAGGTCACCGACTCCGAAGCTTGACTTTTGTTTGATTGATTTGGTGTTTTTGTCACCGGCTTCTGAAGCTAAAGTTATTTTTCACTTTTTTGTATTTTGGTTTTTTAGTGAAAGCTGGCCTGGAAAAAACCTCATTGTGTTCGTCGTCGCATGCATTTGCGTTTGTCTGGATGAGTTCTTACAATAATCGGCCCATAGTTCGCCCGGCCCGCACAATTACTGAGCGGACAACATAGAGGTACTCTCTGACTATGGAATAAGTAAGACGTTCTTTCTTGTCTCTGACTGACCAGATGGGGGGAATCCCCCCAAATCCGGGTTTTTTTTAAAGTTATCGAGGGACAATGAGGGAACCAGGAATGCTCAACATGATAATGCACGGCACGAGAACGCACGACATTGGAACGTACGTGTTTTGAATTCCAATGACGTACATTATCATGTCGCGCATTCTCGGCCTGGACAAAGATTGTCCGGAACTGTGACGTCACATTAAAAAAGTAAAAAGCCATGTGACACTAGGGACGGGTGATACACAGATTTTATTGATTTTGATTGATTAGGGATTGATTTTGTTCCATTTGACGTATGGTTGACGTTCAATCGTATACTAACTAAAGTAATCTGTGGAAAAAGCGCGGGAAACGTTCAACTTGGCGGACGCGTCCTTTTTGAATCTAAGTTAAATTATTTGTTATTACGGTAATATAGGATCAATAGTCTTAGTTTTAGTGCTCTATCATCTTCTTTAATTTATAATATTGTAGTTTTTCTTTTTTTCTTCGGTAGTGGTAAGTTTTTACTCAATTTTTTGTTGAAGCCGTGTGATGAACGACCCGCCAGACCCGGGGGACTTTGTTCCCCCGGCAGGCAACTTTGTTACTATTAGCAATGAGTCAGGCATGGAGACTGATGGGTCGTCCTCGGCTCGTCACCGGAAAAGAAGCCGCGTACATGTGTGCAAGCACTGTAATAAACGCCGTCGCACCCGAAATAACCAAGGTTCCGAGTCGTCGGGTTGTGTTTGCTCGGATCCTACAAGTCCTACAACTCTAACAGATTTTGATTGCTCTGTAAATTCTGAAATACCAACCATTGCTGCTGATATTCATGCTCCATCCGTAGCTGTTCCCGCGCAAATCGGTCGTAAAACATACGACAAAACTGACAATGCACCTTACATTATTCATTTACAGAAAAAAACTATTTCCCCTGATGATGGTACTACATTGCACCCAATCACATTTGGTAAGTTTCTCAAACACAACGCCTTTCAAAATATTATAAATGGTAGCGTCAAAAAAATTGGGCGCAATAAAATTTCTCTCTCATTTTCCAATTTTCTGGATGCAAATTCTTTTATTTCACATAGTAGTCTGGAAACATATAATTACAAAGCTTTTATACCCACTTTCAATGTTACAAGAATGGGCCTAGTGCGTGGTGTTCCTGCAGAATGGTCTCCAGAGGAAGTTATTGATAATATTACAGTTCCAATTGGTTGTGGTCCAATTCTAAAAGTCAGACGCCTTAATTTTAAATCCGTTGTTGATGGTACAACCATTTGGAAGCCATCCCAATCCATAGTTGTTACCTTTGATGGACAGGTTCTACCTAAAAGAATATTTATGTGTTATAACGCATTACCGGTTGATTTATATATTTTCCCTACTGTACAATGCTTCAATTGCTGTCGTTTTGGGCACACTAAAGTTCAGTGCAGATCTAAACCTCGCTGCTACAAATGCGGTCAAGGCCATACTGGAGATAGCTGTGAAAGGGAAATAGAAAATGCATCCTGCTGTCTGTGCTCTGGCTTTCACTATGCCATTAATAAATCTTGTCCTGAATTCTCTCGTCAAAAACAGATTAAATCATACATGGCAAATAGCTCAGTTTCTTATGCTGAAGCAGCAAAAGTATATCCCCCAGTAACTAAATCGTATGCTGACACACTTTTAACTTCTCCTTCTAAAAACTTTGCAGATACTCCATCAATCTCTTCACCTAATAGAATGCAGGCTTCCAGTAGTTATAAAAAGACAGTCTTCCTGAAACCACGCTCCCCACCCAAATCTATACAAGGTTATAATAAAGAGGCCCATAGTGCTATTATTAATGATTTTATAATTCCCCAGCCATCTAATGGTTGTGGTTTTTCTAATAATCAAAGTAATGATAAAAATGATGTAAACTTTTCTATAAATGATTTTCTCTCTGCATTACACAATCTTCTTTCTCAGTTCAACATCTCACCGTCCAACGTTGCCTCAACTTTCAATGTACCTCAATCCATTCATAATGGACAACACAACCAATATAATCCAGTGGAACTGCCGCAGTCTAGTAAACAAAAAGAGTGATGTTATATACCTTTTAAACAAATATGAGCCATTTGTCTTTGCTTTAGCAGAGACTTGGCTCAAACCAAATCATATTTTTAAAATTAATGGTTATTTAACCATTAGGGAGGATAGGTCTGATGGGTATGGTGGTGTAGCTATACTTGTCAAGAACTCTTTTCCTTTCTCTATTGTTTCATTACCTCCTCATAGTGAGGAAATTTCTATTGTAGCTATTAAGGTGCACCAAACTTGTTTTGTTTCTATTTACATTCCTCACCCTTCTTCATCTATTCTTCAAGAGATGAATAATCTCTTTTCTTCACTTCCAAAGCCTTTCTTAATATTGGGGGACTTTAATTGCCATCACCAATCATGGGGTTGTTCTGTTTCTAATTGTCATGGAGAGGAATTATTAGATATAATAGACTCACATAACTTATGCATCTTGAACTCAGGAGCTGCTACTCGCCGTTCAGATCCCAACCAAAACCAAAGTGCAATTGACCTGTCTATCTGTTCTCCAAACTTAGCCTCTTTATTAACTTGGCATACTCTAACCTCCACTCATGGTAGTGATCATTTCCCAATAGTTATTTCTTACCCTCTTTCCAAATCAAAGGCATCATCAAGGAGATCTAACTTAAAACATAAATTACCTAGTAGAAATAATAATGAGTGGGACAAATTTAAAAATATTGTTGACAGTAAGCTTTGCTCCCTGCCTGTGATTTCTGATGGCAATGAAAACAGCTGTGCTGAAGCTTTAGCACTTTTGTTAATCGAAACTGCAGATGTAGTTTTTCCTGAAAAAAATAACAATAATAGTACAATTCCCTCGCCTCCATGGTGGGACTCTGAGTGTACAGAATTAGTTAACAGACGTAAAGAGGCGGAATACAATTATAACCTTGATATGTCTGATATTAATTTTGAAACTGTTACTAAATTATCCAACGAAACTTATAAACTTTTTAAGACGAAAAAATTTGAATCTTGGCGTAACTTCTGCTCATCAATTTCACCGAACACTCACCCAACGATTGTCTGGCGTAATATCCGTAGATTTAGATCCATTTATAAGAACCCTTCCCCTATACCTGATTCGTTAGCCAGCGAATTTTTAGATAATTTAGCACCGCCTTGGGTTCCTGAGGCTATTAACCCTAACCTGTCCTTACCTATACTATCAATAACCAACGGATCCCATAACCAAGACACCCATACGACTCTAGATGGCCCTTTCACTCTTACTGAATTAAAGGGTGTTATTCATAAAACTAAGGATTCTGCACCAGGCAGTGATGGCATCCCATATTCCTTTTTTGCTAATTTAAATGAAGACGTCCTCAGTTATTATTTACATCTTATCAATTCTATTATGATCACTGGAAACATCCCTGTTGAATGGAAACGTCAAATGGTGTTGCCATTCCTCAAACCAAATAAAATCCCATCTGACGCTTCTTCATACCGTCCCATAGTTTTGTCTTCAGTTCTGATGAAATTAGCTGAACACTTAATTAAAAATCGTCTAGAATGGTTTGTTGAAAGTAAGGGTCTTTTGGCAGAATCACAATATGGCTTTAGAAAAGGTAGAAGTACCAGTGACTGTCTAAGCATTTTAACATCGGATATTCGGATTTCATTCTCTAATAATCAATCTACGGTTGCGGTTTTCCTCGATATTAATTCAGCTTATGATAATGTTGTATTATCAGTTTTACAAAATTAATTAAGAGCTTTACGGGTCCCATTGAATTTGTCGAATTTTATTATTAATATCCTGACTGAACGCTCTATTAGTATGTTAATTGGAGATCAAGAGGTATCTCACCTTGTGTGGAAAGGCCTCCCACAGGGTTCTGTGCTCAGTCCCCTACTATACAATATTTACACGTATGATTTAGACTCGTCCTTAGCTGACCAAGTTAGGGTTCTTCAATATGCCGACGATTTGTTGTTATATTCTTCAAGCCAATCCGTCGAACAGGCTAGCCAGGCTATCAATTCCGCTTTATCTAATTTGGAGTCATGGTTACATCTTAACGGCTTGGATATATCCACGTCTAAAAGCGCGGCCGTTTTATTTACCAGAAAGAGAAATATTCCCACAATAAATCTCTTTTTTAAGGAAACTCCTATTCCGATTAAAGATAATTTCAGATATCTAGGTGTAATACTTGACTGTAAATTAAGTAGTGCTCCTCATTGTGATTATATTGTTAACAAATGTGAAAATCACCTAAACATGCTTAGATGCCTCTCTGGTGTATGGTGGGGTGCGCACCCCTTTTCATTGAAACTAATTTACAACGCAATCATCAGAAGCACTCTGGATTATGGATTGTTTCTACTGGAACCGGGTAGCATCATGGCTTTTAAAAAGTTGGATCGCATCCAATCCAAAGCTCTACGCATTGTTTCGGGTGCCATGAAGTCCAGTCCCATTAATGCACTCCAAATTGAATGCGGGGAAGCACCTTTACATCTGAGACGACAATTCCTGTCTGACAAATATTTGTTCCGGATTCTTCAGTCATCAACTCATCCTCTCATTCCTAAACTAGACTCTTTAGTGTTACACATAGAATCTTCAGACTACTGGTCCCATAAACGTGCTCCCTGTCTAGTTGTAAGCTATAAAAAAATCCTTTCATTTTCTTCTCCTATTCACCGTTCCAATAAACTTCCCATGTTTAATTGTAGTTATGAAAGTTTGCTGTTCAGCCCCACCCTAAATTTTACGTGTGTTAAAAAAACAGACCCTAACAGAAATTCAAGATTTAATTTTTTTTTGTCTGAACACTTAGAATATCACCATGTATTTACGGATGCTGCCAAGCTTTCTCCAACGGGTTGTGTTGGAATAGGTACGTATCATTCTCAATACAACATCGTCCAAAAAATAAAACTGCCTCCGGAAACTTCTGTTTTTACGGGGGAATGTTTCGGTATTTTAAAAGCATTAGAATATTCTCGCCTTTTTAAACTCAAAAAAACTATAATTTTTACAGATTCTCAAAGTGCTCTTCTAGCCATCAACAAATCCCCTTTCGATCATAAATCGCAGTTTCCTATCATTTATTTAATAAGAGAATTTGCGTTCAGAACCATCTCTGAGGGTAATTCAATACAGTTTGCGTGGATTCCGGCCCATGCTGGAATCCACGGCAATGAAATGGCGGATACACTCGCTGGTGATGCGGTGCAGTGTGGAGACTTAGTTCCCTATGTAAATTTTTGCACTGATCTTGTGACTCTACCAAAAACTTTTCTTCGGGACACTTGGAAGATAGCTTGGGATATCAGTAGCAAATCGAAGGGCCGTTATTTTTCATTAATTCAACCTGACGTTCCTGAAAAACCGTGGTTTGGTAGGGCTGGGTTTGGTAAGATGGAGACCTCCATTCTTATACGGATGCGACTGGGTCATGTTTGCACTCCAGCCCATCTTGCCAAACTACATATCATTGACGACCCCACTTGTTCGTGTGGCACAGATGTAGGCGACTTAGATCACATATTTTTCTCCTGTCCCTTATATGATCATTCTTCCTTTCTTAGTAACCTTTTGTCTCTCCGTATACCTTTTCCTACCTCTATACTTAGTTTACTTTGTACAAATAGTTTTTCTGTATATAAATGTATAGCCTCATTCATTATTCTGAATAATATTAAATTGTAATTTTTCGTCATTGTAATTTGCTCATTTGTATCTTCTCATTCACCTCTCCCGTTTATTGATCCTATATTTCTGTCCTATTCTAAATCCCGATGAATTATTATTTTTGTTTCCATAAAGTTTCCCTACCTTTATTTTCCTCGTCTAAAATAAACATAAAACCCAAACGTGACATTGGCTAATGCACAAACCGTGCGAAGCCACAAAAAAAAAAAAAAAAAAAAAAAAGTAATCTGTGAATTTTTCGTGTATTTATGTTAAGTTTGGTTTGTTTGGAACTTTATAAACGCATTTTGGGTTTTCTTGTTGAGTTCTGGTTGTAAGGCACCGGGTTCCTACAGCTAAATTAGGAAGCGAAAATGGTCCTGATATGGGATGGAAGAAAACAAAAGATAATGAAATACCTATCAGCAACGTGCATGCGTTTTCAACAAGAAATGATATTTGATTGGTGATCTTTGAGATGTTGCAACATGTTTGGCAAGTAAGTACATAAGCTATTACAAATTACAACATCATTGGTGTACCTAAGTACCTACTACGGAAGTTTGAATAACAGCATTACAACAATTTCTCCATGAGCAACCAGGGCTCTTACTATGAGCTCCTTACTAACCCACCTCAATAGCATTATTCTCGAAGATTCTTTCCGTAACTTCAAATCGTCTCAATTTATGGTACCATAAGATTATCAGTGTGTAAATTATTAGAGCTCTTTATCTGGGGGCTGTCAGTTTGGTCCCTTTGGCTTTGTTCTTGAAGTAATTAGTCAAACCTTGTAGGTACTCTATATTATGTATGTAGGTCCTTACTATCTGATAAATAAATACCTATCCACAAAACATTCCTACATATTACCTACAAACACCAGCTGGCAGCTGTGGAGACAGTGACAAGATCTACAACATAACACATAGCTATTAAAGTAAACTAGGAATTTTGTACCTGGTAAGTACCTTTAGCTGCCATCATAATAACTTTCTAATTAATCTTATTTATTTTAGATTTTCACTGCGATTGTAAGATGTGTGCGACTCACACTTGATGGAGATAATTATAAAAGCAATGAAATATTTGCCCCGAACATAGTCCATACCACTATTATGTTGCTGCTTGCTGCTCAAGAGGACCACAAGCCTGACATAGAATTCCATTACATTATATATATTATATGGTTTCATCGCAGAAGAAAAAACTCTTTAGTAATAAGTTAATTGGTTATACCTAGTCAAAGCTGCCCTGAATTACATACTTAACTGCTAAGGCAAAAGAAATACCTACTATGAAATAAATTCAAGAATAAGATCAGCGAACAGGACCAAATTAGTACCTAATTTACTAAACTAAATTATGGGCGGAACCAGAGTTCAGAAGATTAAGTGTGGAGACAGTATGAAAGTGGCAAAGTAAAATATTATCGGGATAGCATTATAGTTACTGCTCTATGAATGCTAAAGCTTATCTCTCTATCTAAAATAATCTAAAAAACCAACTAGGTACCTAATACTTTTATTTTTGATCCATGACAGATAAATAGCCTTTAAAATAGTAGGTTTCACCTACTAATTGTTTGTTACATAATTTTATTTGTAATTAAGTTGAAGAAATAGGTAATTTATATGATGATCATTGTTTTAATATAAATTTAACATTTAATTAAATTAATTATATATTTAATTTCATTGTCTTTTTTTCACTCTTCCTTGTCCGTAGTAGGTATGTCCTGCAGGATAGTCCTTTCCCTTGTTCTCCACACAGATCCCGCGACCATACATAAATCATCTCTTGATCTCTATTCGTAGCTTGCTTCTTTCCATGATACCTAACAGTAAAATTAAATAAACAATAATGCAGTATAAATATTATCATCATCATATCAGTCATAGGAAGTCCACTATTGAACATGGGCCTCCTAAATATAATAGTTTATACTTATTTAACTAAGTAAGAAAGACGAATTTAACCACTAGACCTTGTGGTGCACCTTGGCGGAGGCCTATGTCAATCAGTGGACTGCAATTATGATGATGATGAACCATTAGCTATTTTTATTGGATCATCAAATCAAATTAACAACTTCCATTGTGATCAGAGTGTTGGCTCGCGATCCGAGGTTCTGGATTCGATTACCTGTGGGGAGGACACTGTCTCACAAAAATGTCTTTACGGGACTGTTCCAAGTTTAGTTAGAGCATTGCAGGTTTAAATCACCTGATTGTTAAGAAAGTAGGTAAGTTGATTCCGTGCTTCGGATTCGGAGGGCTCATTACTGTCGGTCCTGGTTATTTTCTACACGATGTAGACGAAACAGAGCCACAGTATTTCCTAGTTTTAATGCATGTTATCATCTCGCTGAAGTCAAAACCAGATTTCATTTGATGAGGTTTTGCTGACGGTATCATTATCTGATTGTATTTCTTTCTCCCAATCAATGAGATCAGCGGCCTTGCTAGACCTAAAATAAATCGGGAGGCTGAATACTATTATTACTTAACCATAAATAATAAAACAGCATAATATCCATCAATAACATTAGGTATTTATTTCTTATTATTTTATATATTTATTATTAAAAAAACAGTTAGGCACTCAAAATAATTTCTTAAATCTTCTAGACAGTTCTTTATTGGAATATTCTAGACTCAAATCTTCTAAACAGGTCCTTACAAGAATATTCGAGACTCGCACGTAATCTAGAATGTTCTCGTAAGGCAGCCGACGTAGGTAACAGTTTTAGAGGTTTAGCCGCGGCCGCGCGGTCCGCACATGGAGAACTGCGCGGCCAAGCAGTTTTCTTAAACGGAGCTTAGTAGAGCTGTGGTAGAGGTTCCATTCTTTTTGCTAATCACTGATACGATTTCGAAGAAAATGTATACAGTATGAATAAAGCCCTATTGTTTGGATTTCAAAACCTACAGCACTTAAACCTAAAATGCAAGGAAGTAGGGTGACCAAGATTTATGGTGCGTCAATCAGACATTTCCAAAAGCGTCGTTTTTTTATACCACATACGTAAGTAGTATCTAATATCATAATGAGGGAATAACTATGGTTACTTTGATGGAGAAGTACTGATGCGAAAATATAATAGGTCTCCGGACCCAAACTGCTCGACACACCGCGCGGGCTGGGCCGCCGACACTGTCATCGACTACTACCGTCGCTGGGGACTCAAACTCAAACTCAAAGCGTTTATTTCAATTAGACCTTAGAAGGCACTTTTGAAAGTCAGAAAAACAAAGGCGAAGCTATAGTCACAGACACAAGGCATAATAACTTGTGAAAGTACTGTATTTGCCCATTCCAAAGCGTAGATCTCTATGGAGAAGAATGGGCAAGAAACTCCATGGACACTCTTTTCAATCAAAATATTGTTACAAGATCTTGGTTACATCATTCATGTTGAGATTATACATACATGTGAGAACGATGTAGAAAGACGTGCACATTAAGAGCGTCCGGAGTAAAAGATTATAACTATCACAATTTAAAAACAAAGTAGTTAAAATAAACCGTGGCAGCTAAGAGATGACCAGTCCCAACTGAGAGCGCCCGTTCACGAACATGATGCATGCATCAGCTCCATTCAGCTCAACCATATTGAAGGGAACTAAACGACCCAACACTATCAGCGAGACATTTAAGTGAGCCTGACATTCTCTCAGCCACCAGGGCACATTCGAGTCAATGAAGGATAACTAAATGTAAATGGTAGCTTTACAGTACATAGTACTCACACATGTGCTATGCAGTTATATAATACTAAGAGATTGAATCTATACAATGCAAAGATATTTTTACAATCTTCTGCAGCTTCCACAATAATTTCACATGGGCTTCTGATTAGTTTGCCCCTATGGTTGTGGAGCAGGACCAGCATTGAGCCAAGCATTTTTATCATCGATGTAATCCCCTAACTTATAATATGCTTGCCTACATAGTGTGCGTTTTATACAAGATTTAAATTTTGTCTCATTCAGTTGTTGAATGTGGGGAGGTATTTTATTATAACATTTTAAACAGTACCCCATGAAAGTTGAGTCTACTTTAGCTAGCCTGAAACCTGGCTGTACTAGTTGGTCCCTGTTTCTAGTATTATAGTGGTGTCTGTCACCTCTTTTACTAAACAAATGCAGATTTTTCCTAACGTACATGATGTTTTCATAGATGTATTGAAAAGGTACTGTCATGATGTTAATTTCTTTAAACAGTTCCCTTAGAGAATCGCGCCTACGTAGATCATATATGGCTCTGATGGCTCTTTTCTGCAGAATAAATATAGACTCAATGTCTGCAGCCCGTCCCCATAGTAAAATACCGTATGACATAATACTATGAAAATAACTAAAATAGACTAGCCTCGCGGTATCTGCATCAGTAAATTGGCGGATTTTTCTAACAGCATATGCTGCTGAACTCAGCCGTCCTGCAAGAGATGTTATATGCGGACCCCATTGTAGCCTTGAGTCGAGCGTGATCCCCAGGAAAACAGTATTTTCGACGAATTGCAGTTTCTCTTGATTCAATACTATGTCACTATCACTACTTTTAACATTCGGTAGAGCAAATCTTATGCACTTCGTTTTTTTTCCCATTTAATACTAAATTATTTGCGGTGAACCAATTATGGACTTGCATTAAGGCGTTATTTACGTCGTCGAGATTTGTGGCACGTCTGTTTATCTTAAATATTAAGGAAGTATCGTCAGCGAATAACACCATTTGTGGTTGGTTTTTAAATAAATGGGGTAGATCATTAATATATACCAAAAAGAGGAAAGGACCTAATATCGAACCTTGTGGTACACCCGTACTTACTTTTAAACCCATTGAATTGACACCATTTATTTGTACTTGCTGATGTCTATCGTTTAAATACGATTTCACTAAACTGAGCGCAAGTTTCCTTAACCCGTAATGTTCAAGTTTTAAGAGTAGGGTTTAATGGTTTACGCAATCAAATGCTTTCGAGAGGTCACAGAAAATTCCTATGGTATCTTGTGCCTCTTCCCACGCAGTAAATATGTGTTTTAATAAGATGACACCGGCGTCAGTCGTACAACGTCCTTTGGTGAAACCATACTGTTTCTCATGCAAGATTTTATTGGTGTTAAAGTGGTTGAGCATTTGATTAATCATTACCTTTTCAAACACCTTGCTGAAAACCGGGAATACGGATACGGGTCTATAGTTATTGGTGTCTTTACTGTCCCCGGACTTGAAAAGTGGTATTACCTTGCTGTATTTCATAAGGTCCGGGAAGACTCCTTGGTCCACACACAAATTAAATATTAAGGCCAAGTACGGTGCTATAGTCTCAATAATGGCTTGACAAACTTTAATTGACATACCCCATAGATCCTCGGTTAATTTGACTTTGATTTCTTTAAAAGCTTTAATGACTGCTATGGGGTTTATATGTTTAAATTGAAACTCAACCGGACAGGCTGAAACGTTCGCTCTTAATAAATAAATAGAAAACAAGGGTGAGGAATTTAAGGTTTCAGTAGTTTTAAGTGGGATACTAGTGAAGAAATCTACAAATTCTTGAGCAACTTCATTTTTAGAGCTAAGAAGACCACGTGAAGTCTCTAGAGTGATATCATTATTATATTTTTTATTTCTGTTAGTTTCACTATTGATGATTTTCCAAACCGTCTTTATTTTATTATCGGCGGATTTAATCTTGTTGCTAATGAATAAGGCTTGAGCTACCTTACAGGAGTTTTTAAATTTTTTTGAGTAAGTTGTAACATATTTATTAAAAGTTTCTGAGTTGATGTAAGGCTTAAGGCCGTACAGCTCAAACAATCGTTCCCTACTTTTCCTAATACCCTTAGTTGCCCAGTCACTGAACATAAACTTTGGGCAAATAGATTTGGTTTTCATTTTTAATGTATTATTGAACTCTGTGTAAACTACCGAAAAGAATTCGAATAATATAATAATAAAAAGAATAAAATTGATTTAAACATTTTCAATAATATGGCTCGGAATGCCTAAATTACTAATTAAGTTATTTTTAAATTTATTCAAATTACTGGGTGTTATTAGTCTAGATTTTATCTGGATTCTTTGTAATGGTGTGTAGGACTCGAAAGCAACGGTTTGCCCGCTGTGATCAGAAGGAAGGTAATTTACAATGGATTTATCTAAGTAATCGCAGCAACAAAACACATTATCAATACATGTAGCAGTATTTGTAGTAATTCGAGTTGGTTCCGAAAACACGTTTGACAAATTAAATGATTTAAAAAGATGTACATAAGAATCTACTGCTATTCGAATTTTTGTCTAAAATATTAACATTAAAGTCACCACAGATAACTAATGATTTATTACCAGTTGCAAGTTTTGCTAAAGCATCTTCCATTACTGACTCAAATATAGAGTAGTTTTGATAATTTGGGGGTCTGTAAACGCACACTATTACATGCTTATCCAGCTCAACACAAGACAGCTCAATACTATGTTCAACCGATAGATCAACAATGTCATTACGAGTCTTAAATTTAATACAATTTTTAACTAAGATTAATGAACCCCCACGAATCTTAGCTTTCCGGTTAAAGCAACTGCCCACACTGTAATTTGCGTAATTAATAAGCATTTCATATTCTTTTAACCAATGTTCAGTGAAACAAACAATTTCAAACTTTGTTTTTTCTAAAAACAATTCAATTTCTAGTTGCTTTGAAGAGAAACCTTGAATATTTTGATGAAATAACTGCATGGAATTCTGCTTAGCCCCTTTTTTACATTTAGCTATTTGAGAGCAAGAAGGTACATTGTTGTTGTTCGGTGTAACATTAATGTTTCTGGTATCTTCTGTTGTCTTACTAACTAGTTTAAATGAGCATCCGGAGTGATCCCCAAGACTCCCATGCCATTACAAGACAATGAGATCCTAGTACTAGTGGACCCCACTCGAGAATATTCTAAAGTTACACATGGATCCTCCCCGTAATAGTAAAAATAATTATTAGTATTATTACTAATAGTCGCAGTGTGAATAATATAACTAAACATAGACATACTACTTATGTCTGAGTGAATATTATAAACTAATAGCCTAGCTATTTTCTGTCTACAACTAATAGGTAGATACACTTTACCCCGTGTCGACTTAAGTTTACCAACAAAGCTGTTGATATCAAGAAATACAAGCCTGTCACTATAGAGACCTACTAAGAAATGAAGATGCTTATTCAACATGTGAATATAATTGTTTTTCCTGTTTGAAAAAATGGGCTAAAATGTAACGTAGACAAAACGGAATGTGCTATGTTCACTCACAAGAGAAACTACCGCAGAACCATTCGCATCAAAGACGAGGCAACAGTGTTGCCACCTTAGCCCTTTTCGGGCTAGATCTAGCACTTTTTACTGAAGGTAAACTCGTTTTTTCATGCTTTAGCCCGAAAAGAGCAATCTAGCCCTTTTCAAGCGAAACGAAAACTTCACACCGCGATTACCAAGTTATGAAACAATGCGCGCCATGTAGTAGATTTCTTCAGTTCACTTAAAGATTTCTTAATTGAGTATATGTTTAATTTAGCTATGGTAACATTGTTAACACTTCCTACTCTTTCTGCTTCTTTACTGGGGAATTCCCCAAGTTTGTTTCTAAGTATAAACCGACTAATTTAGGATGTAGTTACAATTTAATCATAGTAATCTTATTTATGTATCTGTTTTTTTCGCAGTATTATAATATTACTAAGGCAATGAGAACGAAGCGAACATTTGTTTTTGTAACTTATTGAAATAATCGACCGCGAGTGCGAACACAGATGTCAAACAGCCATCAACTTCTTCTGCTTCGGCAGAAATTATTTTGGAAGATTCCGATGAAGACTCTGATTTTTAACAATGTAATAACTTAATAATAATTAGATTATATTATACGTTTAAAATAAACAATTTTTATCTCTGCATTTCTATTTATGTTTTTAGCTCCTTCTTCTAGCACCTCTTTTGATGGCAAAATTTGCGAAATCTAGCTCTTTCTAGCTTGGCCGTACTCTCACGTTACAGTAAGAACAATTTCCAAAAAATTTAACGCCAATGTCGAATGGCTCTCAAGATCAGCGGACAATTCCCAAGACGCTTAGAAACCTCATTGCTCTGGGATATGCTCGATTGGAATCCATGGCACCTCCGTGCACAAGACTTGAACGAGGACATGTTGCGCCGACTCCGCGAATCGCACATCGAGGATCTAAAGACCCCTGGTGACGCCTACCTCGGTTACGGACAGCACAACCCCCTCCTCACTAATACTAGACTAGGTGAAACAGAGTATGTACCAAAAAAAGACAGGAGTCGGCTGCTCAGCAAGCGAACGACCGCTCCACAGCAAAATGTAATTTTTGTGAACTTATTTAGAACGCCCACTGACATCGGATATCTATGGCTTACCCGCAAAGCAAGCACACTGTCATACACATGCAATACACTTTTGTAAAAGTACGTGCACTACTGCAGTAGACTATTTAGGCGCGGCGTCATCATTAAAAGCAATAAGTACCTACATCTATTTTTAAAACCAACGCTTGATTTATTAAAATAACAGTGTTTACTTCATAACGAGGTAGGAAGATATATTTTTTCGTATAGGTAAGTAGGTACTAATCAAATAGAAAATCATTAATCATTTTTACAATAAAAGGTACTTACATATTTATCATAATAATATTGAAAATGTCTGATTGATTCACCATAAATCTTGGACACCCTACTTCTAACTTGCAAATTGCAATACAGGTTATAGGTGCTGTAGGTCATGAAATCCAAACATTAGGGCTTTCTTTATTCATACTGTCTACATTTTCTTCGAAATCGTATCAGTGATTAGCAAAAAGAATGGAACCTCTACCACAGCTCTACTAAGCTCCGTTTTGAAATTGAAAACTGCGTGGCCGCGCAGTTCTCCATGTGCGGACCGCGCGGCCACGGTTAAACCTTTATAATTTTCTGAATTGGTTCTACGAATTTGCGACCTTCATTATTTGTGTTTTACAAATTCCTTCGTAATGTTGACGTAGTCGTTTTTCTTCTACTACTTTGTGGCCGAGAAATCGAAACGGCCACTTGACGCCCCTGGCGGCGGCGCCTCTAGGCCCGGGCCTTATGGGCCTATAGGGTTAATCCGGGCAAGAGGCCTACCAACATTACACAATATGTTAAGAAGTTTTTATGAATTTAGTCCTTTTCAGAATAGGTGACCGCGACCATGCCATATTTCGACATAGGTACTTATTTACTTACGGGTGACTGATAGCTACATATCGATAGACAATAGATCTCTCTGTGGCTAAACCTGTAAGTGTACCCAGTTCAGAAATTGATATTAGCAGTGTACCTAATTCAAAATGAAAACAGGTAGGAATGTTGAATTAGATGGTTACACCCGAACCCCTGATTCATCAAACCATTGTTTTGTTCCTGTGTGTAGAAATCCGGAATGTATAAGAGTACCTATGTATCTTAAAAAAACAAATATAGATGGACTAAAAATTATATGTCACTCCTAATGCCTGAGTATGTGAAGAACATGCTAGTATATATTATTGGGAACTGCTGAATGAATTTCAGTTCTCAACGCAGTTTACTCTAACACATATTTTAGAAATGTTAGATTTATTATTAGAGTTAGTTTTATATTGCTTTTGAAAATGTGGTAAATATGAATAACCACGTTTGTTGATACTGGACAGGCTTGACAGTATTGAATTTTTTAAGAATACTGAGCTGTATTAAAAATCAATTTCCATTTTTTGCCGAAAACCAAAAACAGCTTTAGGTTTATATCTTATGAAAATAAAAACTGAGGGCCTTTAATGGCTGCTTTATCAAAATCATAATATGAATCAAGTTAAAAAAAAAAAATCTTAAAATGGTCTTTATGGTTATGAGCACAAACTCCATTTTAAGAGTTTTGAATTTTTATATATATATTATTTTATTTTTACATTTTTTTTTCTGAATATATTCCCCACCATGGAAATGTCAGATTTAATTTTGTTTAGCTTAGGAGTTTATCAAATAAAACAGGCTCGCTCTTATTATGGGAAACATATTTGGGAAAACGGTACTTTTACTGTAGAAGTAAGTGAAGAGATACCATTCATAAACATTGCAGACCACCAGCGCATAAAACATCTTTGATCAGAGGACGAATAAAGTTACGCCACTACAGCAATAGAGTGTATTACACATATATTTTATTAAGAGTGGCGGAGACTAGTTGGCAGGCTTGTATTCGTGGTTATTATTGCAGTTGCATAATTGGGAAAAGGACTGTTGGAAGCTGTGCTCATGTTATGACTATTGTCTGGTATCTGGGATGGGCTCAGCATCCAAATGATATATCTCCGCCTGCACAGTTTCTTGACAATATTTTAATTAGAGAAGACATTGAAAATTAATAAATTAACATTTAAACCTATAATGAAGTTTTATTTCAATAGCTAAACTGTAACACTAACATCCAATTTAAAGCATATTAATTAAGTTTTGAAATAGCATTTGTCAAAAGGCTTTTATCCACTTTTGACCAAGTTAAAAAATTAGTCTTATTAGTCTATTTGGTAATTATCCTGTTAGCTATTTGGTAATTGCAAGCGGAATGTAACTTGAAAGTCATAAAATATGTTTATCTAAGTATGTGTATATATATCGTTTAGTAGACACTATTATAATTTACTCCCGTTATGGAACCTCTGCGATATATATGTATGGTGAAGTATGCACTTGTAGGTAACTCGGTTCTGGGTAAGATATTGTAACTTGTAGGTGAACATTCGAAGTAGGTAGTAATCTTGTAGTATCTATAAATCAGAATATAGAGTGCTTTCAGTCGTAAAACGAATATTCTATCTACTTTTCTCTGACAAAATCACATTTCATCTCATTTATCATAAATAATCTGATAACTTTTGTTTTGTTTATTGTCATACTCATAAATCAAAATATCGACTGACAGTAGTGAAACTTGACATTGACATGTCAAGTTTACATTTCTGCGGTGTGTTCGCTTTAATAACCTTGGAAAGGTTTGTTCGTTTTAAGTGAAAATTCTCACTGAAATAAAAAACGATTTTGCTCAAAATTGGAGGTCTTAAAAATGTATGTTATAATTAGAACTGTTCGTTTTCGGGATGTCTATCCACATATATTTAAATTATCCTGGTTAGAATTTTGGATAAATAAAAAACCATTTTTGGACATGTCCTTTGGATCATGAAAAAACCACCAAATTCCGCTAAAATTGCTTTTAAAAATCTCAGACAAAATAAATCCTTATTTAAATTAAAAACTAACGAATATGTATGAGATTCTAGAAAATAGTTGTATCCCGGGTCGTTCATAATATTTAAATACAATTTCACGTATTTTTGTGTATTTTACCAGAGTGCAATAGAGAGTTATTACTAACTTGGATTTAAGTTATTACTAACTTACTAAAAATGGAGTTAAATGGCCTTACAAGGGTTGTTAATGATTTTAATGATTATAACTCTGTAAAGTCGTATTTGTTACGGCTGCAAATCTACAAATAACCTGCTAATTCAACTAACTAAGCTTGACGTACGACGTACAACTTATGGATTTGTATTTTCTATCGATATTATTCAGTAGTCCAAGAAACTCTTCTGGGAATTGATATTTCACTAAAAGAACGATAGTTTTATATATTAATTAGTTTATTTTAAATAAACACTGGTTTTATAACATTTTAATTTGCACACGAATTATTATTTCTTCATGGAAACTTCAGACTACGTTGACACACGTTTTTTTTTTTTTTTTAATACCATAGATGTCAAAGACATTTTTTCCTCTAACACCTTCTCCTATTTTTAAAAAATTTCAATAACATGAAAAAATTTAAAAATATTAACTTATACACTTTTACTTCAGAGCCACCATCAAAATTTTAAAATATTAACTTATACATTTTTACTTCTTTGTAACAGACCTCAACAATTTTACTTTAATACAATTTTTTCACAATGAAACTTAAACTTTTCTTTATATAATGGTTTTGTAAACATATCAGCAATTTGTAAATTAGTAGGACAATACTTTATATCTAAGTAACCTTTCTTATAATTTTCATGAATGAAATAGAACCTCACATCTATATGTTTTGACCTTTTACTAAATGAACCTGTTTTTATCAACTGGATAGCACTCTGGTTATCAATATTTAAATTTATTTTAACACTTTTTCCAATTAACTCACTTATAAAAGTCTTTAAATATAAACACTCTTTAACACAATCTGCAGCTGCTATATATTCAGCTTCAGTTGAAGATAGACTCACTATCGGCTGTCTCTTAGAGCTTCATGATATGGGTCCACCTGATAACATTATTACAAACCCAGTTGTGCTGCGTCTGGTCTCAGTACATCCTGCATAGTCTGAGTCACAATATGCATCTAATCTTGTTATCTCTTGTCCTGTGTTGTACATAATTCCTTTATCTCTTGTCCCATTCAAATATTTCAATATCTTCTTTACTGCTAATATGTCTTGTCTCGATGGATTTTCTACCTTTTTACTTGCTTCATTCACAGCTTGGCTGATATCTGGTCTTGATCTTGTTGATAAGTACAATAATCCTCCTACTAGTTCTCTGTAGGGAAAGTTTGATGTAGCCGTCTCAGGTTCAGTTACCTTATCCATATTGCACGGTGTATCTGCTGGTTTTGAATCATACATATTGTACTTTCTCAGTAACTTTTCTGTATAGGTCTGTTGATGTAATAAAATTCCTTTTTCTGATCTTCTGATTTCAAACCCAATATAATTTTGTGGTTGTTTGAAAATCTTTATCATAAATTCCTTTTCTAAATGATATAGGATCTGTAATATTTTCTCCTTGTCTTTCGATATCGCCAGACCATCGTCAACGTATATCGCTATTAATAAGGTCTTGTCTTCATTATAAAAAACACATTGATCTGATTTTGTAGCTCTTAGTCCAAGTTTTCTCATAGTTTCTGTAAATTTTTTATTCCAGGTCATTGGTTTATTGTGCTGTTTTTCATATCCTTCTGGGATGTTCATAAAGACGTCTTCTATTAGTTCACCATATAAAAATGCGGTTTTTACATCAAATGTAATCATTTCATATTCCTTTGAAGCTGCAATAGCTATCAATGATTTTAATGCTGATTGACTTACTACTGGACTGTATATTTCTTGATAGTCAATGCCTTGTTGCTCGAAACCTCTCGCTACAAGTCTTGCTTTGTATGTACCATTTTCTTTTATACAAAATACCCATTTATTTGACAGTATCTTGTGTCCCTTTGCTTTTTCTAAATCAACTATTTCCCATGTATTGTTACTTTCCAATGATTCCTTCTCCGAATTTATAGCCTTCTCCCAATTCTTCTTCTCAGCAGACTTCATGACTTCATCATAGGTAAGTAATACATAATCTTGCAGGTAAACTGGTTTTCTCCGTTGTCTTCTAGTAATTGTAGTTTCTATCTCTTCAGTGTTATTTTCTACATTTTCATTAATTTCAACTTCTTCTATTATTTCTGGGTCAAGGTCCCAGACCTCATCTTCTTCTACATTACTTTGTAGTTCCGACTCCTCTATCTCATAATAGATGTCATCACTTTCTTCTTCTTGATTTATTTCTTCTTCATTATTACCTGGTATTATTTCTGTTATCACCAATCTTCTTGTTTCTTCTTCTTTTCCCTCATTATTCTTATTATCATTAAGTATGACAATATCCCTTGCTATTTCAATTTTTCCTTTTTCTTCATTCCATAGTCTATATCCATTATTAGTATATCCAATCATTATTAACTTTTTACTTCTTGGATCTAGTTTCTTTATATTTGTATGTAGTTGTTTAGCATATACTTTTGAACCAAACTTGTGTATATTAGATATATTAGGTCTTTTACCATGCCACATTTCATAAGGTGTTTTATTTTCCAAAGATTCACTTGGTAGTCTATTTATAATATAAGTAGCACAGAATATAGCTTCACCCCACATTTCTTTATCTAATTCTGAATCAAATAGTAATGCTCTGGTTTTATCTAATAATGTCCGATTTAATCTTTCTGCCTTACCATTTAGCTGAGGTGTATATGGTACTGTATAATCTAGTTTTATTCCCTTTTCTGTGCACCATTTTCTAAAGTCATTACTTGTGTATTCACCCCCATTGTCACATCTTATCGTAGACACCTTTTCTGTTCTCTCTCTTTCTGTTTCTTCTATGTAATGTCTTAAATTTTCTTTCACTTCATTTTTATGCTTCAGCAGGTATATTTTTGTAAAATGAGTGTAGTCATCCATGACTGTTAAGACATAACTATAACCATCATATGTTTTATTTTCAAATGGCCCACATACATCTGTATGTATTAATTGTAATGGTCTACTGGCTCTGTTTCTTACTGTTTTAAATGGAAGTCTTGTTTGTTTTGCTTGTGTACAGATTTCACATGTATCTAATTGTTTTAAACCTTGTATTTTTATTCCATCTGCCACATCTGGTAATATTTCTAGTATTTTCTTCCCTGGATGTCCTAGTCTTTGATGCCATTCTAAGGCAGTGCCAGTTTCTTTCATTAACATTGTCTTTTCTTCTGTATTTTTCCCATCTAAATTAATTTTATATAAGCCATTTTCCTTTTTTCCTGTCAATAGTAACTCTGACTCCTTATATATTTTTACAGTATCTTTAGTAAACACAACAGTTCCTTGATTATTAGTGACTGCATTCACGGACAACAAGTTTTGTGATAAGTCCGGAACTAACAGGGTATTATTTAAATTACATTTTTCACCTTTGACTTTACCAATTCCCTTTACTTCTATTGTTTCTTCATTGGCAGTCAAGACCGATGATTGCTTATTTTCATAATTTGACAATATGTCTATACTGTTTGTCATATGTGCAGTGCACCCAGAGTCTACTATGAATTCTTTATTTTGTGTACCCTGTTTTTCAAACATTGTAAAAAATGCTTTTACTGTTTTTTCCATAACTGTTTCTTCTTTGTCTTTCTTGTTCTTATTTTTGAAAAAACAATTTTCTTCTTTATGGTTTGTTTTCTTACAAAATGAACATTGTTTATTCTTTAACTTACAGTCTTTTTCTTCATGGTTATTCCTTTTGCAAATACTACAAGCTTTACAGTCTTTCTTCATGTGCCCTGTTTTGTTGCATCTAAAGCATTTTATTGCACTTGAAGCCTTTTTCTTTGTAGCCTGAAATGCCAATTGTTTTTCTGTTTCACTGGTTTTTAAAAGTCGGTTTTCCTCACTTAATATTCTGTTTGTTAAGTTAGTCAGGGTTTTCTTATCATCTGCCATTGATTCCCAAGCAGTGATGAAATAGTTTAGGTTACTCGGCAAACAGGATAATATTTTTGACATAACCATTTCTTCATTAATGTTTTCACCCAACTGATTTAGTCTAAACTGTAGATTTTCTATGTCAGTTATTAATTCTGTAAGTGATCGACCTTCTTGTAACTTATATGTGAAGAACTCTTGTAATAGTGATGTCTTGTTTCTTTGTTCTGAGCCTTCAAATATTTCACATAACTTATTGTACATTTCTAGCGCATTTTTACATTTTAAAATGTGTCCTTTTAATTTTCTGTCTATGCTGTTTATTATAATTCGTTGCACCTGGGCATCTTTTGTTACGAATGCATCAGATTTCATATCTTCTTTTTTTACATCTGACGAAATTGCTGCAGTCAGATTTGCTGCCTTTATGTGGATGTTAAACTCGAATTTCCATAACAGAAATGTCTCCCCATCCTTTAGTTTTTCAATCTGAGCATCTTTGTCCATTTTTCTTGATTTTCCTTTGTTTTAGTATTGACTTGACCAAGCCACCGGTTTTTATTTGTTCTTTTAGGACGTCCCTGGGCCCATAACCTCTTCTGGGAATTGATATTTCACTAAAAGAACGATAGTTTTATATATTAATTAGTTTATTTTAAATAAACACTGGTTTTATAACATTTTAATTTGCACACGAATTATTATTTCTTCATGGAAACTTCAGACTACGTTGACACACGTTTTTTTTTTTTTTTAATACCTTAGATGTCAAAGACATTTTTTCCTCTAACAGAAACAATCCCTAATGCCATGGAACCACGGGTAATTAAAATTACCCATGGACCCGGTAATGGGATGGGTCGACCAACCGGGACCACGGGTAACGACTCAGTTTTTGCCTATGTTTTTGTGTCAAACTTAAGTTTTATAACAAGTTATCTGTGCAAGTCTGCACTAAACCTTTTTATTGATATTTACCTTTTTTATACCTTTTGTCTATGTTTTTGGGATATATTCGTTTTGATTTTTGATTAATAAAAAGACACGTTGGGTTCTGTATGGTTTCGGTTGCAGCAAAACTAAACTGGTCGACGTTGTCAACCACGCCACGGTTAAAGAAAATGACATACCGAACGATCGGTTGATTCTGGAAGGCCTTATTAGAGAGCAGTATAAAATTGATTCAATCGGCATCTCCAATCAGAAAGCTCGTTGCGCCGACGACGAACGCGCTTTACAAGTTCTCGAGCGCACCGCGCGCCGTCTGCCCGATGGCCGCTTTGAAGTAGGCTTGTTGTGGAAAGCTGATAAACTTGATATTCCCGACAGTTACAAGTTAGCTGTGTCTAGGTTTCTTAGTTTAGAAAAAAAAATGGTGAAAGATCATGTCTATGCTGAACGCTACCGTCGGAATATCCATGATATGCTATCAAAGGGATATGCTGAACCATGTTCAGCTCCTCCTAATTTGGGGTCTCCATTGTGGTACCTCCCTCACTTTGGCGTAATTAACGTAAATAAGCCTAACAAGTTGAGAACGGTACACGACGCAGCTGCCAAGTCTCACGGAGTGTCATTAAATTCGATGTTATTAACTGGTCCAGACCTTTTGCAACCCCTGCTAGGTATTCTGATGCGCTTCCGTGAGGGTAAAGTCGCTCTAACGGCTGACATTCGTGAAATGTTTCCTCAAATAAAAATCATTAAAAAAGATAGGGATGCTCAAAGATTTCTGTGGCGCGAAAATCCGAATGAGCCTATACGTACATACCGCATGGCATCTATGATTTTCGGCGCTGCGTCTAGCCCCTTTACTGCAATCCAAATAAAAAATAAAAATGCATTGGAGTGGCAGGATACATACCCCGATGCAGCTCGAGTGATTATAAAAGATCACTACATGGATGACTGCATCACTAGTTTAGACAACGTTCATGAGGCGGCCAAAATAGCTGCGGACATTTATAACGTGCATTCTTATGCTGGCTTCGAGATGCGAGACTGGACGTCAAACGATCTCTTGGCGCTCTCGTTGCTACCCAAAGAATCCTTGCTTGAGGCACCCGTTGTGAAAGACGTAGATTTAGGTCACCTAGCTGCGCATGTACGCACGCTTGGCCTTATCTGGCAACCCGCCTGTGACTTGATTGGTTTTAACACGGGAGTCCATAAGGGGGTCTTGCCACAGAAGCTCACCAAGCGAGAGGTATTAGCCCATGTGATGCGAGTCTATGATCCTCTTGGAATCATTGCGCCAATAGTTGTTCGAGGCCGTATCATGTTTCAAGATGCTTGGCGTAAGGGTTTGCAATGGGATGAGGAGCTCTCTCAAGGTGACAGCGCTGCGTGGAAGTTGTGGTCTCAGGATTTATCCTCGGTTTCTAGTTTACGGATTCCACGTTGCTATAACATGAATAATCTTGAGCTAGCAGGCTGCGAACTTCATGTGTTTTCAGACGCTAGTGAGTCTGCCTTTGCAGCTGTCGCTTATTGGCGGTTTCTGTATGCTAACGGTGATGTTAGGCTCTCCCTTATCTGCAGCAAAGCTCGCGTGTCACCCCTTAAGCCTGTCTCAATTCCCCGTTTAGAGCTTCAAGGTGCTCTGATGGCTGCACGTCTTGCTACGTCTATATGCGAAGCACACCGGCTTAAACCAACGAGACGCGTTTTCTGGTGTGACTCAGTGACGACCTTAGGTTGGCTTCGCAGCGACGCTCGCACTCTTAAGCCATTCGTGTCTCATAGAGTAGGTGAGATACTGGAGCTCACGGACATCGATGAGTGGCGTTGGATTCCGAGTGATTTAAATGTGGCAGATGACGCAACTCGGGTCAAACGATCTGAGTTAACTCCAGAATCTCGCTGGATCTCAGGTCCTGCCTTCTTACTCTCCTCGGACTGGCCCACTGAACCTCTGATAGATGTCAGTGGACTAGGCCGCGAAGAATTCAAACATAATGTTCATCTCATCACTTACACTGATTTGCCTGCACCAATCTCCGCGGATCCGCTGCGTTTCAGCTCTTGGTTGAGAATGGTGCGAGCAACAGCAAAAGCGCATCAATTCATTTTTTTACTGCGTATGCGTAGTCTGCAAAGACGAGGCGTTGACGCCAATTTAAGCCGTCTTGAAGGAAGTTTATGTACATTTATTCCCTCTTGCACATCCTCTCCTAATGTCCCCAATAACTTCAATGTATCAGCGAGAATATCAGCAAACGATTTACGCCTGGCCGAAAACCACATCTTACGGCAGTCTCAACTCGATTCCTTTAAAGAAGATTTCTTGCGGATTAAGAACCAACAGCCGTTGCCTCGTAATAGCCGCCTGTTCAAGCTGTCGCCATTCATAGATGATGATAATCAGTTGCGAATGTCAAGCCGCATTGTTGCTGCCTCAGCCATTTCAGACAATGTTAAGCGTCCGCTCATTTTGTATGGAAAACATCCTGCAGTTCGTCTTTTGATTCACAGTTATCATCAGAAGGCAGCGCATTCACACCTAGATTTGGTGATGAACGAGCTTCACCAACGTTACTGGATTATTGGACTCAGAAACGCTGTTCGATTCGTGGCCTATACCTGTCAGCTGTGCAAATTACGCCGTGCTAGACCGTTCCAACCACCTATGGGAAATCTGCCAGAAGCTCGCCTAGCTCATCATCAAAGGGCCTTCTCATTTACCGGTCTCGATTATTATGGGCCCGTTCACGTCACGGTTGGCAGAAGAAAGGAGAAGCGCTACGTGGCCCTATTCACATGCTTGGTTGTCCGCGCCGTACACCTGGATTTGGTGCACAGCTTATCGACTGACTCGGCGATCATGTGCCTACGTCGCTTCGTATCGCACCGAGGAACCCCTTTGGAGATTTGGTCGGACAACGGCACTGCTTTTGTTGGGGCCAGCCGAGAACTGCGAGAGTTGTACGGTCATGCACTTGAAGACTACGCTGCCAGCGAGTTTTACCTGCCTTCGTTGTCACCCAGAAGGGGTGGAGGCACCGCGCCTGCAATTTCGGAAGGAGATGTGGTCGTAATATTAGATTCAAATTTGCCGCGTGGATCATGGCCCAAAGGCCGGATCACGAAGTTGTTCCCCGGCAGAGATGGAGTAGTGCGGGTGGCTGATGTTGTCACTGTGGCCGGCACATTTAGGAGGCCCCTCAAAAACCTGATTAAGCTGCCTATTTCATAAAAAAGGGGAGAATGTGCAAGTCTGCACTAAACCTTTTTATTGATATTTACCTTTTTTATACCTTTTGTCTATGTTTTTGGGATATATTCGTTTTGATTTTTGATTAATAAAAAGACACGTTTTGTTTTACGACCAGAACCAGCGCATTTTAATATTTCGGTCGTTAATATTTGAAATATTAAAATGCGCTGGTTCTGGTCGTAAAACAAAACGTGTCTTTTTATTAATCAAAAATCAAAACGAATATATCTCAAAAACATAGACAAAAGGTATAAAAAAGGTAAAATATCAATAAAAAGGTTTGGTGCAGACTTGCACATTCTCCCCTTTTTTATGAAATAGGCAGCTTAATCAGCTTTTTGAGGGGCCTCCTAAATGTGCCGGCCACAGTGACAACATCAGCCACCCGCACTACTCCATCTCTGCCGGGGAACAACTTCGTGATCCGGCCTTTGGGCCATGATCCACGCGGTAAATTTGAATCTAATATTACGACCACATCTCCTTCCGAAATTGCAGGCGCGGTGCCTCCACCCCTTCTGGGTGACAACGAAGGCAGGTATTCTCGAACCCATCGCTGCCAGAAATGATCGGCTAGTCGGAGTGCCCTCCGCCAATGACTCCTGCTCGAGAGGTCCGACTCCTGAAGTGTGGTTGGGATGAGACGCCCTGGTGATCCGTTTAGAAGAAAGTGAGCTGGCGTTAATGCTTCTTCAGCATTAGCATCGAGTGAGATCATCGTCAGAGGCCGCGAATTTACCAAGGCTTCAGCTTCAGCCAACAGGGTTCTGAGTACCTCATCAGAGGGAGTCCGCTCATGGAGTGACACTTTCAGCGCTCCCTTGACACTTCGGATAAGGCGCTCCCAAGCTCCACCCATAAAAGGTGCCGAGGGAGGAATAAAACGCCAGTTTATAAACTCGCTGGCAGCGTAGTCTTCAAGTGCATGACCGTACAACTCTCGCAGTTCTCGGCTGGCCCCAACAAAAGCAGTTCCGTTGTCCGACCAAATCTCCAAAGGGGTTCCTCGGTGCGATACGAAGCGACGTAGGCACATGATCGCCGAGTCAGTCGATAAGCTGTGCACCAAATCCAGGTGTACGGCGCGGACAACCAAGCATGTGAATAGGGCCACGTAGCGCTTCTCCTTTCTTCTGCCAACCGTGACGTGAACGGGCCCATAATAATCGAGACCGGTAAATGAGAAGGCCCTTTGATGATGAGCTAGGCGAGCTTCTGGCAGATTTCCCATAGGTGGTTGGAACGGTCTAGCACGGCGTAATTTGCACAGCTGACAGGTATAGGCCACGAATCGAACAGCGTTTCTGAGTCCAATAATCCAGTAACGTTGGTGAAGCTCGTTCATCACCAAATCTAGGTGTGAATGCGCTGCCTTCTGATGATAACTGTGAATCAAAAGACGAACTGCAGGATGTTTTCCATACAAAATGAGCGGACGCTTAACATTGTCTGAAATGGCTGAGGCAGCAACAATGCGGCTTGACATTCGCAACTGATTATCATCATCTATGAATGGCGACAGCTTGAACAGGCGGCTATTACGAGGCAACGGCTGTTGGTTCTTATTCCGCAAGAAATCTTCTTTAAAGGAATCGAGTTGAGACTGCCGTAAGATGTGGTTTTCGGCCAGGCGTAAATCGTTTGCTGATATTCTCGCTGATACATTGAAGTTATTGGGGACATTAGGAGAGGATGTGCAAGAGGGAATAAATGTACATAAGCTTCCTTCAAGACGGCTTAAATTGGCGTCAACGCCTCGTCTTTGCAGACTACGCATACGCAGTAAAAAAATGAATTGATGCGCTTTTGCTGTTGCTCGCACCATTCTCAACCAAGAGCTGAAACGCAGCGGATCCGCGGAGATTGGTGCAGGCAAATCAGTGTAAGTGATGAGATGAACATTATGTTTGAATTCTTCGCGGCCTAGTCCACTGACATCTATCAGAGGTTCAGTGGGCCAGTCCGAGGAGAGTAAGAAGGCAGGACCTGAGATCCAGCGAGATTCTGGAGTTAACTCAGATCGTTTGACCCGAGTTGCGTCATCTGCCACATTTAAATCACTCGGAATCCAACGCCACTCATCGATGTCCGTGAGCTCCAGTATCTCACCTACTCTATGAGACACGAATGGCTTAAGAGTGCGAGCGTCGCTGCGAAGCCAACCTAAGGTCGTCATTGAGTCACACCAGAAAACGCGTCTCGTTGGTTTAAGCCGGTGTGCTTCGCATATAGACGTAGCAAGACGTGCAGCCATCAGAGCACCTTGAAGCTCTAAACGGGGAATTGAGACAGGCTTAAGGGGTGACACGCGAGCTTTGCTGCAGATAAGGGAGAGCCTAACATCACCGTTAGCATACAGAAACCGCCAATAAGCGACAGCTGCAAAGGCAGACTCACTAGCGTCTGAAAACACATGAAGTTCGCAGCCTGCTAGCTCAAGATTATTCATGTTATAGCAACGTGGAATCCGTAAACTAGAAACCGAGGATAAATCCTGAGACCACAACTTCCACGCGTCGCTGCGAAGCCAACCTAAGGTCGTCATTGAGTCACACCAGAAAACGCGTCTCGTTGGTTTAAGCCGGTGTGCTTCGCATATAGACGTAGCAAGACGTGCAGCCATCAGAGCACCTTGAAGCTCTAAACGGGGAATTGAGACAGGCTTAAGGGGTGACACGCGAGCTTTGCTGCAGATAAGGGAGAGCCTAACGTCACCGTTAGCATACAGAAACCGCCAATAAGCGACAGCTGCAAAGGCAGACTCACTAGCGTCTGAAAACACATGAAGTTCGCAGCCTGCTAGCTCAAGATTATTCATGTTATAGCAACGTGGAATCCGTAAACTAGAAACCGAGGATAAATCCTGAGGCCACAACTTCCACGCAGCGCTGTCACCTTGAGAGAGCTCCTCATCCCATTGCAAACCCTTACGCCAAGCATCTTGAAACATGATACGGCCTCGAACAACTATTGGCGCAATGATTCCAAGAGGATCATAGACTCGCATCACATGGGCTAATACCTCTCGCTTAGTGAGCTTCTGTGGCAAGACCCCCTTATGGACTCCCGTGTTAAAACCAATCAAGTCACAGGCGGGTTGCCAGATAAGGCCAAGCGTGCGTACATGCGCAGCTAGGTGACCTAAATCTACGTCTTTCACAACGGGTGCCTCAAGCAAGGATTCTTTGGGTAGCAACGAGAGCGCCAAGAGATCGTTTGACGTCCAGTCTCGCATCTCAAAGCCAGCATAAGAATGCACGTTATAAATGTCCGCAGCCATTTTGGCCGCCTCATGAACGTTGTCTAAACTAGTGATGCAGTCATCCATGTAGTGATCTTTTATAATCACTCGAGCTGCATCGGGGTATGTATCCTGCCACTCCAATGCATTTTTATTTTTTATTTGGATTGCAGTAAAGGGGCTAGACGCAGCGCCGAAAATCATAGATGCCATGCGGTATGTACGTATAGGCTCATTCGGATTTTCGCGCCACAGAAATCTTTGAGCATCCCTATCTTTTTTAATGATTTTTATTTGAGGAAACATTTCACGAATGTCAGCCGTTAGAGCGACTTTACCCTCACGGAAGCGCATCAGAATACCTAGCAGGGGTTGCAAAAGGTCTGGACCAGTTAATAACATCGAATTTAATGACACTCCGTGAGACTTGGCAGCTGCGTCGTGTACCGTTCTCAACTTGTTAGGCTTATTTACGTTAATTACGCCAAAGTGAGGGAGGTACCACAATGGAGACCCCAAATTAGGAGGAGCTGAACATGGTTCAGCATATCCCTTTGATAGCATATCATGGATATTCCGACGGTAGCGTTCAGCATAGACATGATTTTCCACCATTTTTTTTTCTAAACTAAGAAACCTAGACACAGCTAACTTGTAACTGTCGGGAATATCAAGTTTATCAGCTTTCCACAACAAGCCTACTTCAAAGCGGCCATCGGGCAGACGGCGCGCGGTGCGCTCGAGAACTTGTAAAGCGCGTTCGTCGTCGGCGCAACGAGCTTTCTGATTGGAGATGCCGATTGAATCAATTTTATACTGCTCTCTAATAAGGCCTTCCAGAATCAACCGATCGTTCGGTATGTCATTTTCTTTAACCGTGGCGTGGTTGACAACGTCGACCAGTTTAGTTTTGCTGCAACCGAAACCATACAGAACCCATCCTAAAGCAGTTAAAATAGCTACGGGTTGTGTCTTGGTTCCTTTGCGCGTAGCTTTAGCGAGAGATAAGTGCCAGTTGTCGATACCTATAATAAGCATAGGCTTAACGTCTTCATAGCAAAACTCATTAGCAATGTCTGCCAGATATGGATATTTACGCACGCTCTCAAGATGTGCAGTCTGTCGCGCAGCACCCAAACCGCTCATCGACCTAGCTCGCTTAACGCAGTGAATTTCGTTTGAATGACGGCCTTTTATATTGAAATCGACGTACTGTATATTTACGTCCATTCCTAGACCACCTACACAGTCCAAATGAATAAGTTTCTCTTGGCCCTTGCAACCAATTCGAGCCGCCAGCTTAGAATCTATAAAGGTGCCTGTGGAACCGTCGTCCAGCAAAGCGTACGTATCAACACTACTAGAAGGTCCCGATACGACCACGCCAACTATTTTCAACAAAGGCCGAACAAAAGGTTCCGCGGCTGACAAGGAGGATGCATGAGCCAAGATTTCGTGATCTGAGTCGTCAGTCGATGTCACACCGTCGCCGGACACTCCGCAGGCCGCGGGCGCGCCACACTGCAGCGGTGCGCTGCACGACATGGCGGCGGCTGCGCTGGAAGTCGATGGTTTGGGTTCAGCGTCGTCTTCCACGTCCACGTGCGCGGTGACTGCACGCTCAAATTTCGACCCGTGCAACAAGGCATGGTGACGCATGTCACAACCTTCTACCGAAGGTAGCCGCTTTTTAGGCCGCTTTGTAGTGCCTAATACCGATCAGCGAGATTTTCTAACAGATGTCAACCCACCTTTCAGGTACGGCGATACAGCCCAGTGTGAGACACCGGGCATGAGAGCGCCGCTCGGCCAAGGTGCCGTGGCGGCTATGCAAAGTCTTAACGAAGATCGTCATGAAGATGGAGGAGTGACGCGCTTAATAAACTCGCTCGGAATTTTATTAAACAAACCTAACAAGCAATCTGCTACGAAGACTGATTTGCCTATCTTCGACGGCAAGTCCCTTGTAGATTGGCTAGCTTTAAAACGTGCGTATGAAAATACTGCCAAGGGTTTATCGGCAACCGATAATTTATCGAGGCTGTCGTGCGCCCTGCGCGGAGCGGCGCGCGACGCAGTGGCGGGCCTGCTGGCGGCGGCCCGCGCCCCCGGAGTGGTGCTAGCTGCGCTCGACGCGCGCTACGGCCGCCCCGAGCTCGTCGTGATGCATGAAGTATCTGTGTTACGTGCGCTACCTAAGGTAAGCTACGATAGCAAAGACCTCGTAATTTTTGCTAGCCGAGTACGAAATTGCGTGGAAGTAATCCGCCTGTTAAATCAGCCGGACCACTTACGCTCGCCTGAGCTGTTTCAGGCACTGTGGAGCAAGCTATCACCGCTATTGCGACCACGGTGGTTGGATTACGCTAATTTGTGCGATAGTAGCTTATCTAAAATAGAAATGTTTGCTGATTTCGTTTCGCGTGAAGCTAACTTGCAGTGTAGGTTCGGCGGCGCTATTGACTGCTCGCGCCCTGATACTGATCACAGAGGCTTCAGGGATAGGGTGAACGTCGTAGCTGAAATTGATCATCAGAAAAGTAGTAGCATTTCAACAAAAACTACAAATATTATTTGTCCGTTGTGTCAACAAAAACATGATTTGAAGTTTTGTGATAGGTTTGTCAAAATGACAATAAATGATCGTTGGCAATTTATTAAGAAAAATAAAATATGTCATAGATGTTTAAAGAGAGGTTGGCACAAAAATAAAACTTCTTGTATTAAAAGCGTGTGTACGGTAGAAGGTTGTGACATGCGTCACCATGCCTTGTTGCACGGGTCGAAATTTGAGCGTGCAGTCACCGCGCACGTGGACGTGGAAGACGACGCTGAACCCAAACCATCGACTTCCAGCGCAGCCGCCACCATGTCGTGCAGCGCACCGCTACAGTGTGGCGCGCCCGCGGCCTGCGGAGTATCCGGCTCGAAGGACCAAATATTAACGACCGAAATATTAAAATGCGCTGGTTCTGGTCGTAAAACAAAACGTGTCTTTTTATTAATCAAAAATCAAAACGAATATATCCCAAAAACATAGACAAAAGGTATAAAAAAGGTAAATATCAATAAAAAGGTTTAGTGCAGACTTGCACATTATCGGTTAATTTCGAATTAATGTTATAAGCGTAGTCTACGCTCAACAGATGGTCGGGATGGGCAAAAAAAAGCTGCCACCCTATACCCCGTCAGGAATGTCGTCGGATTTCTGCCGGCCTTCGGAACGCTCATGTCCCAAAGTATGACTTGGGACCAAATTCTAAATGCATGAAATAAAAAACAAACAAAAAAAAAGACTATTGACGAAAACAGAATCCTTTGGCTGGGATCGAACTCAAGACACAAGATTGTAAAACAGCACTGTACCCCGAGACCAGCTGGCTTATTGTAAACCGTAGCCAGTGCCGGTTTTAGCACTATCAGCTCCCTGGGCGAGATTTCTACGGCGCCCCCTACAGTGCACTTCAAACCCTTCCAGTCACTTACGCAAAAAAGGTGTCAATCTCGGAATGAGAAACAATAAGCTGTAAACTCGTATACGCCTTCATTTATGATTTCCTATCCGCAAAAAAAAGGTCACCTTGGTCAGTTGAACTTGTATTACAGCCTAGTGACTATATCAGTCCCGTATCTCAAAAACGGTTGGGCGTATGAAAATTTCTTCAAAACAAAATCTGTCGCAAATTTTATGCTCTACAATTTTTAAAATAAATTTTAACATCATTGGAGCTATAAAAACCGAAATAATAGCGAAAAACTGATTTTTGTGACGTTTGACGCAACTTTTAGAACACCAAAATGAAGTTGTATACGAGTTTACAACTTTCATTCCGAGGTGAAACCCGGCCCTAATAAGACTGCACTACATACGAAAAAAAATACAAAGGATATAATTAACTAACCATTCCTAAACAGGGTGGATTCGACACCGACGCGAAAAAGGGTTACCACGTATTCAGTAAGTAAACAGTTTCTATGTTTCAGAATGATGGGGGGTTCAGAATGATGCACTGAATACGTGGTAACCTTTTTCGCGTCGGTGCCCCTTCTACCCTGTATACTTTTGGGGTTATTTAAGGTTATCTAACTTTTTAGGGCTATAACTTTAAATACCACCATGACCCGTTTTCTATTCAATGCATCCATCAGCATAATGTTTTGAGTGCGAAAAAACTTACAAATTTAGGTGGATGCGCAAGAGTAGCCCGCGAAATTTAAATTTTCTTACGTTTATTGCAATTTGCAGGTCAGTGCCAGGTTGTATGTTGATGAAAATATGAATCGCGCCAATAACACGTCTGGGGTTACAGAACTATAATCATTGAAATCGTCAATACAACCCTCCAAGTTCATTTAATCCCATTGAGTGACTTTTTTATTAAATAGCTATTGAATGGGGTTATATGAACTTGGAGGGCTGTATTGATGATTAGAATGATTATAATTCTTTAACTCCATACGTGATAATGGCGCGATTCATATTTTCATTACCATACAAGCTGACACTGACCTGCAAATTGCAATAAACTAGAGAAAATTTAAATTTCGCGGGCTACCCTTGCGCTTCCACCTTAAGGGACTACACGCTAAGGGCACCCCGTGTAGGGTACGAGCCTCGGCATGGGGCGTCGGGGTGGGGGGGGGCAGGACAGCAAAGGGACAGGCTGGATCCGAGTGACATCATTATTTAAGAGCTGATTTAAAACTACAGGCTCAGCATCGCCAGCTGTCTTGAGCGAGGGCCGGGGAGGGCAAGGACCGGAAAGTCGCGACGGCGTGGACGGAACAGGCGCCCCTTTATGTGATAGATAGATATTAAGAGGCGCCCCTTTATTTCCGGCGCCCTACCCTAACGCCGCTACTGACCATAGCGAATATGTAGATTTTATGCTGCTTCTACAGATCGGTAATGTTCGGGATGGCGAGAGCCAAAATTCAGAAATCCGATGACATGGCTGACGGGGTATAGGGTGGCAGCACTGGCAGCCTTTTTTTTGTCCATTCCGACCATCTGTTGAGCGTCGACTACGCTTTTTAAACCCATCAATCAACCTCAACAAACAAACAAAAAACCAATCCAAATTCAAATATCGCACCCTTACCGGAGCCAAAATGACACTGGCGCGAGACTGTCGTGTTTTTACATGCAATTTCCACAGATTTTTTTATTCGCCTTTTTTACATTGCTGGCGAACTTAAAATGGAACGTGTTATACCGACCATCAATGGCTAATCCAGCCTCTATCAACTTTTCAATCACGCAATCAATCGTCTTTCGGACAGCACTACCTAGCTCAATTACCTAGTATCCAAGTCCCAAAATTTCGAGTCACCTGATTGGCTAACCAATCGGCCAATCACGTGATGTCGCCAATTATCATGCCGTACACTCTCGGATCGGACAAGCAAGGTACAGCCCAGTAATTGGAGACATTGTGATGGTTCGTTTTCCAATGTTGTACGTTCCTGTGTTGTACAATCCAATGTCGTGCATTCCTGGTATGTGCATTACAGTGACGTACATTATAGGGACTCGACAATGAGGCCTATCGTTTTTGAGCTCACCAGATGGCGCCACTGTCGATTAAGGTCCTGTCAATAATTCCATTTTATACTTTATAGTACCAATAACTTCAGAAAAAGTTTATTTTACTACACTTAGACACAAAGTGTAAACTTCAGGTTCATATATTTACAATATTCTCCCTAAAATTAGCAAGCATGAAACATTTAAAAATCAGTTTATCTCCAAGTACTGAAAATTAAGATTCTAAGTTGCTACTTAAAATCTTCAAGTCATAATTAATCAGGAATGGCTCAATCTAAATCACAATCGTGAATATTTGTAAAAATACGTGTTAAAACAGCACGCAACGCGCGAACTATCTATGACATCTGACATTTCGGTGCCCCCACGCTACACTAGTGCCTCTAGCGGCGAATTCATACGCGATAGCCGCCATTGGGGGACAGTATTTTTGGGAGGATTCGTGGAGGGAAAAAACTGGGTTGGGAGGGAACTGGGGTATTTTCATTTTTTTGTTATCAAATTGGTATTAGGAATTTTGTCGTTGCCTTTTTCCAACGCGCACTTTTTACAAAGAGCCTTCTCCCATGTAGCAATTATTCAACACAAGCTTTGATAAAGATTAAACTCAAACTCAAAGCATTTATTTCAATTAACCATAACAGGCACTTTTGAATGTCAGAAAAAAAAGGCGAAGCTACAGACACAGACACAAGGCATAATAACTTGTGAAAGTACTTTAGTTGCCCATTCCAAAGCTTAGATCTCTATGGAGAAGAATGGGCAAGAAACTCCATGGACACTTTTTTCAATCAAAATTTTGTTACAAGTTGTCGGAATGAACCCAGTCCTGCAGCCCTCCAGCCTGAGGCAACGGAGGACCCGTCTCGGGCTGTGAGTGTTCTAGACTGTACCATTAGCCAAGATAAAATACCTGTCATTACACTTCATGATTCACAAGTAGTACAGACTGAGATTAGTCATTTTGTATCACCTGTTAGTATTGATTGTTATCATTCAGTTATGTTCTCTGATAGTATAGGTAGAGGGCTAGGTAAATTGATCAGTAATAACCTGAGTTATTGTACCCAAAATTACTGTATGCCGGGGTCTACCTACAAGCAGGTTATGGCATCAGTAATTCAAAATGTTTGTAATCCTAATACTACTATTACTATATGTGTCGGTAATAGTTCTAATATTAAAAAGCAAGATATCACCGACTATGTATCAGAGTTGTTAAAGTTAAGTTGTAATAAAATCATACTGTGTGCTTTTCCATATTTTGAAAATTTAAGTAATAGACAAAACAATTATATTCATATGCTAAATAAACATGTACACTTTTTAGTAGGTCACTATAGTGACAGACTTATTTATCTGGATATCAACACTATTGTTGGTAAACTTAAGTCGACACGGGGTAAGGTGTATCTACCTATTAGATGTAGACACAAAATAGCTAGGCTATTAGCTTTTAATATTCACTCAGACATAAATAGTATGTCGAAGTTTAGTTATATTATAAACACTGCGACTATTAGTAATCATACTAATATACATTTGTACATCGGAGGATCCATGTGTAACTATAGATGTCTCTCAAGTAGGATCCACTAGTAGTAGGATCTCATTGCCATACAGTAATGGCATGGGTGTTCAGGAGCTCACTCCAGCTCATTTAAACTAGATAGTAAGACAACGGAAGATACAAATAACATTAATATTATACTCACCAACACCATGGTACCTTCTTGCTCTCAAATAGATAAATGTAAAAAAGGGGCTAAGCAGAATTCCTTCAAATTATTTCATCAAAATATACAAGGTTTTTCTTCAAAGCAACTAGAAATTGAGTTGTTTTTAGAAAAAACGATGTTTGAAATTGTTTGTTTCACCGAACACTGGTTAAAAGACTATGAAATGCTAATTAATTACGAAAATTACAATGTAGGCAGTTGCTTTAACCGTAAATCTAAGATACGTGGGGGTTCATTAATCTTAGTTAGGAATTGTATTAAATCTAAATCTCGCAATGATATAGTCGATCTATCGGTAGAACATAGCATTGAATTGTCTTGTGTTGAGCTAGATAGGCATGTAATAGTGTGCGTTTACAGACCCCCAAATTACCTTAACTACTCTATGTTTGAGTCAGTAATGGAAGATGCTTTAGCAAAACTTGTAACTGGTAATAAACCAATAATTATATGTGGTGACTTTAATGTTAATATCCTAGAGAATAATGTAAATAGCAGTAGATTTTTAAATCTCTTTAAATCATTTAATTTGTCAAATGTGTTTTCAGAACCAACACGAATTACTACAAATACTGCTACATGTATTGATAATGTTTTTTGTTGCTGCGACTACTTAGATAAATCCATCGTAAATTACCTTCCTTCAGATCACTGCGGTCAGACCGTTGCTTTCACGTCCAATATACAATTACAAAGAATTCAGATACAAACTAGACAAATAACACCCAGCAATTTGGATAAATTTAATAATAATTTAATTAGTAAGTTATGTATACCGGGCCATATTTTAAATAATGTAAATGAATTGTATGAAGAATTTTTTTCGATAGTGCACACCGAATTCAATAATACTTTAAAACAGAAAACTAAAACTATTGGCCCAAAGTTTATTTTCAGTGACTGGGCAACACAGGGTATTAGGAAAAGTAGGGAACGATTGTTTGAGCTGTACGGCCTTAAGCCTTACATCAACACAGAAACTTTTAATAAATATGTTGCTACTTACTCGAAATTTTTTAAAAATGCTTGCAGGGTAGCCAAATCGCTGTTCATTAGCAACAAGATTAAATCAGCCGATAATAAAATAAAGACGGTTTGGAAAATTATCAACAGTGAAACAAATAGAAATAAAAAACTAAACACCTCCAGACTTCACACTAAACACCTCCAGTGGCCTCGTGAGTTCTAACAATGAAGTGGCTCAAGAATTTGTAAATTTCTTTACCAGTATCCCACTTAAAACTACAGAAACCTTAAATTCCTCACCCTTGCTTTCTGTTGATTTATTGAAAGCGAACGTTTCAGCCTGTCCGAATGAATTTAAATTTCAGCATATAAACCCCATAGCAGTCATAAAAGCTTTTAAGCAAATCAAGATCAAATTAACCGAAGATCTATGGGGTATGTCTATCAAAGCTTGTACCTCAATTATTGAGACTATAGCACCGTATTTAGCCTCAATATTTAATTTGTGCGTGGATCAAGGGGTCTTCCCGGATCTAATGAAATACAGTAAGGTAATACCGCTTTTTAAATCCGGGGATAGTAAAGACACCAATAACTATAGGCCCGTATCTGTGTTGCCGGTTTTCAGCAAGGTGTTTGAAAAGATAATGCTCAATCAAATGCTAAACCATTTTAACGCCAATAGAATCTTACACGAGCAACAGTATGGTTTCACCAAGGGACGTTGTACAACTGACGCCGGTGTTTCTTTATTAAAACACATATTTACTGCGTGGGAAGAGGCACAAGATGCCATAGGAATCTTCTGTGACCTTTCGAAGGCATTTGATTGCGTAAATCACGAAACCCTGCTATTAAAACTTGAGCATTACGGTTTAGGTAAACTTGCGCTCAGTTTAGTAAAATCGTATTTGAATGATAGACAGCAGCAGGTACAGGTAAATGGTGTCAATTCAATGGGTTTAAAAGTAAGAATGGGCGTACCACAAGGTTCGATATTGGGTCCTTTTCTCTTTTTAGTTTACATTAATGACCTACCCCACTTATTTAACAACCAACCGCAAATGGTATTGTTTGCTGACGATACTTCTTTAATATTTAGGATAAACAGACGTGCCACTAATCTTGACGACGTCAATAACGCCCTACTGCAGGTCCATAATTGGTTTACCGCTAATAACTTAGTACTAAATGGGAAAAAAACTAAGTGCATAAAATTTTCTCTGCCAAATGTCAAAAGTAGTGATTGTGACATAATATTGAATCAAGAGAAACTAGAATTTGTCGATAAAACTGTTTTCTTGGGAATTACGCTCGACACAAGGCTACAATGGGGTCCTCATTTAACATCTCTTGCAGGACGGCTGAGTTCAGCAGCATATGCTGTTAGAAAAATCCGTCAGTTTACTGATGTAGATACCGCGAGGCTAGTCTATTTTAGTTATTTTCATAGTATTATGTCATACGGTATTTTACTATGGGGACGGGCTGCAGACATTGAGTCTATATTTATTCTGCAGAAAAGAGCCATCAGAGCCATATATGATCTACGTAGGCGCGATTCTCTGAGAGAACTGTTTAAAGAAATTAACATCATGACAGTACCTTGTCAATACATCTATGAAAACATCATGTACGTTAGGAAAAATCTGCATTTATTTAGTAAGAGAGGTGACAGACACCACTATAATACTAGAAATAGGGACCAACTAGTTCAGCCAGGTTTCAGGCTAGCTAAAGTAGACTCATCTTTCATGGGGTACTGTTTAAAATGCTACAATAAAATACCTCCTCACATTCTACAACTGAATGAGACGAAATTTAAATCTTGTATAAAACGCACACTATGTAGGCAAGCATATTATAAGTTGGGGGACTATATTGATGATAAAAATGCTTGGCTCAATGCTGGTCCTGCTCCACAACCATAGGAGCAAACTAATTGATTACCATGTTAAGTTATTGTGGAAGCTGCAGAAGATTGTAATAATATCCTTGCTTTGTATAGATTCCATCTCTTAATAATATTATATAATTGCATAGCACATGTGTGAGTACTATGTACTGTAAAGCAACCATTTACATTTATTTATCTTTCATTGACTTGAATGTAGCCTGGTGGCTGAGAGAATGTCATGCTCACTCAAATTTCTCGCTGATGGTGGCGCGTGTGTCGGGTCATTTGGTTCCCTTCAATATGGTTGAGTTGAATGGCGCCGAGCCATGCGTCATGTTCGTGAACGGGCGCTGTCAGTTGGGAGTGGTCATCTCTTAGCTGCCACGGTTTATTTTAATTACTTTATTTTGAAAGTGTTGATTATTTTAATCTTTTACTCTGGGAGCTCTTAATGTGCACGTCTTTCTACATCGTTCTCACATATATGTATAATCTCAACGTGAATGATGTAACCAAGATTTTGTAACAATATTTTGATTAAAAAGAGTGTCCATGGAGTTTCTTGCACATTCTTCTCCATAGAGATCTACGCTTTGGAATGTGCAACTACAGTACTTTCTCAAGTTATTATGCCTTGTGACTGTGACTGTAGCTTAGCTTTTTTTTTTTTTTTGTTTGACTTTCAAAAGTGCCTGTAATGGTCTAATTGAAATAAATGCTTTGAGTTTGAGTTTGAGTTTGACAAGATCTTGGTTACATCATTCATGTTGAGATTGTACATATATCTGAGATCGATGTAGAAAGACGCGCACATTAAGATCGTCCAGAGTAAAAGATTATAATTATCAATCATTTAAAAACAAAGTAGTTAATAAAATAAAAATATTTAAAGAAAATACACACATAAAACAAATCATAAATTCTAATGCAGAACAGAACGACTCACAGTCGGGGCCCTCCTAGAGTATATATGTTCCTTGGTCGGGGCCCATTCAAATTATACCAATCAATGTTGCGAGCGCATTTTCCGAGGAGGACAATTGAGTTTTTTTTTTTTTGTAATATGATTTTTGAAGCATCTTATATGTAAGACTTACTAGCTATTCCCCGCAACCTTCGTCTGCGTGAAATTATTATCAAAATATTACTTCCTTATTCCCCTTGGGAAGATTTGATTGGTAAAATTTGAATGGGCCCCGACTGTGAGTCGTTCTGTTCTGCATTAGAATTTATGATTTGTTTTATGTGTGTATCGATTATAAAACTATTTCAATTGCGTAGTTATTTAGTATTACTTAACAGAATTCTAAACTACTGGGCTTGTTTCTTTCTTTTTAGTTTTTATTTAAGTAAATTATTTCACGTATTTTTTAAAATTAGTTATTTATTCTGACTCCTACTCCAGGAACATTTTTTTTAATTGCTTTGTCGTCAAATTCTATATCAACAGCCTGTGGTAATTCTGCGGGTTTGAAGCCCCTGGCTGGAGGCCTCAGATTCATTTTTAAGGCATCCATAGGGAATTTCCCTAAGGAGTAGCCAGCCTCAGAGGCTGAACTGCGCGATGCCATCTCCAAAAAAAAAAAAACTCCGTGTTCCAATTGGTCCCTCCGAAGAGCTGGCCACTCAATTGTCCTTATAAAACCCATTGCTCCGTTAACAAGACCATGGGTAACATTCAAATTTCTTCGTAACATAACTCGTGATCCTAAACCTATTGTTAAATATTTATTTGACGATTCCTCCAGTTTTGTTAGGATCATCAGAAACATATACATCTTTCGGTTTTTGGCCATATGTTTTTCACTGTTTTTTTTTGTTTGTATATCGTTTATACTTAAAATAATAACTTAAATCAATAAGTAAGAAAATTAGCGAGAATGATTGTTTTGTTAAACAACTTTAAATCGTTATATATCCTAAACTATTATTTAAAATGAAAAATGGTAAAAGAAACCTGAAGATGATTTTAAAATACCTATTCATCGACACCCCACTTGACATAGTTCGACTTTTTTTTTTTTCATTTTGACATTAAGGCGTCTGGTTGTGGCTGTGGTGAATTTTGATTACTGTCATGTCTTTAGTGACACTCGCAAGGATAAGACGAATCGATTGACGTAAGAATTATCAAAATTGGCCTACGCATTTGGTCTCTAGAACGCCACATAGAAACAAACATACATACATACATACATACATACATAGACTGATAAACACATCACCCTCCTTTGCGTCGCGCAGTCGGGTAATAAACCGTGGCAGCTAAGAGATGACCAGTCCCAACTGACAGCGCCCGTCCACGAACATGACACATGGATCAGCCCCATTCAGCTCAACCTTATTGAAGGGAACTAAACGACCCGACACACCTGCCACCATCAGCGAGACATTTGAGTGAGCCTGACCTTCTCTCGCCACCAGGGCACATTCGAGTCAATAAAGGATAATTATATGTAAATGGTAGCTTTACAGTACATAGTACTCACACATGTGCTATGCACTTATATAATACTAAGAGATTGAATCTATACAATGCAAATATATTTTTACAATGTTCTGCAGCCTCCACAATAATTTCACATGAGCTTCTGATTAGTTTGCCCCTATGGTTGTGGAGCAGCAGGGCTATTGCCTATCTCAGTTGACAGTTCATAGTGATCATCACTTGGCGAGTTTTGATATACAATGACAGTTCTTCACGGGTAATGTCACTTAGAACCAACAAGACCGGTCATTGTATACATATTAAAACTCGGCAAGTGATGATCACTATGAACTGTCAAAAGAGATACGCAATAGCCCAGCAGAACCAGCATTGAGCCAAGCATTTCTATCATCAATGCAATCCCCCAACTTATGCTTCCCTGCATAGTGTGCGTTTTATACACTTGTTAATTAAAATAAGTAACAAGTAACTAACTTGAAAATTAATAAAAAAATGGCGACAAAAAAGGTATATATATTCCATTAAAAACCTCAATTTTGTCGGGATTTCGGGGAAGGTGTTGGGAGAACGCGAGACGGTCATCTGGCAACACTTTCATTGAAATATGGTTTTATCTGTGTTTTTACTTGCTTCGTTTGATTCATTTTCTCAGTTCTCACACTTTCATCAACCATTAAAATTTCTGGCCAATCCATAATTCATCCATCCATCAAGTATTTCTGTCGGCATTTCATCTTTTTTTCGGTTAGATTATTAGTTTCATAGTTTGTGGTATTTGTTGACATACGTGCTAAATTCCGAACAATACTGTGTTGGTAGGCATACGGTTATTTATTGGAATAGTTAGAAAGTTTGAGGTAAGATAATTTTTAGACATTGCTTATAGGTACACATTCTAAACATCAACAAATTACTTTGATTTTTTTAGGTACTAAATTCATCGCAAGCGATCTTGTTGACCAAAATTTGGTCAACAGGCCAAATTTTAGTTGCTTTCTAATAACAGCTTGCACAAGTCCCTTTCGTTTTACGTGGACGTTGCTAATGCAACCTATTCATCCATAGAGCTCTGCTATATATCATGGCTACGTAAACAATGTTGATGATTATTCTAAATTAACACTAATTCTATCGAATCTGAAGATTAATAAATGATTATTGTAAGAATACCTTACAAAGTTTCTTAATTCACAGATGTATCCCTGTTTACCCAGTTTTACCAGGTATCATAAGGAATGGTTACATGTAAATTATCATAACATGTTCTTGATGACATTTTTTTTCATATTTCAGGATTGAGGATGGCACGCGGGCAACAGAAACTTCAATCACAAGCGAAAGCTGCAGAGAAACAGTCCAAAATGAAGAAACAGCAAGGCCATAGTGCCAATGATCAGAAGAAAGCTGCACAGAAAGCCCTTGTCCATGTGTGCGTTGTTTGCAAGGTAAACACTTGTTTAATTAAATAACATTATGTTTTTACTCATAGTAGCAGAGTCATGATTTGATATTTCCTAAGTAAATTGAACACAACCAATTTTATTTACATCCAATTTTATTTGGAAATTGGGCAAAAAATGGAAAGTATCCTTGCTACTGACTTTAAATGTGTTATGGATTTGTTCAAAAATTCGGCTGTTCGCACATATTATAAGGTCAGGTAAACTAATCTAGGAATGATGTTCCTAGATTTTTTAAATTATTAATACAAAATGATTCAAATGTTGCATCTTCTGTGCACTAACCATTCTAAAATGATTTCCTTAATTATTTGGTCAAGCTTGGTGGAGGCCTTTCTCGATCAGTGGTCCTCGTTTGGGTGAAAATAATGATGTTGACTAAATATACAAGGTGGACCCTGACACTCCCGTTAACAGTTACCACATATTCAGTACATCATTCTGAACAACCCCACTTAAAAATTTTTCATCAGTAATAAAAAAAAAACATCAATACCTATACGGTCAAAATGATTGGACATCTGATTTGTTTTTGTTCAGCATCGTTGTCCCTTCCACCTTGTATAGAATTTGTTGAACTTCACTTAACCACATTCAATAACTATTTCATGAAAAAGTCATTCAATGGGGTGAACCTAGAGGGTTGTATTGATGGTTATAATTCTGTAACTACAAATTGCAGTGTTTCCTCTGAATTTAAACCTCATTGCTTAAAACCAAAAAAATATTCATTATCTAATTGAAAATTCGATAATGAATATTTAGACAGATGTACTTGCCATTGATTGATTATTGATTATTTTGCTTTTTTATTGGTAACTCAAAACCAACAGTAAACATGGTAAATATTCTTTTTCTAGTTTTAATGATAATTATTGCAATTGATTTGTCATTTTGTACATTAATAAATAAAAAATAAATAATTATTTCGAGAACTTCTGTGTCTCTGGGCAGAGCTACGCTGGCTAACTTAGCCAGGACACACCTGTGTGATATTGGCACCCGACTTTGGAAAAAAATGATTTTTTTATGGTTTTTTGAAAGATTTCGATTAGTAGTGGATAGTAGTGAAGCTATTTTCGTAAGTAGTAAAACCAAAAAAAAATAAAAAAAATAATAAAAAAATGTCATCTCCCGAAATTCGAACAATCGTTTTTTTCCGGCTGTTTCTCATAGATAAACGTTAGTAGTGGATTGTAGTGCAATTTTATTCGTTAGTAGTAAAATAGCAAAAATATAAAAAAATAAAATTGTTTTGAAGTAGGAAAAATTTGTTTTTTTTTTGGTTTTTCGAAAGATTTCGATTAGTAGTGGATAGTAGTGAAGCTATTTTCGTTTGTAGTTATGCCAAAAAAATAAAAATAAAATGTAAAAAAATTCGTCCCCGAAATTCGAAAAAATCTAGTTTTGTCCGGGAGTTTCTCATAGATAAACGTTAGTAGTGGATTGTAGTGGAATTTTATTCGTTAGTAGTAAAACAGAAAAATAAATAAAAATCGGAGCGATATTTACTAGATAAAGTCTGTTTGAAGATGAATACGACTACTACAAACGTTCGAATTGACTAAGGGGTTTCGTGGAGGGTTAGTAGTGGAAGAATTTTCGATAGTAGTAAAGATACAAGTTGATTAGAAGCTCTTGAGTTCAGAAAAACTTTTTCGTAGCGATATTTACTAGATAAAGTCTGTTTGAAGATGAATACGACTACTACAAACGTTCCAATTGACTAAGGGGGGTTCGTGGAGGTTAGTAGTGAAAGAATTTTCAATAGTAGTAAAGATACAAGTTGATTAGAAGCTCCAAGAAAATTCTTCCACTACTAACCTCCAGGAACCCCCCTTAGTCAATTTGAACCTTTGTAGTAGTCGTATTCATCTTCAAACAGACTTTATCTAGTAAAGATCGCTCCGAAAAAGTTTTTCTGAACTCAAGAGCTTCTAATCAACTTGTATCTCTACTGCTATCGAAAATTCTTCCACTACTAAACTCCACGAACCCCCCTTAGTCAATTGGAACGTTTGTAGTAGTCGTATTCATCTTCAAACAGACTTTATCTAGTAAAGATCGCTCCGAAAAAGTTTTTCTGAACTCAAGAGCTTTTAATCAACTTGTATCTTTACTACTATCGGAAATTCTTCCACTATTAACCTCTACGAACCCCCCTTAGTCAATTCGAACGTTTGTAGTGGTCGTATTCATCTTCAAACAGACTTTATCTAGTAAATATCGCTCCGCAACAAGTTTGTCTGAACTCAAGAGCTTCTAATCAACTTGTATCTTTACTACTATTGAAAATTCTTCCACTACTAACCTCTACGAACCCCCCTTAGTCAATTCGAACGTTTGTAGTAGTCGTATTCATCTTCAAACAGACTTTATCTAGTAAATATCGCTCCGATTTTTATTTATTTTTCTTTTTTACTACTAACGAATAAAATTCCACTACAATCCACTACTAACGTTTATCTATGAGAAACAGCCGGACAAAACTAAATTTTTTCGAATTTAGGGGACGAATTTTTTTTACATTTTATTTTTATTTTTTTGGCATTACTACAAACGAAAATAGCTTCACTACTATCCACTACTAATCGAAATCTTTCGAAAAACCAAAAAAAAAAAACAAATTTTTCCTACTTCAAAACAATTTTATTTTTTTATATTTTTTCTATTATACTACTAACGAATAAAATTGCACTACAATCCACTACTAACGTTTATCTATGAGAAACAGCCGGAAAAAAACCATTTTTCGAATTTCGGGAGATGACTTTTTTTCTTTATTTTTTTTGGTTTTACTACTTACGAAAATAGCTTCACTACTATCCACTACTAATCGAAATCGTTCAAAAAACCATAAAAAAAAAAAACATTTTTTTCCAAAGTCGGGTGCCAAGTTCACACAGGTCCAGGACACACCTACGCACAACAGACCGAATAAGAGTCTAAGTGCAGAAAATGGGAGTCCCTGCTCTACTCTACTCAACTTTGTCATTTGTGTACTTAATATAGAAGAAAAATGTTCTAAATATTTTGAAGGCAAATTAATACCAAAATTTACTAATATTGGATTCTTCTAGTTTCTTAGTAATCGTATAATCGTGCCTAATGGCCATTGTTTGTTAAATCAAGTTGCTGCAAGAGCGTTTTACGCAATGTACAGGGTGAATTTTCCAAGTGAGCCTGGATGGCCCAATCCGAAACTATGCGAATAGCGAAAAATGCTCAAATTGCTGCGCTGCGGGTGTCATCAACCGCCTTTGTAAACGCCTTGTTTTAACTATTTAATACTGATCATTTATACAAGTCATTTTATTCCAAAAAGCTTCACGGGTAAAATTTCTCACTAAATCAAATACCTTCTTATTTAACTATATATCTAAAGTACGCGGAATTTTACTATTATTTGCCTTATTTAAATCAAATTTAATCATGTGAGCTTACAATTTACTATTACTTATTTTATTCAATGTTTTGAATTTTCTTTAGATACTTAATAAATTTATTATAAAAGTGGTTATGTAATCTTTTTATTTATTCTACAATATGTGTTACTTGTGCGAATCATATTTTCACCAACATTATAACCTGACACTGACGTACCTACAATTTTTTTTTTGTCCCAATAAAAAACAGGTCCTTGGCATGAAAAATGAGCCATACCCCTGAAGAAGTGAAGACTCTAAAAATCAAAATCAAAATATTTTTATTTCACATAGGCCTAGATGGGCACTTATAAAACGTCGACAAAAAGGTGCACGGTTCGGGTTGGTCGTTTCCTAAGGAGACGAACCGGCAAGAAACTCCATGGTTATTAAAATTCACTTTGAAACTCTGAATCCATAATATTATCACCACTAATTCAGTGCACTATAGTAAGTACCTAGTACCTAACTAACCTAACTAATGTTTGTTAATTAGCGAGCATACATATATAGGGTGACTGGTAATTAGTGACCGATACTTAAACACGTGATTCTACTCATGATAACAAACAACTTTCCTAAAGAAACTTTTTTCAACTACTAAAAGCAATAGATACGCAGTCGCGCACACACTCGCGTTGCTTAAAACAGAACGTACTACACAATCAATTATAAACCTTATCCCATCAAACACAGCGTGTATTTACCATGCACCGTACAACTTACCCACACAAAAACATCGGTCGCTGTGCTGTGCAACAAAAGCAATTTAATTTAATACCTACGCTAGTGATTGACTAAATCGGAATGTTATCGAATCTTCATGTGTTCGAAAAATTGGTCTGGGCAACAAAGTAAATATGTAAATCAATGAATGTTGTTGTACTGACATAATGAAATCGATTCCTACTATTAGTGTGTTACGCAATTACTCCGCGGGTAATATATTTTTGTCATAAAAAACACTAATTAGTAAAAAATTGTTAAAGAAATAAAAACAAACCCATGCATAACAAATAAATAGCATGAGTATGTTGATATATTTTAAGGAAAAGTCACTATTATATTATCTGAACCATGCCGATTACTATATGGCATTCTAAGCTTTAAAGGAAGTAAAAGACAAAAAAGACAAAAAAAAATGTTACAAGGCATCAACATTTTTTATCCATAAATTCTTTAAGACTATAGAAATAATAATAATAATAATATAATCTTTATTTAACCAAAGACATACAGAGTTTGAAATACAGTTAATATTTGAATTGGAAATACAGTTATAGTTTAGGTTGCAAATTCTGTACAAGAATAATACTCTACCTCTTAAGCTAGGGTATACCTGTATTATAAGAGGTAGTTTACGGTCACTATTCAACAAAAAACTTATATCTCAAGTGGACTGTGTACAATACAAATACAAATAATTTATTTTACAAATAATTTATTTTTCTTTTACAAGGTATGTACTACATCTAGTGGTTGAAGAGACCTTTTAGACAAAAAATGCCTGTGTTAGGTCACTTCGCTCTTCCGAAGCTTAAATTTACTTGGTGTACAAACAATTATAAATCTGTGTGTGTGATGTATGTGTGTGAGTGATTGAGGAGTGTATGTGTTTTTGTGAGTGGGTGTTTGTGTGGATGATAATTACGATGCATGTTTCAAGAGGGCCTCGGTTTCCTCATATGTAAGTAGTTTAATCCATTTAGTTATAAGTTTCTTGCATTCATAATGTTTTTTGGTGTATAAATGTAGTTCTTTGTTTAATTTGTTGTACAGGTGGGATGCACGTCTGTCATATTGCATACTACAAAAACTGGTTTTAGATTGTGGAACATGCGCCACAAGATCTTTCCTTCTTCTTGTTAGAATGTCAGCATCATAAGGCAGTGTCTTGTGTTTCTTCAAAACAATTTGAGCAATATATAATTGTCTGACTGTTAGCAGATCACTAATCTGATAAAGTCTATCAGTGGGGAACCTTGATCTCTTAAAGTGCATAATTTTAATCAGAGCTCTTTGAGCTCGTTCTGCTTCTATAAATTTGGACTTAGCTGCACCTCCCCATATAGGAATACAATACACCAAGACAGATTGCACTAAGGTGACATAAATTTCCTTTAATAGGTTTCTAGAAGAGTCATTGCTGCTAGTAGCGTTAGATGGAACAATGTATCTTAGTGTCTTGAATATCCAGCTCAAATTTCTAATCCTTTTTACAACTTGTTCAAGATGGGGGTACCAGCATAACCTTTGGTCAAGAATAACACCTAAGTATTTGGTCTGTGAGACCTTGGTTATAATAGAACACGTACAGTTTTGGTTTTGAGGGTCGCCACATACGTGAACTTTGATAGTAAAGTCATTCTTAGGTTGTGTCCGATTGCTGATAGTAAAACATATGTAATTTGTTTTTGAGGTGTTCAGAGTGAGTAAGTTGTTATTTAGCCATCTAGTAATTTGAGCCATACCTGTGGAAGCATTTTGCCTAATATCATTCCAGGATTTTCCATAAAATACAATAGCTGTGTCATCGGCATAAGAAAAGACTTTAGCGTTATGTAAATTCATGTTACATAAATCATTAATATATATCAGAAATAGGCTGGGACCCAAAACGCTACCCTGAGGCACGCCATATGATACCATTGCATCATCACTGCTGTATTGCCCCAGCTTGACCCTCTGCTTCCTATTTGAAAGATAATCTTTCAAAAGATCAAGTGGAGTTCCTCTTATTCCTATTTTATCAAGTTTGTTCACCAGGATTGGGACAGAGACGGTGTCAAATGCCTTCTTGAGGTCTAAGAAGATGGTTAGACATTTGTCCCCGTTATCAAGATGATTAGTTATAAGTGAAGTAAGAACAATTACAGCATCCTCAGTGGATATATTTTGCCTAAAACCAAATTGCGTCGGGGATAGTAAATTAAATGTATTTAGATATTTAAGGAGCCTAATGTTTAATAATTTTTCTAGTATTTTGGAAATAGCTGGAAGGACAGATATGGGCCTGTAATTATTGACATCGTCTCTGGCCCCACCCTTGTGAACTGGAGTAATAGTTGATTGTTTAAGAGGGTCCGGAAAGACGCCGTCTCTAAAGCAGAGGTTTGCAAGATGGGTAATAATGGGGACACATTCCTTGCTTATGAACTTTAAAAATCTTGTCGAAATATTATCACAGCCAGGAGCACTATCTGACTTTAGGCTCATCAATGTTCTTTCCACTTCATTGGAGTCAGTGTCCAGAAGTACAAAAGAGTTGGGTTGTGTTGATAGTGGGTGATCTGAGAGGCCATTATTATTTAAGCTTGGCTGGATTTGCTGGGCCAGTTGTTTGCCGATATTTACAAAAAAATTGTAAACATAATTTGCCGATTCAATGGGGGAGGGTTTATTATTTATCAGTTCGGTGTTCTCACTTTTAGATTTGTTAGTGTACGTTATGGTTTTAATATTTTTCCACAGTAATTTGCTGTTTGAGATTGAATTTGCAAGTAAATCCCTATCGTATTTCCTTTTTAGTTTTTTAATGAGATTATTACAATGATTTCTGTATCGGTTGTACGTAATTTTAAGTATTTCATTGTGTGGGTCAGTCTTAGTTTTTTTTTGTAATTTATTGCGATTGTTTATACAACGTAGTATACCAGGGGTAACCCAAGGTTTAATAATGCGTTTGCTGCTAGGGATTTTAGTATGAGTAGTGTTAAGATTAATAGATTCAGTGAGCTTTTTAATGAGCAGGTCAGTCAGTAGTTTAGGGTCATTACAAAATAGTAATTCTGCTAAGTTTTGTTGCTGAATATGTTTTAGAGCTTCTTCGAAATTTACGCTAGTTGTAGACGTATTTTTAACTTGTGTATGTTTTTGTTTGCGCAGTGATATTAGTGTAGTGTAGTGATCAGTGATAGTAGTGTTTAGGATAGCGATAGATGCGGAGACCTTTTTTTTATTAATCTTTAGCATAAAATGGTCCAGGCAGTTTCTTTCTCTGGTGGGAAGTGTATGCCCTGGGAGTATACCATGTAATGACAGCATATTTAAGTAGTTTACTCTGTTTTTAAATTCTTGAGATGCCTCCGTATCTTTAGGTCTAATATTGATGTTTATGTCTCCCGCTATTACTATGTTTTTTTGTGATGTCAATGTGTCCAGGTGAGTACTAAGAGAGTCAACAAAGTTCTCAGTTTTAGAGTTCGATGGAGAGCGGTAGATACCTAATATATGGTAATTAAGTATGTCTATTTGAAGACAGGACGCTTCGGCTAACTTAATTTCTCTAACTTTTGATTTTAACGTATTCTTGACATAGGCGATAACCCCATCATTTTGGTTTGGTTGTCATTCTACTGTATGGTATACAAGAGTAAAAATTGTATGTTGTGTGTTTGTTCGTGTGAGTGGTGTGTATAGGGGTGTGTGTGTGTGGGGGGGGGTGTGTGTGTGTGTGTGTGTGAGTGTATTACACAAGATAGGTAAGTAAAGACTCCGTGCAAGAGTAATCCTTAAGGAGCAGCCACTCTGTTACTTTAGATTTTAGTGCGTGTGAGTTTACATTTATTATATTTAGATGTTTGTTAACGTTTTTATAGATATGAGTACTTAGTATATAATATTGATGTTTGGCGAAGGAGGTCTTGTGTTGTATATTTGGTGGAGCGTACGTGCGTTTGTTTGTAATAGGAGGAGGAAGGCCTGCGTTAAATTACATTCATTTATTCACTTGTGCAATTTAATCTTTAATAATCTTGAATTTAATATTTTGAATTGGCTTGGTATCTTGTTGTAAATACGTACGCACATTGCTAGGCAGTTTTTGTTATATTTGGCAAGTCTTGGCAAATCATTAAATACTAACTTAAACGGATCTCGTCTGTTCCGAGGATTTACATCGTTTGCTGTCTTAAATAGTTATTTATTCCTAACTACGAACTCATATTTCATAAATGTACAGGGATGGCAATGGTAAAAACAAAACTTTTTGAACATTGGTCGACATGAGTCATCAGGTTGAAGTCCACATATTGCTCTGATGCACTTTTTTTGAGCTATAAATGCTCTATTCATTTCGGTGCTATTACCCCACATCACAAGACCATACCGCAGTAGTGATTCTACATACGCGTGGTATGACATAATGGCAGTTTTTATGTTCGTTACATTTTTAACCTGTTTCAGGGCGTATACGAATTTATTAATTTAAAATCAAAATCAAGGCATTTATTTCAAGTAGGCCAGTTACAAGCACTTTTGAACTGTCGAAACAAAGATAACAATGAAATGTAGCTACAGTCTCAGTCACAAGGCATAAAAACTGTGAAAGTACTGTAGTTGCCCATTCCCTAGCGTAGATCTCTATGGAGAAGAACGGGCAAGAAACTCCATGGACACTCTTTTAAATCGGCATATTGTTACAAAACCTTGGTTACATCATTCATATTGAGATGGTACATTATGTGAGAACGATGTAGCAAGATGTACACGTTAAAAGTGTCCATAGTAAACACAAAAAAGACAATTAAAAAAAAAAAAAAACAAATAAACCGTGGCAACTAAGAGATGACCAGTCACAACTGACAGCGCCCGTTCACGAACATGACGCATGGATCAGCACCATTCAACTCAACCATTTTGAAGGGAACTAAATGATCCGACACACGCGCCACCATCAGCGAGACATTGAGTGAGCACGACATACTCTCAACCGCCAGGGCACATTCAAGTCGGGAAAGGACGTAGGTTTCCAGTGCTCTTTCGTACATAGCACTCACACAATATGGGCTTTATATAATACTAAAGATATTGAATCTATACAATGCAAAGATCTCCCTCCAACAATACTATTTAATGTTATCAATTTATGCGTCCCTGTCCTTGTGGAGCAGGACCGGCATTGAGCCAAGCATTTTTGTCAGCGATATAATCGTCCAACTTGTAATATGCTTGCTTACATAGTGTGCGTTTAATGCATGTTTTAAATTTCGTCTCATTGAGTTCAAGAATACTTTGTGGAATTTTATTATAGCATCTCAAACAGTACCCCATGAAAGATGAATCTACTTTAGCGAGTCTGAAGCCCGGCTGAACTAATTGGTCTCTATTTCTAGTACTGTAACTGTGTCTGTCACCTCTTTTACTAAAAAGATGCAGATTTTTTCTTACGTACATTATGTTTTCGTAGATGTATTGACAATGTACCGTCATGATGTTAATGTTCTTAAACAGTTACCTTAGAGAATCGCACCTACGAATATTATATATAGCTCTGATGGCTCTTTTTTGCAGAATAAATATTGACTGAATGTCTGCAGCTCGTCCCCATAACAAAATGCCATAAGACATTATACTATGAAAGTAACTAAAATAGACCAGTCTAGCGGTATCAACATCTGTAAATTGACGGATTTTTCTAATAGCATATGCTGCTGAACTTAGCCGCCCGGCAAGAGACGTTAAATGAGAACTCCATTGTAGCCTTGAATCAAGCGTAATCCCCAGGAAAACCGTTTTATCTACGAATTCAAGTTTCTCTTTATTCAATATTATATCCCAATCACTACTTTTAACATTCGGTAAAGCAAATCTAATGCATTTAGTTTTTTTTTTCGTTTAATACTAAATTGTTTGCTGTGAACCAATTTTGAACCTGAAGTAGGGCATTATTCACGTCATCTAGAATTTGGGCCCGTCTATTTATCTTAAAAATTAGAGAAGTGTCATCAGCCAATAACACCATATTTTGAGGTTGGTTTTTCAGTAAATAAGGTAGATCATTTATGTATACAAGAAAGAGGAAAGGACCCAATATTGAGCCTTGCGGAACCCCCATTTTTACTTTTAAACCCTGTGAATTGATACCATTTATTTGAACATGTTGAGGTCTGTCACTCAAATAAGATTTTACCAAACTAAGTGCAAGTTTTCCTAGTCCGTAATGCTCAAGTTTCAAAAGTAATGTGTCGTGATTTACGCAATCAAACGTTTTGGAGAGATCACAAAAAATTCCTATGGCGTCTTGGGACTCTTCCCATGCAGTAAATATGTGCTTTAATAAGGTTACACCGGCGTCAGTCGTACAACGTCCCTTGATGAAACCATACTGTTGATCGTGTAGGATTTTGTTAGTGTTAAAATGATTAAGCATTTGATTCAGCATTACCTTTTCAAAAACCTTGCTAAAAACTGGCAACACGGATACAGGTCTATAATTATTAGTATCTTTACTATCCCCGGATTTGAAAAGTGGTATGACTTTACTGTATTTCATTAAATCAGGGAAAACTCCTTGGTCTACACACAAATTAAAAATTAAAGCTAAGTAAGGTGCTATAGTCTCAACTATGGATGTACAAACTTTGATAGACATTCCCCATAGATCTTCGGTCACTTTGATTTTTATTTGCCGGAAAGCTTTGATAACTATCACAGGGTTTATGTGTTTAAATTTAAATTCAGCCGGGCATCCAGACACGTTGGCCCTTAATAAACCAATTGAGACTTCAGGTGAGGAATTTAGAGCTTCCGTAGTTTTTAAAGGGATATCGGTAAAGAAGTTTACAAATTCTTGAGCTACTTCCAAATTAGAGCTTTTAGGACCACATGCTGTATCTAATGTGTAGCTAGTGTTACGTATTTTCTTCCTGTTTGTCTCGTTATTTATGACTTTCCAAACAGTCTTTATTTTATTTTCTGCTGTTTTGATCTTGTTGCTAATGTGCAGGGCTTTAGCAACCTTGCATGTATTTCTAAAAATGTTTGAATACTTAGCAACATACTTGTTGAATGTTTCAGTGTTTATGTAAGGCTTAAGGCCATAAAGCTCAAATAGTCTTTCCCTACTTTTCCTGATACCTTTAGTAGCCCAATCACTAAATATAAATTTAGGGCAAATACTTTTTGTCTTCTTTTCAAATGTTTTGTTGAATTCAGTTCGAACAATTGAAAAGAAATTATCATACAATTGATTTATATTAATATCGTCAATATGATGGCTCATAACATTTAACTTGTTCTGTAGGGAAATATTATACCTATTTAATTTGCTAGTAGTTATAGGTCTAAATTTAATCAGAACTTTTTGCAATGGTGTGTTACACCTAAAAGTTACAGTTTGTCCGCTGTGGTCAGACGAGAGACAATTTAATATGGCTTTATCTAAGTAATCACAATCGCAGAAAACATTATCTATACAAGTAGCAGAAGATGGAGTGACTCTAGTAGGTTCTATAAAAATATTGGTCAGGTCAAATGATTTAAAAAGATTTAATAACCGACTGCTATTGGAATTTTCTTCTAAAGTATTGATATTGAAATCACCACAAACAATTGCAGATTTATTACTGGCTGAAAGTTTTGCCAGGACATCTTCCATTATTGATTCAAATAAGGAAAAGTTTTGATAATTTGGGGGTCTGTACACACACATAATTACATGCTTATCCAGCTCAACACAGGACAGTTCGACGCAATGTTCAACCGAGACACCTACTATGTCATTACGTTGCTTATATTTACTATATACACATTTTTTTATTAATATTAGGGAACCTCCACGCAGCATAGATTTACGGTTAAAGCAGCTACCCACCGTATAGTTATCATAATTAATAAGCATTTAATAAAATAATTCTAGTGCTTATATTATCTACGTGATCTTTGCAGTTTATATCCTTATCTATTACTACGCCTAAAAATCTTGTATGTGTTACCTCTTTCATTTTATTTATATTAAGTTAGTAGTTCTACGATTTTATATTTTAAAATTAATTTTATTAGTACTTAAAAAAAAATGTAGTTCACATCGAAAAGACCCGATAAAATAATGCGCAAAACCGTCGTCTACTCGTAAGAAGTATGTTGAAAATATCAATAAATATGAAATATCATAAAACATATCCCCTTCTGTATCTGGGTGAAAAGAGAATGAAGTTCATATTGGCCGAGGAAGATTAGAGAGATCGTTAAGAGTGTAAGATTTAGCGTTGTCATCCAAAGTCACTGGTGATTTGGAAAAATGTAAATTAATTTCGTTCAAGTTAATATCAGCAAGCTGTCATTCGCATTTTTGCCGATTGCAAGGGATTTTATAAATTGCCATACTTGTGCTTTGTTGGAATTCTGAATTGAGTTGTGTATGTGACGCCTTTTAGCATCCCTACACATACGACCGCAGCGATTACGCAGTTTCTTATAGAGGGACCAGTTCTCATCAGTAGGGTCCTTTTTGTAACGCCTTTTCGTCTTATCCCTTTTCGACATCGCGTTTTTAATTGCATCAGACAACCAAGGAGCTGGAAGATGCTTCACTCTGACCCTTGTAAGTGGAGCATGCACATCAAAAAGTTTCAACACTATCTTGGTAAATTCGGCCACCTTAGTGTCCAAGTCATTGCTGTCATAAACAGGAGACCAGTCAATATTGCCCGTAACCTCTCCCAAACGCTCCAGATCAATGTTCTTGAAACTGCGAAGCAAGAGGAATTTAGTTTTGCGTTTAGGAGGGCGAATTTTATATGAAATAAACAGAAGGTCGTGGTAGGAGAAGGAGGCAGAGAGTTGTCCATGCGTGGCTACTTTGCTTGGGTCAGAAACCAGAATAAGGTCTAGAAGTGAAGGGTTGCAGTGAGGGGCATGATGAGTAACTTTAAGCTGAAGAATGTGCATGTTGATAGAAGAGACAAGGGACCTGAGTTTACGGCTGCGCACATCATCTTTGATCAGACAAGTGTTAAAGTCTCCGTGTATTATAGTGTGGTCATATAGTCCATCAAGTGAGATGGCCATTTTCCGAACATGACAGCAGTAGTGTCGCCATCTTCTTTTGTTTACGTTAATTCGGCGCGTCTGACGTAAACGACGATATACCCGAAATTACGTTAGTTAGCTTGCTACCAGTTCTATATTTGGAATCGTTATTAAATTAGCCAACAGATTATGTATGGGTAAATGTAGTTTTGCCTTATAATGTATTAGTAATTTAATGTGTGTTCAGTGTGAGGTAATTTTTCCTAGTTTCTTGTGTAAAGGTTTAATTATAATTCAAAAACTAAACCATTATATCAAAAAGTTATTGTTTTACTTCCACAAATACACACTATTGTACATAAATCAAACAAAAGAACAGACCTCGCCATACAATCTTTTCAACTCACAAGCTGAACAATAACATGACGTAATTTACGACCCGGTAATTGTAATAAAATAAACGGTTTGTTTACGCTTCTATTCTGAGAAAGCTTATCGGCTAGCGGCGCGGGTTACAATTTAATAATAATGTTCGGTTCACATACTTAACTCACTAAGAGTCTCAGCTGTGCGAAGTGTTTAGTTAAATACTATCGGATAACATAAACAAACACTTGAAAACGGTCGCAAAAAATGGGTACTCAAACGTTGGATCAATTGTGTGATTTTGTTGCGTAAATTAGAAATCTTATTTAACATTCTACATGTTGAAGATATTTACAAAACGTTAGTCAAATAAAAAAGGCATGCTGCCTAACAAAAACATTCCACAAATCAACATTCAAAACCATCAACTTCTTAAAAAATAACATAAAAACTCAGGTACTTGACCATGCTTGATACAAAATATGGATACGGCAAATACATGTAAGCAATATTTTTTTTTATTGAAATCAAAAATATTGTGCATACTTGTAGATAATATTATTATTTTAAGTCTTTTAGCGTTAATATTATGTAAATAAAAAAAAAATGAAAAAAACATAAAAGCATAAAATTGAAGCAGCATTGCAATAGACGAGAAATTATTGGAATTTATTGCCTGTATGTCTTTCGGAGAAAGTTATGACGGACAGACAGACAACCAAATAAACAAACTTATATAAATACATGCACACGCACATCTAATAAATTGTCAGTTCCAACAGTTCAACATTCAGACGTGCTTAAATGATAACCTTCTTTTTTTTAAGTCGGTTAAAATCTCGAAAAAAAAAACGTCAACAAAAAATATTCAAATTGAAATCTCGAATGCCATATCCAGTATTTATTGAGAAAGGGAATCGTACACAGCTGGCTCAAATCGGGCTCTGTGATTGGCCGGCGCGTCTGCAGTTGGTTTGAATTGGTTTGATAGTTTTACGTAATTTTAATTTTCGAATGTTCACATCAAAAATACGATAATATTCAAATTAAACGCCTAATATCTGTAATACGACTCATAAAAACACGTAATAGCCATTTTTTTTCATAACTATCTTTAGTAATACCGTCAAAATACGGCCAAACGTTCGTCGAAGACGCTCCAACGGTTAAATCGGCTTGCGATGTTCGTTGAAATGACTATTTCTGCCCGAAATCTTTATCAATTACACTGTACAAGCAATCAAAAATGTTTATCACTTACCCAGGCATGAGAAAAACACAATTAACACTCACATAACACACTTTTACTACTTTAATTACCGGTAACGACTGCTAGTCGCGCATGCGTAATTTCGACTGGCGGAGCGGGGCGGTGCGGCGGGTGTAACGCGCCGTTCGTTCGTTTCAAACAATTGGACAGAGGCAATATATCTTTATTGTACTTTATCCTAGACTCTGCGCAAGTTTGTGCAAGATCGTTATAGTAAAACACGCTGTCTGTGTCAACTCAGAAAGCAGAGTAAAAGAAAGCCCTAGGGGCTTTCTACACAGACGGAATATTCAAGTTTTGTTTCGAAAGAAGCGAAATAATCTATATGACAGGACGGACTATAGTAAACACCTGAAAGTATTTTTGTGTGATTAAAAGTAATTTCAATAAAAAGGTGTTCAGCAGATTTGGAATAAGTACTCGGAGAATGATCAACGACTTTGTAAATGATATCTCCACGCAGATAGATGGCGACACCCCCACCCCCCTTGCCTGTTCTGTCATTACGCACAAGCTTGTAGCCGGGCAAAGAATACTGCGTTGAGGGAAGAGCAGGTTTGAGGAAAGTTTCAGAGACCAGCACAGCATGAATAAGATCTGAGTCAAACGAGGATAATAAATCGGCATGATGGGCTGGAATGCTTTGTGCATTAATATGAACTGCATTGAAAAATTTGCTGTGGCAAGAAAAAGTAGAAAAAAGTTGGTCGCGTAAGTGTACAGAATCATCACTGAACGCGCTAGCACAGCTTTCGTCAGACGAACAAGAAGAAGAACAGGAAACAAAACTGTCATCAATATTGTCTAACATGACAGTCAATTAATTATATTAAAATATATATATATATATTAAACTAAATTATTTAAAACTATTTCTAAATAAATACTAAATTAACAATTGACTAACTATTCTATATCGAAGATCCTCGATGCACCTAGCATTAAAACAAAGATAAAAGTGCTTGTATCCAAAGCATCATTGTCCAAAGCAGGGTTGATATTAGGTGACGATGCAACCTTCGCAGCCGAATCAGTAGATGTAGCAGCCGGGAACCGCGCAACAAGTAATATATAACCTTTTCCTATAATATTATTTGCTTTTTTATAGTCCTAACTTTTCTATTTTAATTTGTTTGATAAAATATAAAACATTAAAAAAATTGGAGCTTAAATGAAAATTGATTTGCTTATAATATATGTTTCAGGGTTCGAAAATGTCCGATATTTATTATAAATATCAAAATATCGGATAGTTATGATATACAGGGTTAGTTTCCAAAGACTATCCAAATTCTCAGATATGATGCAGCACGACATTCTGAGCCCCCCCACATAGAAATTTTTCTTAGGTTATTAAAAAAAAATCTGCTGTTTCCTACAAAAGTGCAATACCTACACGGTCAAAATGTATGGAACAGCTCTTTATTTTTTTAATAACCGATGAAAAATTTCTATGTGGGGGGGCTCAGAATGTCTTGCTGCATCATATCTGAGAATTTGGATAGTCTTTGGAAACTAACCCTGTATATCCGATATATATCAAGTTTGATATACATATATCCATTTTGTATGAAAGCCATATGATTATTTTACTGTATTATTTGTGTATACTATTTGCATATGTGTTACATAAATATAATAAATAAATCAATCAATTATTTAATAAACAGTTATATTCTATAAATACAAAAGAAAATTAATACTTCATAAATACACAATAATGAAGTAAAATCGTTTCTGCACTTTGTCAATAGGTAATTAATAATAATTTATTTGTAAAAAATAATAGAATAAACACAAAAGAGAAACTTAATCTTGCGTAACGAAATTTTTCTGACACAACTGACGCCATTAATTGCCGGCAGAAGTGTTGCCATTTCTGTATTAGAACTTACTATTAGGGAGTATGTTTTAACTCTACTCCACTGCCATCTACATTTGGGAAGTAGAAATACAGTAACAAACGCCAAAAATTACTTATTAATATAAAATGTTTAAACCATTTTTGTATTGATGTAAATCATAAAATAACATTTGATATACAGGATCAATTTTTATTCAGTGCGCAAACTTTGACAAATTAAACTTAAATGAGTTTTTTTATTAAATACCTATTTCTTATTTTGATAAGTCTTAGTACAAAAAAATAAAGTTATCGTTAACGAAATATGTTTACTTTGAAATTGATTGTATGGCCACCAAATCGCGGGCGGCGGCGCTCCACGCTAGTCGTCGTTTATCATGCACAAGCATCATTTACGTGGGTTACAATTAGGGCTTGCAATATCCGTTCATTTTTACTATCCGCATAATACGGATATTTATATTTTACTATCCGGAGTATCCAGATAATGCGGATAATACGGATATGTTTTAGTTTATAACACAAATAAAACGAATGAATGTTTGTAACACGTTTTAATCAGTCTCTCAAGCAATATGACAAAGAAATAATAAATATTAATATTTCAAGTAACAATTACGTAGAAAAACTAGTTACTTTCTAAAATTATACAGTAAAACAGCAATACCGCACAAATAATTTGTATCTATTCTTCTCATACAAAAAACAATTCTAATTAAAAATGATATCTTACATTTATCACAAATCACAACACCCCAATCAAATCAACCTATATAAAACATAATAATTAAATAAAAATATGACTTTCCCTGGCAAATCAGCTCAATTATTAAACAATAATAGTATAAATCAAATTTAATAAAACAAAAATGAACAACAACCCTTTATAATATAATAAATATTTTAGAAATTCAAATTCTTAAAAAGCTTAAACTGGCTTTAACTAGCTAATGAGAGAAGATTCATTAGATGAATCTTCTTTCATGGAAGTTCTTAAATGGTTTCATAAATATCCTGTAGCAGAGAAGACTCTTTCTGCTTCAACGCTGGTCGGTGGTATTGATAAAAGTAGATTGTAAACCCTTTAAGCGCCATCTCTACTCGAATTGTGGTGTCTAAATAATTTCTTGAAGGAGTCGATCGACTCCTTCAAGAAATGAAGGAGTCGATCGCTGCGCAGAAGATGGCTGACTCCTCTGGTCTTGATGAATTCTACAGACATGACCCGCCCACTCCCACTTCAACCTAGCAGTCTTATTGCCCACATCAGCGATTCCAGTTTTTGAGCGTATTGTTGTATTGCGAATGCTGTCGCTGAGCTTAATAACCAATACACTACGCTCCATCGTCCTTTGGCAAACCTTGAGTTTGGACTTTTGCGACTCGGTCAGGGACCAAGTTTGATTAACTATATTAAAATAATAAATAACGCAATAAGAGTTATGTACTTTACAGATGACAGCTTTATAATTAATATTTAAAAGAGAAACACAACTATCCGTAATATCCAAAAAATCCGGATGGTGATGCAAGTAAAAGCCGGATTTGAAAATCGGCGGATATCCGGATATCCGGATTGCAAGCCCTAGTTACAATGTACTGATCGCCGATTTTATGTGGTTCCAACTAGACTTTTTTAAGATTTGGCCGTGATCTGTAGTTATTTGAAGAGTAATTCCAATTTTTCCTTCATACTTTCGTGGGCTTAGGACCATCAAAATGCAGAAAATAAAGCATACTGACCGTGATCAAGCAGCCTTTGAGTGGCCGCTAAAATGGTCCTTTCATTAGGGGCTGCGGGGTTAAGGATACCTTGGGCTCGCATTCGGGGTATGCTCTCCGTTGCATACATTCTGCGAGCTACTCGTAAACTTTCACCACTTAATAAATACACCTGCACCATTTCATAAAACTCGCGGTTACTTAAGTCCGACATCGTGACCTGTAGGTAAGATTACGACACACGTGTGGCGCAGGAGCTGCGCGGGAAAGGTTGGACGCGACATCACGACAGCGCATGCGATGAGCGACTGTCGGGCCGCGGGCGTCGACCCCGCCCCTGCCGCTCGAGAAGGGATTTCACCACCGCTGCACAACATCGCCGCGTGCGCCGCATGGCGCGCGCCCTTTGATATTGTTACGAATAGATTGTCCATATTTTGCTGATTTATAGTCGGATAAAAAAATACTAAAAAAGTTTTGAACAAATAATGGAAATGTGTTCTATTATTGATACTGAACCACCAATTTTTTTTTGCGCACTGCTTAAAAAGTATTCCAGTATAAGGTGTATCTGTTCAAACACAAAATCTCTTAAGGGGTCATTTTACTCATAATTATGAACAACTTTTACTATGGGACCAACCCCGAAATCGCAAAAAATAAAATCAGCTGTCCAGTACATTTTGACGAGTTAATGCGAACATACATATATTGTAGGGAACAACAGATTATTTTTTTCGCGATTTCGGCGTTGGTCCCATAGTAAAAGTTGTTCATAATGATGAGTAAAATGACCCCTTAAGAGATTTCGTTATGAATAGGTACACCTTATATCCTCGAACCCTGATGTTTACCTAACTAATATTGTTACGGACCAAGATTGTTTGCTCCCGCTGCACTGCATGAGACTACACACACTACGATCGTTAGCGATATTTCGAACGCTCACACGCGCACATTTCTCCGAAATTACCTAAACTAGTACTGCGAAAAAATTGTTAGGGGCTCTTAAAACAGTTGATAAATAGAAAATCAAACTATAATATTAATATTTCATTCGTCAATCGACATTGTCGATAGCCTACGTTAGTGGATCTGCACAAGCACATCACTTACCTTCTGGCCACAGCCAAGCGCGGCGCGGATTGCGGCGCGGCGTGAGGCGCGGCAAGCGGTGAGTGGCGAAAACAAATGGTAGACAATGTATGAAGTAAGCCACAGATCCGGGCGGCGCGGCGAGCGGCGGCGACGGGCTGCGCGGTGTGCGATTGAAACAAATGTACTAGCGAGTATCGAGGAGGCCACAGCTCAGAGCGGCGCGCGCGGCGGCATCGGTGGACGTATTCAACATCGCACGATCGAAACAAATAATTTTGTTTTTATCGGGCGTTGAGCTTATATAAATAATGGATACGGAACAATGTATTAGTGAAATACTGAGTATATGAGTAATATGGATATCAAAACATGTTATAAAAAATTGTGGGACGAAATAAAACAACAATTTAGAAAGAAAGAAAGAAACATATTTATTTGGCACACGCCACAAGTGCACACAAAAGAAAAAATAACAAAAATGAAATATAAAACTTAAAACTACACAATAAAAAAATAAAAACCTAAAACTAAACAGAAAAACAAAGATTGTGTGTCTCGCGGCTGCGCCAAATAGGCCCAGTTCAGCAAATTGCCGAGCAACTAGTGCCCGACGCTGGTTTTCAACTGGACCTGAGATGTGACGGACATAAAACAGTTTTGTGCTTTGTGTTTCTAATTAGGTAAATATGTGTAATATGTGTATGTATGAATAGATACTTAAATATAATCAATTTGTGTACAATATTATTACAAAACAAACCTTCATATGAATAAAAAAGTGCAAGACAAAACAAAAAACATAAGGTACCTAAATAAATAGAACGGACGCATTGAAACATATTAGAACCTGTTTCGCACGTGGAACTTGTAAAACGCATCATGACTCCGTGCACTTAGTCGCCGCCGCTCAATACGCTGCAAGCAGCCGAGCGCGATGGACTAATAATAAAATTAGTGAGAAGTGAACGGAAAAAATTTGCAGATGCGATGGCAATTGTGTGGCATAACTACCTACGGTAAAATAATACATTTCCGACGGAAAATGGAGCAAAAATTTTACAAACGTAGATGAACGAAGAGCATAGAATATAAAAATAAAAACAGAAAAAGAAAAGGTAAGTTTAAAAGTTGATATAACAAGTGCAGCTGTTTATGTAAACTGAAAATACACTTGTATTTTTTTTTTCTTCAATTGGCTATGCATTTGCAGATGTCAAGTCTCAAAGGAAGACGCACAAATCCCACTCGGGATCAGCCGCCATTTAAATACCGTGCCACTTTTGATAGGGCCATTTTAATAGTTAGCCGTTCTCTAAATAAGTCCACCGCTGACGCCGCCGCGGTCGCAGCTAGTCGAGCTGTGGCTTAACACCGCAAATCGCGCCGCCCGCCGAACTGCGCACCGCGCCGCCAGTAGCTGTGGCCAGGACGACTCGTCGCGAGAAGCAGCGACCGTACTACGCGATGCATCCGTTTAATAAAGTATCGTTTTGTTATTTTTACCCGACTGCGCCAGAAGGAGGGTTATGTTTTTCGAGAGTATGTATGTTTGTATGTATGTATAATTGTTTGGCACGCTCTGTGGCCTGAACGGCTCGATGGATTTTAGTTTGAATGGTGTCGTTAGATTCGTATTTACTGTGAGAGTGACACTGGGTATATCAAAATAAAAATTATTCAATATTAAAACAAACAAAAAACGATATATAAAAAATTAAAAAACCCGACTGCGTAAAAAAGAAAAAGCATAGAACATAGCGACTTAACAGTCGGGCGGGACCCATTAACATAAATAGACCGGCTTAAATCGTCCCAATAATGGGTCCCGACTGTTAAGTCGCTATGTTCTATGCTTTTTATTTTGTTTTTTACGCAGTCGGGTTTTTTAATTACATTGAGCGTCCAGTCACTTAGCGATAAACTTTGGTAGTGGTTAAGGACCAATGTATTTGTTGCAAAAACAGTACAGTCGCTGCGATATTTTAAACCAAAAATATCATAGTAAGAACTAGAAATATTTTACGATTTGTTGTTTTTCATGGTTTAAAAGACAAATATAGTAAAATACTTGTAGAAAGTGATTCTATGATTTACAAAGTTTTGGTTTATGCTTCGGTTTTTACAAGAAACCACTGAACAACACGGCATTCTTATAAATTGTCACGATCGCGGTCGTAAGGCACAGTCGCGGTCGTAGTTCACGGAGACGGCCATTTGCCTATGACCTGCTTAACGTGCGCCCGTCGCGTCGTGGCGACGACGCCGACACGCCCCCTTGCCACTTCTCCTGTTTTTTATATTTCTATGTTAGCTAGAGAGTTAAATATCTGTATGTATTAGTTTGTTATATTGAATTATAATTACTCATAAGCTATACCACGTGATAGATCACGACATGATTAGGCACGTGGACGCAGCAAAATGTTTTCGTTGCTTCGCTTGGATGGAAATGATGGAATTCAGCGCGCCGAACATGACCGATCCCAGCGCGAGAACTCGCCAATGCAGTTTCGGTTTCGGTCGTAGTTTCGGCAGGTTTGCCGCCGAAACCCGTTTTTTTGCCGAAACTCGACCGAAACCGAAGTTTCGGTCGGACACTAGTTTTTTTATAATAACTCGGCTCTCCATTGAGATACGATTGATGAAATACTTTTTTATTGCTATTTTTGCGATCTACAATTAAGGTTCTTTACATTATTCACCTATCTAGCTGCTCGGCAGTTTGCTGAACTGGGCCTATTTGTCGCAGCCGTGAGACACACAATTATTTTTTGTTGTGTGTACTTGTGGCTTGTGCCAAATAAATATGTTTTCTTTGTTCTTTCTTTCTATCGTTCATCGTTATTGAGATATCGATCGAAAAAGCCAAAAATGTCGGTAGTGAAATTTGCTTTTTTGCTATTTTCTTTCTTCTCGTGATAGTTATCGAAAAAATGTCTAGAATTTAACTTGTAGAGCGTTTTCAGACCTACTATTTCGTTTTTTTTTTCCATTTTCGACAGAAATTACGACCTCTAGCGCGCCATAAATTTGAGTGCAGCGCGCCCGACGCTATCATTATATCATCCATTAAGGTTGCGTTTGGAATCGAATCGCCTGAATTTGAGGATTCTGTCACTGTGCCCACAGTGTGTCCTACTTTTATTTTTTGTGTGCAATAAAGAATAAGAATATGATTGTACCTAGATAATACTTATGTGCTGGATTATTGGTAAAGGACTGAATCGTGTGTGTATTATATGTAAGGGGTGATAAAGTGTTTAGTTTTATTTTTATGTTAAGGCACATCTGTTGTTAAAAAAAAAGTTGTAAAAAATGTAAAAAAAGTTAAAATAATAAATAGAAATAAAATATCTATATTGTAACTAACCTTATTAGTAATTATGTATAAACATAGAAAGGCATATTAAGTTACACTTCCGTACACTTTATGAACTCTTTGGCCGCATTCCGAATTACAAAATAATCACTCACAGCGCTCACATCTATATTTTGCGTTCCGTTTTAGATATCACGATTATGACAGCTGAGAGCTGTCATCAGTTCGGAACGTTCGTGAACGCGTTCACAGTGAACATAACCCCGAACCGAAACCTTTCACAAGACCTATTTTTGAAAATGGACGATATGTTGGTTGACTCTGCTGCACATACAACCCTCCTAGTTCAAATAACCTCATTCAATAACTATTTCATGAAAAAGTCACTCAATGGGGTTAAATGAACTTGGAGGGTTGTACTGATGATGCGAATGATTATAATTCTGTAACTTCATACGTGTTACTGGCGCGATTGTTATTTTCATCAACATACAACTTGACACTGATCTGCAAATCGTAGGAAAATTTAAATTTCGCGGGCTACCCTTGCACTTCCACCATAACAAAACAACACAACCTGTGAACACAACTGTCATTTTTGACAGCGCTCACGGTGATATTTATTTGGGGCATGGTCGGTGTAATCGCAAGATGGCGCATGTCATGACGTCATCTATCACGATTCAAGGGACAGCAATATCGCGCTCACGGTAATTCGGAACGGGTTTATGGACGCTCAAATCGATTACAGCGTAATTCGGAATGCGGCCTTTAACTTTAGACCTTTTACTATTAAAATTTCTTGTTTTCTTCTTGAATTATTATTATCTGAGCTTTTGCTTCATTCCTTAATTCATCTCTTTTATCTATGAATTCTCTTCTATTTTGTTCTAAATATTCTCGAGCATAATTTTATTCCCTGATAATAATTCAAAAGGTGATGTTTGGATGGATCTTTGCTATGAACTATTTATTACCCCCTGAACTGTTTGTACCACAGTACAGGTTCTTCAATGCACATCTTGGTCAATACACAGATAATGATTCATTTCATTCTTTCGGCTTGACCGTTTCCACGAGGTATTCCTGTTGTTATTGTAATTGCTCTATTTCCTCTTCCTGACAATAATCTTCAAACTCTTTTCATGTGAATGCTGTTCCTCTGTCAGCCACTATACGTTTGGGGTTTCCATAATCCCTTTGATGTAAATTTCATTTATCAACTGTTTCCTTTGCTTAACAGTTTTAACCGCCATACATACATTTTAAGTGGTTTTACTAACTTATGTACCCTTATTTATTGAAGAAGTTATTCAGAAGTAAACATTGACAACATAAAATAATTTACAATTACCATTTAACTTGTCACGTGTCATTTAAACCGCTGTATATATTATAATGTTCCCTAAAATCAAGTATCGTAACGCTCAAAGGCTAACTCAACTTAGCCGCATAATAGTCGATAGAAAATAGAGGTGTCAAGTACTGAGACGAAAAGCACCGTACTCTGGCTGTTATTCACCGTAACGTGATAGCCACTCAATGTGATACGCAATACCAATGTTATGACATTCTCCGTTGCCATCAAAGGTCGGTGTACAACTGAAGCTTGATAGTCACCGCCGATCAAAAGTTAGCCAATAGCCCTGCTGTTGATCCGTTCCGCTAGCCCATTTCGCTCAATCGTGGTCGTGTACGGAGCGCTGGTCTGATGTTTGGTACCAGAAGTTGCTAGATAACCAGAAAAATCTTTACTACAATATTCTTTCACGTTATCACTTCTACTCATCTTGATTTTTCTTTCTTGTTTATTTTCTACTTCTTTCAATTTTACAAATACCACGGGTATTTGTAAAATTGAAAGAAGAAGTAGAATATAGAGTAATAGGTATCCATTTAATTATTTAGAAAATACACAAATACTCTTCTAATCATCTGTAATGGCCCGAGCGGTGGCGTTGTCGATAGGTGTGTGGGGGACACTTGATTGAGACACGGTTTTGATTAACTGAACTTTTACTTTAGTCAAACGAGCGTTACAAGTATTATTAATCATTACACTTCCAAGAGCTTTTCTAACTGCTGATTACTGACTACTTTAGGAAAGAGCGGTGGTGACTATTTATACACCAAATCATTATTGGAAGGGGTAGATAAGTACCACGACCCTTGTTCCTTCATTAGTTATCTAACTACAATTAGTGATCCTTAATGCTAATGTAATGATATACAAATATCATAAGTCTAATGAGAACAGATACCAAATAACTATTTAGTGGTAATAATATTCTAATGACATACAAACAGAAAGCAATAATTTCCTTGAGAAAAGTAAACAATATCAATGTCCATTACACATCTATGAAAGTTTTCTTTTCCTTTTTTGGGTTTTTATGGTTCTTCTTGTGCTTTGTGAGGAAAACTGAAGACTCGGAAACACCGCGGCAAATTGTCGCTCAGCGGACAGACTTCCGGCGTGATCTCATGGCGACATGGAGAGAGCGACTGTCGCAACCCCGTGCAGGGCACGCCACTATAATGGCGGTAAGTCCCCTCTTTGAGGAGTGGCTGGAGAGGCGCCACGGCGCCCTCACCTTCCGCCTGACGCAGGTCCTCACCGGACATGGTTGTTTCGGGAGGTACCTGCACCTAATCGGGCGGGAGGAAACGCCTGGGTGTCACCACTGCGAGGATCGACCGGAGGACACGGTGGAGCACACTGTGCAGGTCTGCTCCGCTTGGGCGGAGCAACGCCGTGTCCTCGTAGCGGCGATCGGCGGCGGCGACCTCTCGCGTCCGGCCCTGGTTCAATCCACGGTCCGGAGCGAGACGGAATGGGACGCCGTCACCTCCTTCTGCGAAGCAGTCATGCTAGCGAAGGAGGTGGCGGGACGTGAGAGGGAGAGAACCTCACGTCCCAGCCGCCGCGGGAGACGCACCGGGCGTCACGCGTCACGTGGTGGCCCCCGGCCACCGTAGACGCGGGCCTGTGGACGGTGAGCTATGGGCTAGCTCGCCGTCCGTCCGTCTTATGACGACAGGCCGTGTCGACGGCGCGTTCGTGTTCCACGCGCGCCTCAAAGAGAGTCAGCAAACAGGAAGAGGTCCGTAAGGGCCGACGCCTGCCAGGGTTGCGGGACTGTTCGAAAGAGATACCGCGGCCCTGGAACACAAAGGGCAAAGGAAGGAACATGGATGGGTTTTAGTCAGTAGAAGTCTGACACTCCCTCCTGCTTAGCCCAGAGCGGGAGGGGTTATTGGATGATTTCCCATCAGTAAAAAAAAAAAAAAAAAAGACTGAAACTTCCACCTCTTGTAAAAGCTTTGTCTTAACGGAATCTGACGAAATTTTGATGCTAGAACTTTCCGGACCCATTCTCATAAGTTTATAATTATCTGGTAAACCTGCGAGCATGAGTGTTCCTAGCCAATCGTCTCCAACTTCGAAACCAATATTTCGTAATGCATGCAGTACTCATAATTTTATTTAAGTACGTATTCCTCGACGCTAGCGTAGTCCTGTTGTCTGGTGATGTGTTGATTAGGTCTCGTAATAAGCCAACTTTCCTTGATAACCCGGAGTCCTCGAAAGCATTTTGAAGGTTGATTCATACTTCTCGAGCTGACTTAGCATTTTCGATATGAACATATTAGGTTGGGGAAAAAGTCTTTTCGCATTATAGTGTGTAAGAACTTGTAGTAATAAAATCTCTTTGGCTATACTATTTGTATCTGGCTGGTTTTGGTATCATTGAAAGTTTACATTATAAAGAACATAATTCCAAATTCAAATTAGGAAAATGTGTGATTTTCATTTGTTTTTCGTACCGTCAAGATGACTGAATCTAATGAAGAAATTCGATACATTTTAAAATTTTACTACAATAAAGGTAAAAATGCAACGCAAGCCGCTAAAAAAATTTGCGATATTTATGGACCTAGTGCAGTGTCTGTGAGAGTAGCACAAATTTGGTTTAAGCGTTTTCAATCCGGAAATTTTGATGTCAAAGATGCACGTCGCTCTGGTCGCCCTATTACGGATAAAATGGATGCCATTTTTGAAAAAGTGGAGCAAGATATCAGTAGTTACGACGTAGCTGAAGAACTGGGAATTGACCACAAAACAGTTTTGGCGCATTTGAAAAAAACTGGGTACACAAAAAAGCTCGATATTTGGGTACCTCACGAGCTCACTGAAAGAAACCTAATGAACCGTGTACTCATTTGTGATTCTTTATTACGACGAAATGAAACCGAACCTTTTTTGAAGAAGCTGATAACTGGTGATGAAAAGTGGATCACGTACGACAAGAACGTGCGAAAAAGGTCGTGGTCAAAGGCCGGTCAGGCTTCACAGACTGTAGCGAAACCCGGGTTAACTCGCAACAAGGTGATGCTGTGTGTGTGGTGGGATTGGAAGGGCATTATTCATTATGAGCTGTTACCACCAGGCAGGACCATCAATTCTGAACTCTACTGCGAATAACTGATGAGATTAAAGCAAGAAGTTGAGAGAAAGCGGCCGGAATTAATCAACAGAAGGGGTGTGGTTATTCATCATGATAACGCTAGACCTCACACCTCTTTAGCCACTCAGCAAAAATTAAGAGAGTTTGGCTGGGAGGTGTTAATGCATCCGCCGTATAGTCCTGACCTTGCACCTTCAGATTTTCACCTGTTTCGGTCTCTTCAGAATTCTTTAGGCAGTGTCAGGTTAACATCACGAGAGGGCTGCCAAAACCACTCGTCGCGGTATTTTGATCAGAAGTCCCAAAATTTCCATAGCAATGGGATCATGTCCCTACCTACAAGATGGCAAAAAGTTATCGAACAAAATGGCACCTACATACTTTAGTTAAATGTAAATAAACTATATTAAAAAATGTTTTGAATTTTCTTAAAAAATGCGAAGAAACTTTTTCCCCAACCTATTAGTTGATCGGTTCCACCAACAAAATTATTTTTGTCTTTTATATCTTTATTGGCATCTGCTTGACCACCAGGATCAACACAATCTCATAAATCTTCGTGTTCTAAATACGATCGGACTGCAAACTGCTACGTGGAGAAATTTTCCCGGCCGGCGAGTTTTGCCATTTGTAATATAGACATATTCAATGTCGGGAACTTCAGCGCGAATCACTTTACTGTCCTTACTACAATAACATTTAACATTAACCGTAAATACATAGAATAAGATATAAGAAACCGCTTATTGCCATGACAGTAAAAGACAATTAGGTACTAGTATGAGAAGCTAGCGCCGCTTGTTGCCAATAGGATGAACCGACACTACTTTTTAATATTATTCTTTGGCATGGATACGTATTTATTTGCTTCAACAATTTCGAGTGAGTTTTTGATCAGAAACAGCAGTGCAAGTACGTAGGACTCGATTCGATAAATCTGAAAATTATTCTCGATAAAATGTTTTTATCGACTCGAATCGATGTCGCAAGTATGTAACTGCTATTTTACGATCGATAACTAAACTCTAAAATTTTAACGATTTTAACGAAAATGCAAGTACGAAACGACATTTTGACAGTTGTGATCGCCTATTAATGCTGTCGAACTCGGTAATTTATTGACACCTTGTAAAAGTGCGTCCTCTGGAACTTCCAGAAGAAGATTTTGTTCGCCTTTTTCGGGTGACTCGAGAAGTGGCAGTCATTTTAATAGAAGGGATAGAGATGTACAGAGGACACGATCCACTGGACGCCCTGTCCATAATGTGGTATCGTGGTTTTACTATAGGTGCTTACTTCATTCGAGATCTAGACAAAACATACCTAACATATTTTTTTTATTTTTTTTTATCGTGCACTACTGTTTTTACCTATTAAAGTTCTTAGGAACCTATTAAAAATAACTCGCCCTTTCTAATACCTACATTTTCTAGTCCAAATACACATTTATTACATACTAAAACTTCATGACTTAGGTTTTGACAGCCGTAAGGTTTTATGCAGTTGGGAGCTACCAAAGTTGCATTGGGCAGGAGTAAAATCTTGCCCTTGGCCAAAAAATTATGAGCAAGGTTGTGCGAGAACTGTCGAGGGCAATAGTTCGCCACTCCTTCCACACCTACGTGAAGTTCCCAGGTGCAGCTGAAAAAAGAGCCATCGTAGAAGAATTCCAGCACAATTTTGGAATGCCAGATTGCGTTGGTTGGGTCGATTGCACCCATGTTTCAATTGAAATTGAAATATTGTTATTGTTAAACACGACCCACTGAACGTATTTTATCTTTCTCAAGAAAGTAATGTCAACTACAAACTTTTTTTTTGGTAAAGGTAAACACGACGTCGCTAAGAAAATTTAATATTTTCTGTATTTTTACCAAAATAAACGGATATTTTGGTAAATACTGATAGTTTCTCTAAAATAAACCCTTAAACATTGTTTAAAATGCCAAACATCTATGAAAAGTAAGGATTTTCTAAATATCTCGGACATTAGTCTAGTATGTTTTGTCTTTGGACGTCCTCAGTGTTGCCATTTGACAAGCGATTCTTAGCGACTCGATTCGGCCCAAGATAAATCTTATCGTCGCGTGTTACGTACTTCCAAATTCGTTAACAAGATCGATAAAAATGCACTACTTAGCGATCACGATGTCTTATCGATGCAAAGTACGTACTTGCACTGCAAGATCGATTAACATCAAAAAACAATTTTTAAAGAATGCGTTAAAACGTTCCCCCAACCTTTACACCAACCAGCAGATTTAAAATGCATCTCAGTAAAAACATCTTGGTAAGGTAATCATTTTTTATTATGGTCTCTCAAAAGTGTGGGATTTCCGAGAAAAATCATGTTTTAATACTAACATTTGGCACAAAATAACTGTTTGTAAACCATATTTTTTGATTTTCCAAGTGTTTTAACTTACTTAAATAACATTATAAAAATATAATACAAAATTAAAATTACAATTATTACAGGAAACCGAACTGTAGGGTACATGGGGCTAGGGCCGGGCGTTTAATTAATTTTAATCCAACGGTGGAACTACTCAATAGTATTATGAGTAGGTATAATTGATGATAATTAATATAACATAACAACAGCAAAACATAACAGCCTTTAATATTGTTATTTTAATGTTTATGACATTTGTATCGAATATGAAAAAGTAAACAACATTACATTTTTATTTTTGAACATCATGGATTTTGAAGTTAAAACTGGTTGCTAGTCTTTTAAGGAGCCGTAAGAACCTAATAATACATACGAAAGATCTGGAGGGGGGGAGAGGGCGGGTCTCATACAAAGGAGGTGTTTTTTTTCGGCCCAAACATGTACCGAGGTACAAATTAATATTTAAATTCTTTCCAATACATAGTGTTATTAGTAGTATTTTAAATCCTTCAATATTCGATAGGTTAAGAAATAAAAGAATATGAAAAAACACTACCTCGAATCGTAACTGCGTTTAAAGAAACGTTCATAACAGCGCTGGCGGCTGTCAAACTATTCCATCTGTCAAAATATTAAACTCTTTCGAGATCGGTCGTCTGACAAGGGCTAGAATAATCGGAATGACAATATTGTCACCAACAACAACAAAAAGAATAAAATAGTAAATTATCGGCCCTGGAGCACTGTCTTTTGGCCAGTAGCTAACCAAACGCAAAAAATAATCTGAAATGTGAAATAAAGGTATTTTTTAAATTCTTGATACCATAATGTTTCACGAAAAAGTGTGCCGGGAAAAATAATCTATCTTTAATACAAAACTAAATTCTAAATAGTATATTTTTAAGTTTTCATACGTGTATAAAATGAAGTAACGAAACGCATCATCGGAGAAATTAATCACGAGATTGTCAGATGAAAATACTTGGGTTGCAAGTTTTGGCATCTTTGATCGACAATTTCAGGTGGTACAAATGCATTAATAAATCCAATATTTATTTTTTCAGAATCTGCGATTTTTTTCCTATAACTTCGTACCTTTATAGTTAAGGTACATTGTTTGGCCACAATTGTATGGGGGAAAAAACACCTCCTTTGTTCATCTTCCTTTCTGACTTTTTTAGTACTTACTCCAACCTGGGTTGGTCCCATAGAAGTTTTTGATCAGTATTAGAAACAAGATCGATTGGCATCTGAAAAATGTTTTGTGTAAAATGGCTATTTGCATCATTTAATTTCAATTATGGGTGATGGGCGAAAAATTATGGATAGTCTTCTAAGACCATTTTCGTGTAGCTGCAACGGTTAAGGTAGTTCCTCTTACTGCCCCGTTGAAAGTTTCCACCCTGTATATCCCTTAAGTACACCAATACAAGACCCCAACAAAGGTTTAAAAAAACCTAGATTGGGCAAAAGTGGAACACAAGGTACAATTCATGAGCATTATCTACCTGATAGCTCCCCTGATAAATAAACTTTGTTTGGTGGTGGTAGATAAAAGTCCTGAAATAAATATGAGCTGAAATAGTTATTAATACTCAAGCAGAAAATGTAATTTGGTTTCAGGCGCAGATGCCTGACCCCAAGACGTACAAACAACATTTCGAAAACAAGCATCCCAAGAATGACCTACCAGAAGATTTGAAAGCTGTCTAACACTTTGACTCTGTAGACTTAACATTTATTTAACTTTTAAGAATTGTAAAATATCTTCTTAATGAAACTGCATTTGTTTATTTCATTATGTTTGATGCTATGTTTTTTATGAACTAAATGGAATGAGCACTTGAACTAGCATGTTTTTACTGATATCATGTCATAGTCCGTTGTTGGGACTGGGAACACTGGCATAGTTGAGGAGCGCGCCCACAGGGTGCACTGTCCACCGCGCTCCGCGTGCTGTGGCCGTACTCTGCTGGTGAGTGCTCGGCTGCTCGCGCGGTCATGCCACGCAGCTGCACGCACACTATTGTTTTTATTTCACTTCTCTATCTTGGTACATAAGGTTTGTTTTAACCAAATAGATTTATATATTGTATTGTAAGTACTAATTTACCTAACTGTAGGGTGTTGTTGGTGAAAATACAGCATAAATTGTATTAATAAGTTTACGATAGTAATCTTTAACCTAAAAGGTTTAGCTAAAGATATAAATAATTTATACTTAATAAAATAATTACACTATTAAAAAAAGTGAACCTTACAAGCTTTTTTTGTGAAAAAATGATGCTTAGAAATATGCAAATTCGAAAAATAAATATTCGACAAGAATAAGAATCCGGCATTACTTAGCGGAAATCCATGACATTAAATGTTATGCAAGATATTTAGTTTTAATTCCGCGATAAAGAATCCAGGCCTGGATGAAGGACGACCACCCCACAATAATATGCACATGCGGAACAAGCAGTTATAACAGTTACTAGCTGTGGCCTGCGACCTTCGTTCGCGGGAAATTATTATAAAAAATATTACTTTCTTACGAATTGAATTTTGTTACCAATTTCAAGGGTTTTAATTTTTTTGCACGGAACCCTAATTCTTATATAAAAGTATGTTAGACATTATAACATCAAGTATCTGCCAGTAAAAGTTCCGTCAAAATCGGTTCAGCCGTTTCGGAGATCAGCCGGAACAGACAGCAAGAGATATTTTTTTAAATATGTGTAGAGCAACACAAACAGTATACTGGATGAATTGTCCAAGTGGGCGTGGATGGCGAAATCCGAAATTGTGAGGAATTGTGAAAAATACTCAAAGGAGTCTCGAGCCCGATCTTGATGAAAACTTAAAACTGCATCATTGGGTTTCGAAACATCAATATTCCGAGCCAGGATCGAACCCATTGATTTTGGAAAAAAAAAAACACTATTATAATTATGACGCCATTCGATAGTGTCGCCAATAGTGATCAAAGTCTGGGAAGTAATGACATGCGGCTTTAAGGAAAAGGTTAAATTTCATGTTTTTCATATTTTAATTGTAGATTGTACACACGGCTTCACATCAAGCTATACATTTCCAGTTTATGCTAATCTCGCATTTTATAGGATTTCCGTACAATGCGAGGTCAGCTTATACTGGAAATGTATAGCATGATGTGTAGCCGTGTGTACATCAAGTGCATAAAACGCATCATTTTACGCGAGACGTTTATATGAATATAAAGTAGGGTGTAAAATGGGTTTTATGGACGAGTTGTACACTCTACTTTTCACTCCGATTACGAGGAAATGAAACAGCAACATGTAAATATTGTAAAATAATAAATGGACGAAATAAAAAATATGTCGGAGTGTCAGGACTTATTCCGCTAGGCTTCTACATCATGTTGGCAGACGTGATGTCACCGCCGCGTACTTGTGATTAATTTTAAGCCCGTACCAATGAATGTCTCTAACACGGCCATCCTGCTTGCACACGTCCTCGTGTGATGGTTACCCTGCAAACAAACAGTCCACGACGGAAATTTGTTCCACTCGGTCAGTCCCGATCAAACTCTACATACATCAGGTCGGTGAAGGTAAAGAACTCTACTGTTTTATTGTGACCAAATCCTACTCATTCATTAATTTTACTGTTATGTTCTTGATTAAACATATATGCCACAGACCGCTGGTCTGTAATTAGGAGGAAGTGTTTACCTATGAGATGGTGTCGCCACTTTTTAAGGCTTTCGACTATAGCACAAGCTTCCTTTTCTATGGATGGGTGCTTGCACTCTGCATTTCACAAAGTCCTTGAAAAGAACGCTACTGGGCGGTCATTCTGTGATAATGTAGCCGCTATAGCGAATTCTGAGGCATCTTTCGACAGTAAATATTTCGTTATAATCGATAGCAACTAATGCAGCCTGTTTAATATATTTTTTTAGTTGTCCGAAGCATTTTGAAGCTTCGTTCGTTATTGGAAAAGTTGTTATGATGATCAGGGGTCTTATTTTCTCAGAAAATTTGTTAATCCATTTGGCGTAGTGGGCGAACAGTCCCAAAACTCGTTTAAGTTCCGTGGTATTCGTGGGAACTGGTAACTCTAATAACGGTTTTAATCTTCCACTATCTGGACTAATAATATTGTCTTTGATCGTATAACCCAGCAAATTGATACAATACTTTGAAAAGATGCTCTTTTGTTTGTTTAGAGTCAAGTTATATTTCTTCGCTGCTAACATGAACTGAGCAAGATTCTTATCATGTTCGTTTTGGTCTTTTCCGCAGACAGTCACGTCATTGAGATAAGCGAATGTTCCTGGAAGTTTTTCTTCGTTTATGATAAATTCAAGAGTTCTTTGAAATGCCGCAACTCCATTAGTAATTCCAAAAGGTATTCTTGAAAACTGATATAAATTGCCGCACGCCTCAAAGGCTGTATATATTTTTTCTATATCTATTATCGGTACTTGATGGGAAGCACTTTTTAGATCTAACTGACTGAATACCATATACTTTGATACTTTGTCAATAAATTATGGTTTGGATATGCGGTAAAGGGTAAGCATCTAAATATGTAAATTTGTTTATGGTCTGAGAGTAATCGATCACTAGAAGTTTGCGGTGAGTTCCGCCTCCTGCTACAAGGACTTGTGCGCGCCAGGGAGATATGCTCGGCTCAATAACATTGTATTTTAGAAGGTTTGAAATCTCATTAGCTATGAACTCGCTATCCTCTTTGCTATAATATCTTGATTTCATGGCTATCGGCTTTATATTTGGCGAAAGACTTGTAAACACAGAGGCAGGAGGTACCGAAGCTTGCATCACATTACGCTAGGGTCGCTATATGAAAGTATGGTGGAAAGTAGAAAAAACTTTAGAAGTAAGCTAAAGTGGTGTCAAAAAAACGCAGATCAGTTAAAGATGAACGAAATTGCGAGTCATCACGAAGCTAAAAATTTTAGTAGTTTCTGGAAAGCCACGAAAAGCTTGAATACCAAGTCGGGCCTGCCAGTGTGCGTCGGTGGCTTAAACGAACCTAAGGCTATTGCCAATTTATTTATGGCGTCGTTTAGGACAGAGTCACCACTGGGGCCATCGACGGGTGGGTCGGATGCTAGGGAGGGTACGCCTGTCGTGTTCACCGCTGGGGAGGTTGGGTCTGTCTTAAAGGAGCTGAAGCGGGGTAAGTCTCCTGGACATGATGGCTTAAGTGTAGAACATCTACGAAATGCAGGTAAGCACTTACCACGTGTCTTAGCTCTCTTGTTTAATTTATGTATGAGTCACTCGTATCTTCCAGAGGATCTTATGAAAACAATTGTCGTTCCTATAATAAAGAACAAGACTGGAGATACGAGTGACAAGAACAACTACAGGCCTATCTCCTTGGCGACCATTGTTGCGAAGGTGTTGGACGGTCTGATTGACAGGCAGTTGGATAAATATATCACCCTACATGACGCCCAATTTGGGTTTAGGCCACATTTGTCGACTGAAACAGCAATCCTCTGTCTCAAGCATACTGTCCATTACTATGCAGCAAGGAAAACACCAGTTTATGCGTGTTTTTTGGACCTCTCCAAGGCATTCGACCTAGTTTCCTTTGACTGTCTCTGGAGGAAACTCGCCCATGAGACTAACCTTCCTGGGGGACTGATTGCTGTACTGAGGTACTGGTACAGCAATCAGTCCAACTACGTTAGATGGGCGGATGCCATGTCTGGTGCGTACAGGTTGGAGTGCGGCGTGAGGCAAGGGGGGCTTAGCTCGCCCAGACTTTTCAACCTGTATGTCAACCAGCTGATATGTGAGCTCAGCAACACCCAAGTCGGTTGCTCTATTGATGGGCAATGTATCAATAATATTAGTTACGCGGATGATATGGTGCTGCTGAGCCCATCAATCAGTGCGTTAAGGAAGCTCCTCCGAATCTGTGAAGACTATGCGGTGACTCATGGTCTCAGGTATAACTCAACCAAAAGCGAGCTTTTAGTGTTTAGGGCACAAAATAAAATTTACGACGTTGTTCCATCAGTTACCTTGGGCGGAGTTCCGCTGAAAAGAGTCGATCGATTTAAATACCTGGGGCACTGGGTCACCGATAGGCTGTCGGATGACGCTGATTTAGAGAGGGAACGTAGAGCGCTGGCAGTCAGGTGTAACATGCTGCAGCGCAGGTTCGCACGGTGTACGCGAGAGGTTAAAATAACACTGTTCAGGGCCTATTGCCAGTCGCTGTACACGTGCGCCCTGTGGGTCAGTTATACACAGGGCTCGTACGGTGCTCTACGAGTCCAATATAATAACGCGTTCCGGGTGTTGTTGGGGCTGCCGCGCTTCTGTAGCGCATCGGGGATGTTCGCGGACGCACGCGTTCCGGATTTTGGCTCGCTGCTACGTCTGCGAATCGCATCGCTGATGCGTCGGGTGCGCGGCAGCCCCAACAGCCTTGTGGCTACTGTAGCCGGCCGAGTGGATGGCAAAATAATGTGCCACTGGGTGGCGGCACACAGACCGTCATTCAGATATGTGTTTTAAGTTTTATTTTATTTTATTTAGTTAGTGCCAAGCTGTTTTGTATTTGTATTTTTATCCTATGGATCTCTGATCTGAAAATAAAGATTTATTATTATTATTTCCTTTATTCATATATATACATATAAATTACATTTTTAAATATTTCTAAACAAATTAATATTAAAAAAACATTTAAAAATATAAAAAATAGTGGTCCGCCGGTATCGGGAGCAGGGTCCAAGCTACCGGTGGTTAGGGCTCCAGAGACAGGAACCTCCTCACAATGCGAGCCGTATCGAGGAGTACTGCCTTCTGAATCAGGCCCTTGATCCAACCGCCTAAGGAGAGCCTCGAAAGGTGGTCGTCGAGGCTCTTGGCCATAAGGCCATTGGCCGTCACGACAATCGGCACAATGATAGCCGAGTTCACATTCCACATGTCGACAACCTCGTGTGCCAAGTCGAGATATTTTATTTGTTTCTCCTTCTCAGCTTTCACGAGGTTCTCGTCATGCGGAATGGTAACATCGATTATCATTACGCGGCGCGCTGATCGGTCTATCACCACTATGTCAGGCTTATTGGCGACAATAGTCCTGTCAGTGATGATAGACCGATCCCAGTACAGCGTGACATGGTCTTTCTCGAGAACTGGGTCGGGCACATACTTGTAGTACGGTACCTCTGATTCCACAAGTTTATATTTCAAGGCAAGTTACTGGTGGATAATCCTGGCTACTTGGTTATGCCTGTGCAAGTACTCGCCGTTAGCCAGACGAGAACAACCAGAAATAATATGTCTGATGGACTCACCCGGACGGTGGCATGCCCGACACACGTCAACCGTCCCGTCCTTCATAATATATTTTCGGTAGTTGTTCGTCAACATAACTTCGTCCATAATCGCACAGACAAAACCTTCAGTTTCCCCAAAGAGGTCACCGAAACGTAGCCAAGACACGGATGCTAGAAAATCTACATCGGGCCCATGAAGAGCCCGGTAGAAGCGCCCGTGAAGCTCCTTGCCTTGCCATACTTCCTTGCGGTCATCGGTAGTAAGTACTACAGGTTTGCGCCAGTTCTCTTTAGCCATGGACAGCGGGGTGAGGCCCTTGTCCACTGCGACCACATCTCGGTGCATACCCACCTCGGCTTTAAAAAAATATTATTATTACAAATCTCTAGGGGTTTTCTTGGCCCTCCAAACTTGAATTCGAGTCTAGAATGGTTTTTAAGCAAATCATTGCCTACGATGACATCTGCACAAAGGTAGCTCACCACGAGTAGGGGACGTTTCTTATAGATATGTTCATTAATATTGATCGTAGCAAAACAAATCCCTTCAACGAAAGAAACATAGTTTGTAGACGCCAAAGTTATGGTCTGCTTATGCGGCTTGAGCTTTAGTTGCATCATGCTCGCGATGTTTCTGTCGATGAAACTAACTGAACTCCCGGTGTCTATAAGTGCGTCAGCCTGTTTATCAGTGATCGTTATCCGTATAGTAGATTTGATCAGCCCCGAGGGAGAAGCCGCAGTGAAGGCGTCCGGATCGGTTGCATTGAGATAAGAGGCAGCCTTGATGGCGTAGGAAGAGTAAGTGTCATTGCTTCTGGAACTGCTCGACCGACATACATTGGCGAAATGACCTTTTTTGTTGCATAGTTGACATTCAGCTTTAAAAGCCGGGCATTTGGTTCTTTGATGTACGTTAACACCGCAAAAGAAACATTGTCTAGGCGGCCGTGGTTCCGGATCGAATGAGTCGCCGAGGTGGTGCCGTCAACTGGTCTGGACTGCTACCCTCTTATTAATAAACACGGAATAAATTTACACCAGGAATAACAAAGGAATAACCATACATTTTCAAAGGTTTAAGCTTGGAATAACTTTATTCTGTGTTTATTAATAGGAGGGCTATAGTTTGTAGTACTTGGTTCAACTACCGCGTTGAGGTGGGTGTTAAAACTAGGCTTATTACCGGTAACTTGGGAATCTTTCTCTGCAGATTCTAGCGATTGAGCGTTATTAACTGTCTCATCGAGTGTCAGCGTTATTTTCTCTAGTAAGCGTTCACGTATTTTAGACGAATTAATTCCGGCTATGAAAGCCCCTCGAATCGCTTCTTCTTCATGTTGTTTGGCCGTAACGGCCTGGAAGTTGCAGTCCCGTGCCAACAGCTTTAGTTCCTTCACGTAATCGGATGTGGACACCCCGTTATATTTTTGTCTTCTAGTTGATGGATTGTGTCGCGCTAGAATTTCGTTTTTCAGTTTAACATACCTACGTTTTGTCTAGAGTTGTTACGACTTCTTCATATGTTTGACAATCTCGCACGTAGGAAAAAATTCACGCGGAGAGATGGTTCATAATCAGTTTTAGCTTGAGATATTCTGGGGTTTCATCGGGGACCTCTTCAGTCAGAAAGCTGTTGAAGTTATATTTCCAGTGGATCTATTTCAGATCTGCTCCTGGGGTATTGGTCGTAGATATTTCGCGAGAGCAGCGTTCATTTTCACCTTTTGCAAAGTAAAGGATTTTGTATCTTCATTCGACATCTCTTTTAGCTTATTAAATTGTTATAAAGTAAACGACAAACCACATAGTAATATTGGTTTTAATAAGCTAAAGAATTACAGTTAATTATAAAGAGCGAATGACATGTTATTATATGACAACCATAAACTACTAAAATCACAATGTAGGTGAGAGCAGGTGTATAGAACCTCACATCACGTAGGTACCCTCCATGAAATGTAAATATTTAGGTATGATCATCAACTCCCATGAGCTTATCCTAAGCTTGCCCCAAGAAAAAAGGGCACGCATCAGTTTTGAATTACAAGCCTTTCAGAAGTTGCGTCGCTGTTCAGTCAGGAAATTAGCTCAATTAACAGGTCTACTTGTGTCAGCCTGCCCTGGAATAGAATACGGGCTTCTCCACACCAACGATTACCCTGGAGGCTGCAGTCTTATCCGGGAGGCACTATCAAGAAGAAGCGTACCATCATCTTCACTGGAAATAATGATGGCGTCATTATCGGCCGACTCCCTCAAGCAATACGATACTTTGCCTGAGGAAATGGTGGAACTACTGTAAACATACTCACACCAATGTGTTTATCGCGTCTATTCCTACTGTCATTCATTTTTTGACTAAACAATTTCACCAGGGTGCGCAATATGGTACCCTCAATTCTTGTAGATCGGCTCTTGTGCCGCATCTCTATAATGGACTACGTTCACAATATAATATCTCAGTAAGAACATTTTAGAAGAATGAACCCACAGAGACATACTTGTTGCCAGGTTCTAATAGAATGTAACTACAAGAATGTTTTATCTGCTTCGCTTTAATGTTATGCAATGAGAAAAGTGACCAAGAGACCTAACGTATGTATTATTTATGTTAATTAGTTTGTCTTACCAAATTTGGAGTAGATTCTCAGCCTGTCTGCGCTTGCCACGTACTTCTCATGTACTAGAGCTGAATGCACCTCCTGTTTGTTTAGGTATTGATGAATCAAACTGAATTAATCCTCTAAGCACCTAGACACACATTATAAATTATAAACTTACAGATATTAATCAACAAACATGTTATTATGTGTCACAAATATGTGAACGCCTGAAACCAACAATTCAGATGCTTAACTGTTTCCAGTCTTAGCCGTGTCCTAGAGACTAGTATATGCCACTTCAAACCCATCCATTCGTCAATGGCCATGGGTGGATACTTTAGGCCCATCTCACTTCACCATGGGCCGAGTCTCTAAGACCTGCGTTCAATTTATTCCCAGCCATCGTAAGCTTGGGCAGAGTCCTAAAGACCCGCTTCTTACCTGTGCTTAGCCATGACCATAACCGAGCACCAAGGTTATCAAATATGATTACAACGATTGCCAAAACACTAGGCTGTAAAGCCTTATCAAACACTTGATAGCATGACACTAAATAACATAGTAATCCGTAGATCATACACGGACATTGAGATGGAAGCAGAACACCCATATCAGCTCAGTGAGTTTCGTCAGGCCCCGTACTTCCAGTCTCTCTATATAAAAGAATAATGGTGTGTTATTCAATCTAAGTACTTAGTCTAGATACTTAGCTCTCGTTTATCCAGGATGCGGAGACAGGGCTGAAGAACCACCAAGTTTCCAAAAGAACTCATTCCTCTAACAAATGAACATGACAGAAACAAAAGTACAGGCTTACCACAAACAATAAAGAATTTGATTTCAAGGAGTTTCCATACATAGTTTGCAACTGAAGTTCTTATAGGTGGAAATATTGAGGAGTTATTATTCGCGAACCCCTTTCGCGACAGCTCTCGCAATTTTATTAGGATCTACCATATCTAAAGATGACAGAATACAGAGATTCTTCAAAGGTGTGTTTCGTCTCCGACCATCTTTACCAAAGTATAGCTACACATGGGACACGAATTGCGTACCTACTTGACCAACTAAGTCAATGGTATCTAAATGAAGAGCTGTCATTTGATAAATTAACTAGAAAAACAATCACATTACTAGCACTTACAACCGCCCATTGATTACAAACCTTATCCAAAATAAATATCAAGAACATTAATGTTTCATCAAACCACATAAGTATTAGAATCCCAGATATCATTAAAACTTCTAAAGCAGGTTCCAAACAACCAATGCTTTACATTCCATTCTTTAATCAAAAACCTGCAATTTGTCCCGTTGCCACATTGATTTGCTATACAAATAAATCGACGCCCTTTAGAAAATCTGACCTGTTGTTCGTAGGTATAAAAAAGCCCCACAAAGCAGTCGGCACCCAAACCCTCAGCCGCTGGGTAAAAACGACACTAAGTGAGTTCGGGATCGACACGTCCGTGTTCTCTGCGCACAGCACAAGGCACGCCAGCACGTCGCGTGCGCACTCACTCGGTGTAAGCATCGATGCTATCCGCAACACAGCCGGCTGGAGCGGCAACTCAACTGTGTTTGCGAGGTTCTATAATAGAACGATTTTGAACAATGATTGTACATCCTTTGCTCATTCGGTAATCAATAGCTAAAGACATTTCTTTATTTTGTAGGAGAAACTATTTTGTAACTGTTTTAATTATTATAAGAATAATTGTATTCATGTTAAGTAAGACGGAAGAAATTTATTTCATTTTTATTATGTTCAAGTGATTATTACAATTTTTAATTTGTAAAATTAAAAGAACGAGTTTACTTAATTTGTTGGAAAATAAACATTCGCTTTTATTTTCATCTAAAAAGGTTGTATCATTGATGGTATTTCCCTCACATACTCTCAAATTCTACATGTAACTACTAATCTTGAGGACGAGGCGTGAAGTATAATTGATGATTAAACGAACTTACCTGTAAGTGAAGTTCTATCATAATTATACGAAACGCCTCGTCCGAAGAGATTAGTAACTGCCCACCCGCCCTATTCATCCCGTTACTAATCTCATAAGAAATACATACATCAATGATTTATGGATTTTACTCTAAACTAAATGAGGAACCAGCGTAATAGCGGGCACCAAGTAATATGAGTACCTACACTACCTACCCACACACAAAAAAAAAGAACTAGGCAAAGGAATAATATTCTCAACTAGTGCTGAAGTGGCGACCTCTATGCGATACTACATGTAACTACTAATCTTGAGGACGAGGCGTTTCGTATAATTATGATAGAACTTCACTTACAGGTAAGTTCGTTTAATCATCAATTATTATCAAAATATTACTTCCTTATTCCCCTTGGGAAGATTTGATTGGTAAAATTTTAATGGGCCCCGACTGTGAGTCGTTCTGTTCTGCATTAGAATTTATGATTTGTTTTATGTGTGTGTCGATTATAAAACTATTTCAATTGCGTAGTTATTTAGTATTACTTAACAGAATTCTAAACTACTGGGCTTGTTTCTTTCTTTTTAGTTTTTTTTTTATTTAAGTAATTTTTTTCACTTATTTTTTAAAATTAGTTTTTACGCAGTCGGGTTTTTTGTTTTTTTGTTTTATTTGTTCGCTCGTTTATTATATTATTAATCATGTATGTATTATTAGAAAGCATGATACCAATTTATTAAGAACATGTGTTGGGTTTTTGTAGGAGTTCTTCAGTGAAAAACGAATTTTATACTGTTACGAGAACTATATTCCAAAGCTTACAAATAGGTATGTAATTGATTTAAATTAAAATTGAGATTTTAATGAGTAAGTAGTACGTGCGCGCTTCGCGGCGGTCTGTATGGTCTCTGGCCGCACTCTGACGCTGTCGGCGGTGGCGTGACTCGGCGCGGCACTTGCTGCCCCGGCCACACGGCGTACGTTTTATCGGCGGCAACAACATGGTTATTACAGGAAACTTATATTCTACAAACTGATGGAGAGGTAGTATGCCTTGTTCATCTTTATTGTTAGAACTGGGCTGAATGTGAACTTCCTGTAAAAGAATACAATTTATAAAACACCAGGTACCGCAATGTAGGTAATAGCCATGTATGCATGTATGTATTATAGGTATAAGAATTTAAAATATACCTGTAACAACCCAGACTCTTCCACTGCCAAGTATGTAGCTACTTTTAAACCCATCAGATGTAGAACTCTGCTGGGCCGCCACCAGTACCACTAGCTGCTTAATGCAAATGTGCAGCTTTGTTTTGGTATTATTTTTGAAGTCACTCCAAGCCTTAAACCATACAAAGAAGCAAAACTTTATTCCCCACCACCACACCCAGTTTAAACGGAAATGGGTTAGCAATAAACCTTTTGACTAACTTTCTTCCATTTCTCAGTGGTATTAGTGTCACCAGCACCGTCACTGATTAATAATGCAGTCAATTCCTCCCAATTCCGAATGCTCGTTATCCTACCTCGGGCATTAGTAGATAATTGGGTTGGAGTGTACGTAACACGGCACTGAGGAAAAAAGACAGAAAATATTAGGGTTTTTTTTTTTTTTAGAAAATCTTTTATTTTCTTGATTCTATCTTATATAACACCTAAAAATAAAACGAAAAGCATCTTGGTGATTTTTGCCTCCGCTCTTGGGGTGTCCCAAATTAAGGATACAAGAGCGAACGAAGCGAGCTCGGGACGTAGGGCACCCCGAATCGGAAAGGTTAGGTTAGAGGGGGATGGCGGGGTCTACTTAAATAACTGTAGCAACGTTACTTTCAATTTTTCTTAATTAAACCTAAGTATTATTTGTTATTATTTATAGATTATTCTGTAATACTTACCTCTATCATAATTTAGTAGTTAATACCTAAACTGAAATAAAAGTATCTTGTGATTGTAAATGCTTTTTTTTTGCATTTAGTCATTTCCTCCTGAGGTGGGATGAAAAGTTACGTTATTTTTCACCTCATGCTCTTTTGATTCCCTTACTAACGCTCAGGATTCTAACTTTTGAATCCTTCGCTTGCTCGGTCATCAAGATTGAGCACGCGGTTAAAAGCAACTTTGCACTCTTGTATCATCATCACCATTTCAGCCGAAAGACGTCCACTGCTGGACATAGGCCTCCCCCAAGTTTCGCCACACTGACCGGTCCCGTGCGACTCGCATCCAGCGGATCCCGCAACCTTTACCAGATCATCGGTCCACCTAGTGGAAGGCCTCCCAACGCAACGTCTTCCGGTTCGCGGTCGCCACTCCAGAACTTTTCTGCCCCATCGGCCATCCGTTCTGCGAGCAATGTGCCCTGCCCACTGCCATTTCAGTTTGGAAATTATTCGGGCTACGTCTCTTGTCTATCAAATAACTATTTTTGCAAAAAAAAATATGATTATATGCAGAAATTTCGACGGGATACACATTGAAAATAATCTCTACATTCATTGATGAAAAATCGAAAATTTAAATTTGTAATATTGTGGTACACCATTGTGTAGACCAAACTGCCTCTTTTTATTGAAATGTCGCAAGACTTGCAGTACCGTTTCGATTTTTTTGATGAGAAGTGTATTTTACAATTTTTCAAAGATTGCTTTGTATTTTGACTTTTGCTACTGTGGCGTGGTAGTCGATTAATCTAGAATCGATTACCATGCTCAATCCGAATGTGACAACACTGTGCGTAGTCTACACTCTATGGTAGATACGCCTGGCTATAAATTGTCACCCCGGTCTGCGATCGGCCTTTCTCGTTCGATCTTCTTCAAATCAACTAAACTTATAAGAAACCCCTCTGTGCCCAAGGGTAAGTGCTTTGCATAATCTGCTATTTTCTCCTATCATGTCTTGTCAACCGCATTCATCTTATTTCATCTATATTCTGCGGTGATTGTATTTCATGTAATTGCTCGGTTGTCAAAATGGCTTCCGTCCTGTACATGACTAAGCTATTTCAATATCATGTATTTTCCACTAGTGTTTCTAAATCTGTAAAGCATCCGCATGGCGTGTTCACCCTTTGCTGCTGTGTCTTAGCCGCTGTACGCTTAATCCGCCTTGCCACGCGGCTAGGAACTTTTATATTGTGCCACGCGGCATGCGCTCGCTTATAACCTTTGTGAACCGTCACGATGGTGAGTTTCCCTGCCTCCCCCTGGAGCTACTGCTTGGGTTTACGGCTGGGAGACGCACGCATCGCTGACGTTCACCAATCCTGGCACCACGCTTATGGAAGCACCCTTCGTGCTGATTCCAGGGTTTTTCCTTTCTTCTTTTCTTTCTTTACTGAGAGATAAACTACTGACACCGCTGACGGGCGTCATCGCTGCCTCCGCGCTCTACCCGCTGGAGAGACGTCCCGTCGCGTGTTCGAGACACCTAATCTCCACGCCTACCGCGTGTGAGACGACGGGCGTCATTGCTGCCTCCGCGCTCTACCCGCTGGAGAGACGTCCCGTCGCGTGTTCGAGACACCTAATCTCCACGCCTACCGCGTGTGAGACATGCCTCCACGCCTGCCGCGTGTGAGGCCTACGTGACGTGCCTAAGCACGCCGCCACCAGCTACCGCGACCGATAGACGGTCGCTCCGGTCACTGCTGAGTGACCCTTACCCTCCACGTGGCTGCCACGTGTGAGTGCCGCCTGCCTCAGCCGGCCAAGTGCCGTGCCAAGAGACGCGCCTTCCAGCTGCCGCGAGCTACACGCGGTCGCTCCTGCAACCTCTCCGCTTTGCTGCCCTGCTTCGGTGACGCCTCGCCGGTCCTCGTGCGTCGCGGCCTAAGCCCAGGGCAGTACCTACTTTACCCACCTACCGTGGGACTAGTGAACAAACTCTTGGTGAACTGAATCCACCCCTCTACCTGTGAGCAAGCTAATAAATGTATTAAACTTTTGTGGTCTTTCTGTTTCTTCCTCTACCACGAAACCCACAACGCCACACTACCTTACTTGACAAACGATGAAAGTAAAATAGTGGGTACGGCGAATTTCTGGTTGGCCCTGGGCGCCAAAAACCCACGTTTCACCATTGCCTTGGGCTTGTACTGCGCTACCATGACTTGGCGCATGACCCGGTCGTCCGACCAGCATATAGCTATACACAAACGCTTCGATTCGATTTGACAAGTCGTATGTCTATCTTTTTTTGGCATTACTAAAGCGACCGAGATAGACATGCCCCTTTCCGAAACGAAGCGTTTGTGAATAGCGAGCCAGATCTGTCTATACAACTGGCGGCCGCGAGGCCGCGTAGTGCATGTGTTCATAATTAAAATAAAGTAGGACTATAGTAGTTCACAAAATGCATTATATTTTTTTAAGGATTACAGATAAGATTCTAAGGTGAGTTGCAGAGGTGTAGTGTAGGTACCTATTATCTCTCAGTTTAATTCAACGGCGGGCAATGGATCTGGTGCGGGCTGTTACATCTTCTCGTAAGTCTCCACGTGTCCACAGGCGCACGCGCGCGAATATTGGTCGGCGTCGGCGTCGTACTGCTCCGCGCCGAACTCGTGCTCGTGTGTCGCGCGTGTGCGGTCGAACAAGCTGGAGCGCACGTCCATGCGCAGAGCGCGCAGACGCCGCGCTGTCGCCGTCTGCTTCCCTCGCGTCCGTGCCTCCTCGCGCCGCTCGCGCTCCGCCTCCAGTGCCTCGGCCGAGCCCCACGCCAGCTGCGCGCGCGCCTCCACCTGTGCGCGCAGGTACAGGCGCATGTCGCCCAGGCGCGAGCCGTGCGGGTTGCGGCGCCGCACGAAGCGCAGCGGCGGTGGTCGCAGATCCAGGTCGCAGTCCTTCAGCAGGTACGCGTTTTTCGCCTCCGTGCGCGTGACGAGCGCGTGCGCGCCGTCATCGTCCCTGCGGTGAACGCATCATTAGCGAGCGGTGAGTGAAGCGACGCGGGACAATCTTGCCGCGTTCTTTACCGACCTGCAGTCGTCGCACACGTTGTGACCGAAAGTGTCGAAGAGGTAGGACTGTGGGAAGCGCCGGTCGCACTCGAGGCAGCTCGGTCGCTCGGCCGGGTCCTGTATGGGCGCGGGTGGAGGGAGCGCGCGCGGCGGCTGCGCTGGCTCCTCGTCGTCCAGCAAGAAGCCACCCCCGCTGTCGGACGGCGCGACGGCGCGTGCGCTGGCGCCTTCCCTGCGGCCACACACTTATCTAATTAGCTAAGCGTGGTGCGTGTGCGCGTGCGGGCGGGGCAGGGGCGCGATGCTCACGTGTGCCGCTGCACGAGACGCGCGTCCCGGCGCTGGCGCGCCTGCAGTCGGTTCCTCTCGATACGCGCGCGCTGCGCGGCCGACAGTTGCTGCGCCGCCGCGACGTCCCCCGACTCCGGCTCTAAGCGGGGCGCGTCATTTATTTCAGCTGATGCCTCTGTCATCTCAGACCTTGTAAATAAAATAAAAATTGTTATAAAGGACTACAAAAAAAAAATTGGTGAAAGATATTTAAAACCTGATTAGTATGTCTATTAAAATATGTTTAGCGACCGTAACAAATATGGCTTTTCATGAAATAGTCATTCAATGGGATTTGAATTTCGCGGGATACCCTGGCGCTTTTTCATGTACTTAGGTCAGAATCGTGGGTGTACTTTTCAGAATTGCCTAAATGTATTGCAGTTATATGGTACCTTCTGTGTACCTTTACGTACCTCTCCTGAAAATCTGTGTACCTACGCCCGTACAATGATATTTTAAAAATTAGGTAGGTACACCCGCCGTTCTGATGTCAGAACCGCAGGTGTACTGCTAAACAATATAATTATGTAGCTAAGAGCACTGTACATATACAGATTTGGTACCTTTTGTGTACCTGCAGAAACAAGTATTAAATAAACAAAATACTGTAAGGTTGCTGCGAAAAGTAAAAAACTTTTTTGCAAAAAATAAAACCGACTTCAAAAAAAACACAATAAAAAAAAACAAAAATAACAAACCAAAACACAAAAAAAAAATAACTTTAGCTTCAGAAGCCAGTGACAACAACAACAACACGCCTACTCCACAGGTAAATCAACGGAATCCGCACTCCACAGTCTAATCTCCAAGATCGAATGTGCAGTAGACCACAAATGCTCCTCACTAGCTGTTTTTATTGACATAGAAGGCGCTTTTGACAAAACCATTTTCCATAGCATCAACGCAGCCCTCGAGGAACACGGTGTGGACTCGACCCTGCGAGGATGGATCACAAACATGCTCAGACTGAGAGCCGTACAGGTTACGGTGAACGACACCACTAGAGCCATCGTGGCGAAGGGCTGCCGCCAAGGGGGCGTCCTCTCGCCACTCCTATGGAACCTTGTGGTAGACAGCCTCATAAAGCGTCTCAACGACAGAGGCTACTTCACGGTGGGATATGCCGATGATATAACCATAATAATAAACGGAACACATGAAAACACACTGTGCAACCTTATGCGACAAGCCCTGAAGATGGTAGAGGACTGGTGCAAGGAATACAAACTAGCAGTGAACCCTACCAAAACTGAACTCGTCCTCTTCACAAAGAAAAGAAAGTTGGCAACCCTACAGTTACCACGCTTCTTCGGGACCACCCTAAGCCTGTCGACTGAAACCAAATACCTGGGTATCTATTTGGACAAACAGCTGAATTGGGCAAAACACACCGATTACATCACCACAAAAGCCAGCATAGCCCTATGGCAATGCAAAAGACTGCTCGGCAGAAATTGGGGCCTAAGCCCCAAAATCACCTACTGGCTATACACTACAGTTATCCGGCCAATCATCACATACGGCTCCTTAGTTTGGTGGCCCAGGACCAACCTGAGCACAGCTCAAAAAAATCTCGAGAAACTACAAAGATTTGCCTGCGTAGCAATCACCGGAAGCATGAGGACATCACCCACTGCCGCTTTACAGGTGATGCTGGGGCTGCCACCTCTACACCTCGTCGTAAGAGAGGAGGCGACCCTAGCGATGTTCAGGCTCGAAATATCCGGTACCCTGAGTAAGGACTCCAGAATCAAACATACACGCATAAAAGATGATGCTATCAAACAACAGCCAATGATGGTATCACCCTGCGACAGAACCCTGAAGACCCACTGCTTTCAAAAACACTACAACATAGAGCTCACAGCGGAGATGTATGACTACTCTGGTCCAACAGAGCTAAGGATCTACACCGATGGATCAAGGACCGACGAAGGGACAGGTGTCGGAGTCTTCTCTGACGACCTTAACATTAAAATATCCAGACCCTTGGGAATGCTCAACTCGGTCTACCAAGCTGAGTGCGTAGGCATTATCCAAGCGGCACACGCCATAGAAGTCAGGGAGGTTACGGATACCCATATTCGTATACTCTCCGACAGTGCCTCAGTTCTTCAATCCTTGAAGAGAAACCAGATTACGTCGAGACTAATACTAGAATGCCATAATGCCCTCGAACGAGTTACGGTACTAAACCGCAACACAGTGACAACGATGATGACGATGCAGCTGATGAACTCGCTAGAAGGGGATCCAGCACTAAAGCCTTCGGACCTGAACCCATTGTGCCCATTCCTTTCCAGCAACTAAGGAGCTGGTTAAAGGAACACACTCAAACAGAAGCGGAAAAATGGTGGACCTCGACACCAGGGTGTAGGCAATCCAAGGAGGCTATGCCATCCCTGGATACACAGCTGACCAAGCGCCTTCTGCGCCTGGACAGAGATAGTCTGCGTCTGGTGGCGGGGACCATCACTGGACACTGCTCATTGAATAAACACTTCCACACCCTAGGTATCACTGATAGCCCCCTGTGCAGAGCGTGCATGGAGGCGGAGGAAACGGTAGCGCATGTACTCCTCGAGTGCACCGGCGTCACCCAGATCCGCGAGGAGATTCTTGGAGCACCGAGATCCCTTGCGGATGTCCTGAGAAGACCGGGAAGTCTGATCTGCTTCTGGAGGGTGGTGGGCTGGTTGGAGTAACGGCCACCATGGCTCACGTACAATGGTCCACTTTAAGGACTAAGTGCGGAAACCAAACCCTTAACATAGAACATAGAAGCCAGTGACAAAAACACCAAATCAATCAAACAAAGGTCAAGCTTCAGAAGCCGGTGACGAAAACACCAAATCAATCAAACAAAGGTCAAGCTTCGAAGTCTGTGACCTTTGTTTGATTGATTTTGTTCCCATGTCGCCATGCATTTATTTTACATTATTAACTGCATGTCATCATGGTAATAGGCTTAACCCCAATTAATGGACCTTAACATACCTAACTGCCGTAATCTGAGTGTATTGTACACATCTGCGTACCCCCTCAGAACATACAGGCGTGATGATGAACATGAATAAATGGAAATCTGGGTGTATTGTACACATCTGCGTACCCCCTCACAGCATACAGGCGTGATGTTACGACATGATTTTGTATAAACAATAAACATCCAAGCGATTGCAGCAATCACAACAGATTTGCTGTCTATTTTTGAAGAGTTTGATTGTATATCTCCGAAGAACAGCATCAGATCATCATCAAATTTAAATGGGACCACCTCAGGACTATACTCTTTCAAATAAAATAAAGAATTTTGAGAATCGACATCCACAAATGGGGGAGAAATCGGTTAAATTTAAACGATATTTACTCCAACATCAAAAAGATACCGCTGAAAAAATATTTTTTACTAACATTTATGTCGTGGCTATTGTGTTGTGTATAAAATACTGGTATTCAGCTGCATCCGGTAAGACTAGAAGCCGACCAGAAAATAGTTGGGAAAATGATCCAGATGATGAACAATACATGTCATGGTAATAGGCTTATCCCCAATAAATGGAAATCTGGGTGTATTGTACACATCTGCGTAAGCCTAGGTCCGAACCCCACAGGGGGTGCCCTTAGTGACTGTTCATTTAATTTAAATCCTTAGTTTGTAAGCCCTGGCTGGGGGCCTTATAGTAATTTTTAGCCACCACAGGATACTCCGGTTAAGCAGCATCAACCTCAGAGAGTTGTTGCGCAGCGAGCGGTCACTTAAAAAAAAAAAAATACTGTGACACAGTCGATTGCAAACTCTCTACCATGTAACAACTTATAATAGCGAAATAAACGGTGATTGTTCAAGTAAATGTTTTAATGTACAGTCCACTACGGAAATATTCAGTCGGGGTGCTGTTTCAATATACAGTCCACCTCAGTATATCTCTGAAGATTGGCATCAGATCTTCACCAAATTTAAATGAGACCACTTCAGAAGTATAATCTTTCAAATAAAAAAAGAATTTTGAGAATCGGTCCATAAATGGGGGAGAAATCGGGTAACATACATAAAAAAAAATACATACACACGATCATATAACCTGGAGGTTTTTTGAAGTTGTTTAAAAAATGATGATAATTATGGTGGAACATAAAAATGTTAAACATATGTATCAAAATAATACTTATGATTGCTAAAATCATAATACCTTTTGGTTTTGCCATAGTTGGGTGAAAGTAAACCACTTCAGTCAGTCACACAGTTTTTATAAAAATATAGATTACACAAAAATAGAATACCTACATCCAGAATTAGAACCTTACTAGGTAACACAACACAGATTTGCATTAAATATTGTGTTACTAACACAATATTTAATGCAATCTGAGCATGATCTCAAGAGGTAGGTAGGTAGGTAATGTCCAAGGACTAAAGGTTAACTTACGACTACCTAATAATAATGTACTAAACTGCCAAAACACTAGGTACCGGTAATGTTCTGCTTTCATAAACGGTTTAACTGTTCTGTTCACCATTCCATACTCTTAGCAAGCTTTCGTTACACAAAACTAAATACTTCATTCGGTAACTAAGTACTTCATTCTTTGTGTTTGTAAGTATAATAGGTACTTCTGTAGATTATTCGTTCAAGTTTCGGAGACGATTTTAAAACAACCACAACACACACCAAATAACAATCAAATATCAATCCAATAACAATCAAGATCAACAACTGACTGTGATGAGTGTGATGCAGTGTTGCCAGGGCCCTTGAGTCGTAAGTTACGTTTCGTTTCCTGAAATGTTACATTTTTGCTGTAAAAGTTACATTATTGTTTTTTTTTTTTTTTAATTTACCTGTTTTTGGGGTCGGAGGTCGGAGGCAAATTGATGTCAGTAAAATGGCGAAATGAAAAAGCGCGGGAAACTTCCAACTTGGCGGACGCGTCCTTTTTGAAATTTTCATATAAAAATATTTCTTAAGTGTATTATAGTATCAGTAGTCGTAGTTTTAGTGTCGTAGTTTCTTTATTTTCTATTTAAATTAATTTGTGTATATTCTTCGGTAGGGGTAAGTGTTTTTTTACTATTAGTTGAGTGGCTCAATGAACGATCCGCCTGATCCGGGGGGCTTTGTCCCCCCGGTAGGCAGTTATGTTACAATTTCAAATGAATCGGGAATGGATACCGATGGGTCTTCTACGACCCGATCATTAAAAAGAAGCCGTGTGCATGTGTGTAAGCACTGCAACAAACGTCGTCGTACCCGCAAAGGCCATGGATCCGAATCTTCGGGTTGTGGTTGTACTGACTCAATTCTAAGTGCGGAACAAAATACACCCACCACTGTTAACTTATCACCGATTGATCCAGCTCCTCCAGTTCTTAATCAAATTGCTCCAGCTCCTACTCAAATTGGGCGAAAACTTTACGAAAAATCAGACGTCGCGCCATTTGTTATACATGTTCAAAAAAATGTTAGTTCTGAAAATGATGGAACCACACTGCATCCCATCACATTTGGGAAGTTTTTAAAACAAAATGCCTTCCAAAACATTATCAACGGCAGTGTAAAGAAAATCGGGCGTAACAAAATTAGCATCTCATTCTCTAATTTCCTAGACGCAAATTCTTTTATTAATAGTACTAGCATTGATAAATATAATTATAAAGCATACATACCCACTTTTAATGTTACCAGAATGGGCTTAGTGCGTGGAGTTCCTGCGGAATGGTCTCCGGAGGAAATTATTGATAATATTTCGGTACCAGTTGGCTGCGGGCCTATTTTAAAGGTGAGACGCCTTAACTTCAAAACCGTTGTGGATGGCAGTACCACATGGAAACCTTCCCAGTCGATTGTGATTACTTTCGATGGGCAGATTTTGCCAAAAAGAATTTTCATGTGCTACAATGCACTACCTGTAGAGCTATATATTTTCCCCACAGTACAGTGTTTTAACTGCTGCCGTTTTGGACACACACGACTCCAATGTAGATCGAAGCCTAAATGTTACAAATGTGGCCAGGGACACACTGGGGATAGCTGTGAAACCGATCCAGAAAATGCATCATGCTGCCTTTGTTCTGGGTACCATTTTGCGACAAATAAGTCTTGCCCAGAATTTTCAAGGCAAAAATTAATTAAAACATATATGGCGCAAAGCGCTGTATCATATGCTGAAGCAGCTAAAATCCATCCTCCAGTCTCAAGATCCTATGCAGATACACTCTTATCTCCACCATCCAAAAACTTGCCTGATACTCCATCAATGTCTTTACAAACTAATAAGATATCAACAAGTTATAAAAAGACTGTCTTCACCAATCCACGTTCCCCTCCCAAATATGTGCCAGGTTATAATAAAGAAGCTCACAATGCTATTATTAAAGATTTTAATATTCCTCAACCATCAGATGGTTGTGCTTTTTCTAACAAACACAATATTCAAGATAAAGACACAAACTTTTCCATAAATGACTTTCTTTCTGCATTACACAATCTTCTCTCTCAGTTCAACATTTCACCGTCCAACGTTGCCCCTTCTTTCAATTTACCTCAATCCAATCATAATGGACCATACTTCCAAAATAATCCAGTGGAACTGCCGCAGTCTAATAAACAAAAAGACTGATATTATTTATTTGTTAAACAAATTTGAACCTATTGTCTTTGCTTTAGCAGAGACATGGCTCAAAGCTAATCATATTTTTAAAATCAATGGTTATTTAACCATTAGAGAGGATAGATCTGATGGGTATGGTGGAGTAGCTATACTCATCAAGAATTCTATCCCTTTTTCCATCATTACATTACCACCTCATAGTGAGGAAATTTCTATTCTAGCTATAAAAGTATATAATACTTGTATAGTCTCTATATACATTCCTCACCCTTCTTCTTCTGTACTTCAAGAGATGAATAATCTCTTTTCTTTTCTTCCAAAGCCATTCTTAATACTGGGGGACTTTAATTGCCATCACCAATCATGGGGTTGTTCAATTTCGAATTGTTATGGGGATGAATTACTCGACATAATAGATGCTCATAACTTATGCATCTTGAATTCAGGAGCACCCACTCGACGTTCAGATCCTAACCAAAACCAAAGTGCAATTGACCTTTCTATCTGTTCTCCAAACCTAGCCTCTTCCTTATCTTGGTACACTCTGTCCTCTACTTTTGGTAGTGACCATTTTCCAATAGTCATCTCTTATCCTCTTTCTAAACCAAATGCGCCAATTAGGAGATCAAATCTAAAACATAAATTACCCCATAGTAATAGTAGTGACTGGGACAAATTTAAGTTCATTGTTGACAGTAAGCTTTGTTCTTTGCCTGTTATTTCTGATGGTAATGAAAACAGTTGTGCTGAGGCATTAGCACGCTTATTAATTGTAGCGGCGGATGAAGTTTTTCCTATAAAAAAGAACAATATTAGTTTTATTCCATCGCCTCCTTGGTGGGACTCAGAGTGCACAGAAGTGATTAATAGACGTAATGAGGCTGAATACAATTATAACCTTGAAATGACAGATATTAACTTTGAAATTCTTAGTAACCTAATTTTAGAAACTCGCAAACTATTTAAAATGAAAAAATTTGAATCTTGGCGTAACTTTTGTTTATCTATTTCACCGAATACTCACCCTACGTTGGTCTGGCGCTATATTCGTAGATTTAGATCCATTTATAATAACCATTCTCCTATCCCTGATTCGTTAGCCAGCGACTTTCTAGATAAATTAGCTCCTCCATGGGTTCCTGAGGCTAACCTACCTCTCATACCTGTCATTCCCAATACCCAAAATATACATTCGTCGCTAGATCGTCCATTCACTCTCACTGAATTGAAGGGTGTTATTAATAAAACGCAGGATTCAGCCCCAGGCACTGATGGCATACCGTATTCCTTCTTTGCTCATTTAAATGACAATGTTCTCAGTTACTATTTAGATCTTATTAATTCTACTATGATTACAGGTAATGTTCCGGTTGAATGGAAACGTCAAATGGTGTTGCCATTCCTTAAACCAAATAAAACTCCTTCAGATGTTTCTTCATACCGTCCCATTGTTTTATCTTCAATTCTGATAAAGTTAGCGGAACATTTAATTAAAAATCGCCTAGAATGGTTTGTTGAAAGTAAGGGTCTCCTGGCAGCATCACAATATGGCTTTAGAAAAGGTAAAAGTACCACTGACTGATTAAGCATTTTAACATCGGATATTCGGATTTCATTTTCCAATAATCATTCCACAATCGCGGTGTTCCTCGATATTAATTCAGCTTACGATAATGTTTTATTATCAGTTTTAAAAAACAAATTAAAAGCCTTAGAAGTTCCTATGAACTTGTTGAATTTCATCATTACTATCCTGACTGAACGCTCTGTTAACATGATAATAAGGGATCAGGAGGTATCACATATTGTATGGAGAGGTCTCCCACAGGGTTCTGTGCTCAGCCCTCTTTTATACAATATCTACACTTTTGATTTAGATTCGTCCTTGTCCGATTGTGTTAAAGTTCTTCAATATGCCGATGATTTATTATTATATGCTACAAGTCAGTCTATCGAGCAAGCTAGCTGTTCTATTAATTCAGCTTTATCTGCGTTGGGTTCATGGTTACATTTGAACGGTTTGGAGTTATCGACATCTAAAAGCGCGGCTGTTTTATTCACCCGGAAGAGAAACATTCCCGGAGTAAATCTTTACTTTAAAGATACACCTATTCCAGTCAAAGACAGTTTCCGATATTTGGGGGTAATTTTAGATTCTAAATTAAGTAGTGTTCCCCATTGCGAATTTATCGTCAATAAATGCGAAAATCATCTAAACATGCTTAGATGTCTGTCAGGTGTGTGGTGGGGTGCACATCCTTTTTCTTTAAAATTAATCTACAATGCTATAATCAGAAGCACATTAGACTATGGATCATTTATTCTTGAACCGGGTAGTGTTATGGCTTTTAAAAAATTGGACCGCATCCAGTCTAAAGCATTACGAATTATTGCGGGTGCTATGAAGTCGAGTCCCATAAATGCCTTACAGGTTGAATGCGGGGAAGCTCCTCTAAATCTTCGAAGACAGTTCCTTTCCGATAAATATTTATTCCGAATTATTCAGTTCTCAACACATCCTCTCATTTCTAAACTGGACACTTTAGTGACACTGATTGATTCTTCAGATTATTGGTCCCATAAACGTGCCCCTTGTTTAGCTATAAGCTATAAAAAATACCTTTCTCTATCTTCTCCAACTCACCGTTCCAACAAACTTCCCATGTTCAGCAGTAGTTATGATAGTTTACATTTCAATCCCATCATTAAATTTAACTGTACTAGTAAATCTGACCCTGTTTGTCATTTAAGTTTCAACAATTTTCTGGCCGACCACTCGGAATATCACCACATTTTTACGGATGCTTCCAAACGTTCTTCAACGGGTTGTGTGGGAGTTGGCACGTACCACTCGCAATACAACATCGTACAAAAAATAAAACTTCCTCCGGAGACTTCCGTTTTTACAGGTGAATGTTTTGGCATTTTAAAAGCCATCGAATATAGTCGGGTTTTTAAGCTCAATAAAGTAATAATTTTCTCAGATTGTCAAAGCGCTCTTCTAGCTATCAACAAATCTGCACTGACACATAAATTCCAGTGTCCTATAATCTATCTAATAAGAGAATTTGCGTACAGAACATTATCTGAGGGCAATACCTTGCAATTCGCGTGGGTTCCAGCTCATGCTGGAATCGAGGGTAATGAAGTGGCGAATTCTCTCGCCGGTGAAGCGGTGCAGTGTGGGGACATAGTTCCATACATAAATTTCAACTCAGATATTGTAAATTTACCTAAAACTTTTCTTTTGGACACCTGGAAGGTGGCCTGGGAAATCAGCAGTACTTGGGAATGCATTCTAATATTAAGTTTGCAACGCTTTTTAATGATTTCGTGGTGATACCTTCCAAGCCTGAGCTGGTGTTGTGATTATTTAAGATCTTCTTCACAGCTTCATTTTGGAATTCTCCTCCATTATCACTGAGAATTGTCTTTATAATATGACCAGTAGTCTTTGTTGCGTTTATCATTTCCACAAGTTTATCCTTCACTTCAGACTTGTGCTTGATGAAATAAACATGACGATACTTACTGAAATCGTCTTTAAATAAAACAAAATAACGAAACTTTTTGAATGAATTGGGGAACGGACCACATACATCTGTGTGAATGATTCACAGATTCATTCATAGATATAAATTTGGAACAAGAGATCGAGCTAAAGCTCGATCTCTTGTTCCAAATTTATATCTATGTGCTTTACCATAAACACATCCTGTACATAATTCAGAATCGAGTTTGACTTTTATACCAAGTTCCTTTTCAATCAATTGCTTCACATGTCTTTTATTCTGGTGAGCAAATCTTTCATGATAGAGTTGTAAAATGTTGTTTGTTGACAGTGAGTTCAATTCAGGAGATGAATTTATAATTGTCTTTACATTTAGTTTATAGAGTCCTCCATTCTTGACTCTTGCGCCAATTAAATTAATTTTTCCATCTACTATCAATTGACAATATTCTCTTTCAGATGTGAAGACACTCTTCTCTTAGGTTAGGTTAGGTTAGGTTAGGTTAGGTTAGGTTAGGTTAGGTTAGGTTTTTTTTTTTTTTTTTTTTTTTTTTTTGTTTTGGCAGGAGTGGGAAATCCCCACGGACACCTCGACTATCTCACGGCTGTGAGACAGTCGAGGTAGTGTCGGACTCGAACCGACTAAAACCCACTCCTGCCCAGCCAGTGTCCCTCTGACATGAGGATCAGAGCCCTTTTTTTCTGACTTTGTGTCTTTTTTGCGTTGATGGAGGCCGGAAAGGACCATGTTCAGCTCTATGTGTTTACTCCGCAATATTTTAACACGTTTCTCTATACTAAATATAGTGTGAATCTACTGTTTATGTACGCTATATGTTGATTTTACATAAGTATTTATATCTGGCTACTTCTTTAAAAAATTTCCTTAAACTGTTAAGTGTCAACTACAATTATTTATAAGTATTTTACGTTTCTATGTTTCACTTAAGTTTTATAGTCTATGAGTGTGTCCTTAAATTACTTTTACGATTACCTACATTCATTTATATGTTTAACTTAAATTTATGCCCATATTCTAATAGTGCCTGTTTTATATTTTGCTTTTAATTTTTTTTTTCCGTTTTTTGTTTAAAGATCTTTTTGATATTTTATTTCTATGATATCTAAACTATATACTAAGTATATAATTAGATATCATATGTATTTGACAACCAAGTTATTAATTACGACGGTTCCTAATTTTGTACTCAATAAACAAAATGATTTAAGTGCGGCAAGTTCGACACAGCTTGGCGACTCCGCTATGGCTGGCTTCTGGTCCAGCATAAGTGGAGCCACTTTCTCATGAAAGTGACTCCAATTACCATCCCCCATAGAGCCATCCATATTGGATCGCTCATTGCTTCTGCTCTCTGGTTGTGTCGAACTTGTAATCTGTCTATATTTCGAAGGGGACGCACCGACAACTTTAGCAGTATGCTATTGCTGCCCTTGCGAATGCGTCCCACTTCCGTCTTACTGGGCATTTGGAACTGAACGCATTGTGTGAGTGTTCCCCCTGCTTGGCTCTGGTGCAGTTAACGCACACCGCTGCTTCGCCGATGTGCTTGTCTGGGCAGTCCACCCTAAGGTGTGGACCGCCACAGTGGCTGCATAAATCGGCCGGCTCCGTGCAAAGTCGCTTGCCATGGCCGTATGCCAAGCAGCGGGTGCACTGCACCAGAGGCGTCTGATCTTCGACGCGCACTCTCTGGAGGTCAATCCGGAGTTTGCCTCCTTCGAGTGCCCTCCTCCAGATCGTGGGGGACACACTCAGCACAATGCTGTTGACGTGCGGGTTTCTCGTCTTTTTGCGGTATTTTACTGACATTCTTTCCTCCCCCTCGCCGAGGTCGAGAAAAATTTCCCGGTTCTGGTTCTTAAGGGCTTTTAACACTTCATCGTCGCTGTGTACTGACAATACGTCCTTAAGAACCAGAAGCGGGTCCCGGTTCGTCACTTCCTCGACAACGAGGTTCTCTCCGGCCGCCTTCAAACGTTTTTTCAATTTTGACCTCTCCTCTCTTGTCTCGCACCCCATTATTATTTTTCTGTCCTTGGCTTTTCGCACCCTTTCCACTCGCACCCAGCCCTCCTTCGCGTCCACCGCTTTCCTGACTCTTTCTAGAATCTCGTCCCCCGTATCCATCTCCTGTGTTGAGGAGACGACTACGGAATGCAGCGTGGTTCGCTCCAGAGCCTGTGCCCTGGTATGGCTTTTCGTCACCGCTGCTACACTCGCGTAAGTCGTCTCCCCCACACTTTCCCTGCTAGCCAGACTGTCCCGTAGTTTGACCAATTGGTCGGAGTTTTCCCTTATTAAGGACATGTGCTCCTTCATTGTCTTTACGAGCTCAGTCTGGCTAACAGGACACTCAGGATTGGACAGGGGATCATAGTCAGCAGTGGGCGCGGGTGCTGGTACGGCTAGGTTAGGTTAGGTTAGGTTAGGTTAGGTTAGGTTAGGTTAGGTTAGGTTTGATCGGCACGGCGTCTGCCCTCAGCCGGCTGTTGCCGAACCTGGGTGGACCGAACGTCGTTTGCCGACGGCTTTACACGGGGGTGATCCGCTCGATGGCGCTCTATGGGGCCCCGGTGTGGGCGGAGTCCCTGTCTGCCCAAAATAAGGCTCTTCTGCGAAGACCGCAAAGAGTCATGGCAGTCAGGGTCATACGCGGATACCGCACCGTATCTGCGGAAGCGGCGTGTGCCCTTGCGGGCACGCCCCCGTGGGATCTGGAGGCGCAGGTGCTCGCCGAAGTCTACTGGCGTGGCGTACACCTGCAAGCGGAGAGTGGCAGACGCCCGCCGTCTGAGCTGGTCACGAGGTGGCGTAGGGAGGCCCAAGCCCAAACCCTGCGGATTTGGAGGGTGAGGCTGGAGACGCCCAGTGCAGGTCACTGGACAGTGGGGGCTATCCAGCCGATCCTGGAGGAGTGGCTACGGAGGCGACACGGGACGTTGTCCTTCCGTCTGGTGCAGGTGTTGTCAGGGCATGGCTGCTTTGGCAAATACCTGCACAAAGTGGCTAGACGGGAGGCGACTCCCGTGTGTCACCAGTGCGGCTGCAGCGAGGATACGGCGCTTCACACCCTCGAGCATTGTCCTGCTTGGGTAGTGCAGCGCCGTGCTCTCGCAGCAGCAATCGGAGCAGACCTCTCCTTGCCGGCCGTGGCTAAAGCCATGGTCAACAGCAGGAGGGCATGGGAGGCGGTAGCGTCCTTTTGCGAGGATGTTATCTCGCAGAAGGAGGCGGCGGAGCGCGTCAGGGAGGAAGACTCCCTCGCTGACGCGATTCGCCGCAGGAGGACAGGGCGGCGGAGGAGGCGCCATGGCGACCTGATGCCGCCCTAGGAGGTGCCAGCGGGCGATAGACCGGGGAGTCTATCGTCGTTGCGTTGCACGGCCCTCACGAGTGGAGGCGATGTCTCAGGTGAGCCCGGACATCGCCAAGGAGTTGGTGCCCGAAGGCGGGCAGCGCTGGATGGGTCGCGAACGTCATGCGTAGCAGTTCTCGTGGCCCATCCGCAAAGCGACAGTAGGCTCACGGCGGTGTTTTTTAGTGGGTGCAAGCCCCACATAACCAAACCGTCTCCCCGGACGGTGCGGTATGCGTTAGGCATTTTTCACCGCTTAATAAAAAAAAATAAAAAAAAAAAAAAAAAAAAAGGTTAGGTTAGGTTTTTTTTTTTTTTTTTTTTTTTTGTTTTGGCAGGAGTGGGAAATCCCCACGGACACCTCGACTATCTCACGGCTGTGAGACAGTCGAGGTAGTGTCGGACTCGAACCGACTAAAACCCACTCCTGCCTTGCCAGTGTCCCTCTGACGTGATCAGAGACCTTGTCTGCTGATGTTCGGTCTTTTCTGCGACGGATTTGTTAAGAGGCCGAAGTGACCACGCTCTATGCGATTAATTTTACTATTTGTTTTCATACTGTTTACTACTCCAACAATGTAATATTTATATATATATATATATTTTATTTTTAATTTTCCATCTTTATTTACTATTTAGAACTGTATTACAATAATTCAAAATATCAATTACAATAATTATATTTATAGATAATTATTTGAATTCTACTATACTATGTGTGTTTTTATTTTGTTTTTACAATTTTACTCAGATTCTGAAGATATTGTCACTACCACTTAGTTTCGCATAATATTGTTTCTTTTTATTTTCGATCTTAGGATATGGGTTTATATCTATGATATAGATATTATATACTTATTATATAATTCTATATCACAGTTTTTTGACACCATTTTAAAAATATTTATTACCTTTCCTAAAACAAAAAAGAAAGAAAGAATTGTTTCGAAAAAGTTTACAACCAGTTTGACACAACTTGACGATTCCACTAGAGTTGACTCACGGTCCAATATAATTCCAACCACTTTCTCATGAAAGTGGCTCCAATTGCCGTTCCCCATTAAGCCAACCCTAGTGGTTCGCTCAATGCGTCTGCAATCTGGTTGTGTCAAACTGGTCATCTTTGTGTACGTGGAAGTGGGCGCATCGACAACTTTAGCAGTACGCTATGGTTGCTCGCGCGAATGCGTCCCACTTCCGACGTACCGGGCATTCTTCGCTGAACGCATTGTGCGAGTGTTCCCCCAGCTTGGCTCTAGTGCAGTTCACGCACACCGCTGCTTCGCTTATGAGCTTGTCTGGGCAGTCCACCCTCAAGTGCGGTTAGGTTAGGTTAGGTTAGGTTAGGTTAGGTTTTTTTTTTTTTTTTTTTTTTTTGTTTTGGCAGGAGTGGGAAATCCCCACGGACACCTCGACTATCTCACGGCTGTGAGACAGTCGAGGTAGTGTCGGACTCGAACCGACTAAAACCCACTCCTGCCTTGCCAGTGTCCCTCTGACGTGATCAGAGACCTTGTCTGCTGATGTTCGGTCTTTTCTGCGACGGATTTGTTAAGAGGCCGAAGTGACCACGCTCTATGCGATTAATTTTACTATTTGTTTTCATACTGTTTACTACTCCAACAATGTAATATTTATATATATATATATATTTTATTTTTAATTTTCCATCTTTATTTACTATTTAGAACTGTATTACAATAATTCAAAATATCAATTACAATAATTATATTTATAGATAATAATTTGAATTCTACTATACTATGTGTGTTTTTATTTTGTTTTTACAATTTTACTCAGATTCTGAAGATATTGTCACTACCACTTAGTTTCGCATAATATTGTTTCTTTTTATTTTCGATCTTAGGATATGGGTTTATATCTATGATATCGATATTATATACTTATTATATAATTCTATATCACAGTTTTTTGACACCATTTTAAAAATATTTATTACCTTTCCTAAAACAAAAAAGAAAGAAAGAATTGTTTCGAAAAAGTTTACAACCAGTTTGACAAAACTTGACGATTCCACTAGAGTTGACTCACGGTCCAATATAATTCCAACCACTTTCTCATGAAAGTGGCTCCAATTGCCGTTCCCCATTAAGCCAACCCTAGTGGTTCGCTCAATGCGTCTGCAATCTGGTTGTGTCAAACTGGTCATCTTTGTGTACGTGGAAGTGGGCGCATCGACAACTTTAGCAGTACGCTATGGTTGCTCGCGCGAATGCGTCCCACTTCCGACGTACCGGGCATTCTTCGCTGAACGCATTGTGCGAGTGTTCCCCCAGCTTGGCTCTAGTGCAGTTCACGCACACCGCTGCTTCGCTTATGAGCTTGTCTGGGCAGTCCACCCTCAAGTGCGGACCGCCGCAGTGGCTACATAAGTCGGCCGGCTCCGTACACAGGCGCTTGCCATGGCCGTACGCTAAGCAGCGGGTACACTGCACCAGAGGCGTCTGATCCTCGACGCGCACTCTCTGGAGGTCAATACGGAGCTTGCCTCCTTCGAGTGCCCTCCTCCAGATTGCTGGGGAGACACTCAGCACAATGCTGTTCACGTGTGGGTTTCGTGACTTTTTGCGGAACTTAATAGATATTTTCTGTTCCTCGTCCTCGAGGCCGTGAAAGATCTCCCTATTCTGGTTCTTTAGGGCTCTCAGTACTTCCTCGTCACTGTGTACTAACAGCACGTCCCTAAGAACCAGAAGCGGGTCCCGATTCTTCACCGCCTCGACGACGAGGTTCTCTCCGGCCGATTCGAGTCGCTTTTTCAGCTTTTCTCTCTCCTCCCTTGTTGCGCACCCCATGATGACTTTTTGGTCCTTGGCCTTTCGGACCCGCTCTACGCGCACCCAGCCCTCCTTCGCGTCCACCGCTTTTCGCACTCTTTCGAGGACATCGGCCCCCGTATCCATCTCCCGTGTTGAGGAGACAACCACGGAGTGCAGCGTCGTACGCCCCAGGGACTGTGCCCCGGTGTGGCTCTTACTGACGGCCGCAACACTCGCAACCGCACTTGAGGGTGGACTGCCCAGACAAGCTCATAAGCGAAGCAGCGGCACTTCCGACGTACCGGGCATTCTTCGCTGAACGCATTGTGCGAGTGTTCCCCCAGCTTGGCTCTAGTGCAGTTCACGCACACCGCTGCTTCGCTTATGAGCTTGTCTGGGCAGTCCACCCTCAAGTGCGGTTAGGTTAGGTTAGGTTAGGTTAGGTTTTTTTTTTTTTTTTTTTTTTTTTTTTTTGTTTTGGCAGGAGTGGGAAATCCCCACGGACACCTCGACTATCTCACAAGTTGTGGGACAGTCGAGGTAGTGCCGGACTCGAACCGGCTAAAACCCACTCCTGCCCCGCCAGTGTCCCTCTGACATGAGGATCAGAGACCTTTTAAGCGAGTTTTTTCACTTATTTTTCAACTTTATTGATAGGAGGCCGAAGAGACCATGCTCTGTACTTCAGTTTGAATCTATAATGTTACTCCTTTTGATATACACTTTAATTTGTTACTTTAAATTTTTATGCTGTTTTTACTATAAACTACTTTATCTACTTCAAAATGTAAACTTTTTATGCCACTATTAATATACGTTTGTTTGATTTGTCTATCATAAGCCCTTATATTTATGCCCTTCTAACAGTTTTGCGTTTGTCTTTGCTTCTTTACGAAATTTTGTCCATGTTATACTTTTTGTTTCTTTTTTATAATATCTACACTATACATATATTTAATATATAATAGGATATTATAGCTTTTCTCAGACTTTTTTCACCCAGACTGACACAACTTGACGATTCCACTGGCGCTGACTTACGGTCCAGTATAATTCCAGCCACTTTCTTATGAAAGTGACTCCAATTATCGTTCTCCATTAAGCCAACCCCAGTGGTTCGCTCAATGCGTCTGCTATCTGGTTGTGTCAGACTGGTCCTCATTGTGTACTCGGAAGTGGGCGCACCGACAACTTTAGCAATAAGCTATTGATGCTCTTGCGAATGCGTCCCACTTCCTTCGTACCGGGCATAAGTTGCTGAACGCATTGTGCGAGTGCTCCCCCAGCTTGGCTCTGGTGCAGTTTACGCACGCCGCTGCTTCACCTATGAGCTTGACTGGGCAGTCCACCCTCAGGTGCGGACCACCACAGTGGCTACATAGGTCGGCGGGATCCGTACATAGGCGCTTTCCATGGCCGTACGCTAAGCAGCGGGTACACTGCACCAGAGGCGTCTGATCTTCGACGCGCACTCTCTGGAGGTCAATACGGAGCTTGCCTCCTTCGAGTGCCCTCCTCCAGATTGCTGGGGTGACACTCAGCACAATGCTGTTCACGTGTGGGTTACGTGACTTCTTACGGAATTTTATTGATATTTTCTGTTCCTCGTCACCGAGGCCGTCAAAGATCTCCGGGTTCTGGTTCTTAAGGGCTCTCAGCACTTCTTCATCAGTGTGAACTAACAGCACGTCCCTAAGAACCAGAAGCGGGTCCCGATTCTTTACCGCCTCGACGACGAGGTTCTCTCCGGCCGATTCAAGTCGCTTTTTTAACTTTTCCCTCTCCTCTTTCGTCGCGCACCCCATGATGACCTTCTGGTCCTTGGCCTTCCTGACCCTCTCTACGCGCACCCAGCCCTCCTTCGCGTCCACTGCTTTCCTAACTCTTTCAAGTATTTCGTCCCCCGTATCCATCTCTTGTGTTGAGGAGACAACCACTGAGTGCAGCGTCGTTCGCTCCAGGACCTGTGCCCCGGTGTGGCTTTTACTGACGGCGGCTACACTCGCGTAGGTTGTCTCCCCCACACTTTCTCTGCTGGCCAGACTGTCTCGGAGTCTGTCGAGTTTCCCGGAGTTGTCTTTTAACTCCGAGATGTGCTCCTTCATGGTCTTTAGGAGCTCAGTCTGGCCAGCAAGAACCTCGATGGAAATGGGTTGGGGACAAAGGTCAGCAGTGGGCGCGGGTTCTGGCACGGTGATGGGTGCGGCAGGGGCCTTGTCTCGCTCCGACTCCTTGACCAGCTCATAAAGCCTGTTTATGGCTTCGAGCACCGCAGTCTTGATCTCCGCCTTGAGGTTGCGAGAGTTGCCCAAATTGAGCTTTGCCTTATTTAGGCAAGCTCTCGCCTCCGCAATGCGACTGCGGTGCTCAGCCTCAGGCTTCATGAGCGATCCTGAAGCGTGGACAGGAGCTCGCCGCGTCCCCGGAGTAGTAGGGCCCTCTTCGGACGCAAGGGGTGTATCGTCTCCGAATACAATTTTCCTCCTCGCGTCAGAAGGCGAAGGCCCCACCTTCTCCGCCGATCGCGGCGAGCTCCTGGAGCTCTGGGTCTTCGCGTTCATGGCCGGGGTGCGGAACATATTTACTGTCGAAGAGCAGATAAAATCAGAGCGACCCCTGTAAGGAGGGGGTCGGGACAACAATTTCTGCTCGAGAAGAGAGTGAGACACTGGTACTTATGTGACCCTGTAAAGGGGGGAACACAATAAGTAATAAAAAAGATAATCAATTAAAATATAAAAATACAAAATGTCATATAATTATTGTCGCTCATTCACAAACGACTGTCCCAATAAAATTACAGAAATAAAATAAATAAAATTAAAATTACTAAAAATTGTCAGGATCGTTAAAAAGCGAGCCTTCCCTGAAAAACCCTTCAGCAAGTTCTTTAAAAAGCAACAGGATATAAAATAAAAATTTAAAAATTTCGCCGAGAACCCCACGTCTACCTTCCTATAGACCAGAGGGCGGGTGGGTGGGCAAATTATATTTGAGCTAGCCGGGCGTGAGGGGTGTCCAGAGACGCGTCTCCGCGCGGGCTAGCGATCTACGAAATAAAACGGGGTAGGTGCCGAACAAAAATTTGGACTTTTGGTCAAAAAACCAGTTTTTGAAACAAAAAATTTTGGTTTTCAACCCCCAACCTGAAGACCGGCTCACGGAACGCGGACCAGAAAGCAGGGATGAAGGGTGAGTACTATTGAATCTATAATCTAACGTTACTTTTGAAATAGAATTTGGAAAAACACTAAATTTTGATGACTTTGTATGAAAATTCAAAAAATTTCCAAGGGTTGTAGGGGAAGTTTTTTATACGCGCGTGCAGGTGAGTGCGATATGGTCAAAACGTAGGCGGAGGCCTAGTAAGGTCTAAAAATGCTGAAAACAGCTTCAAAATCGCACGTCAGGAAACGAAGATATCCGGTTAGGTTAGGTTAGGTTAGGTTAGGTTAGGTTAGGTTTTGGATGATAGCCAGTTCGGCTTTCGGCATGGGCGCTCCACTGTGGACGCCATAATGCGGGTTAGAGTCCTGGCGGAGGAAGCGGTGTCCCGAGGCGGGGTGATGTTGGCGGTGTCCTTGGACATCTCCAACGCTTTTAACACCCTGCCTTGGAGCTGTATTCGGGAGGCACTGTGCTACCACAAGGTGCCCCCATACCTCCGCCGCATTGTTGGGGCTTATTTAGCGCAAAGGTGTGTCACCTACAGGGGACGCGACGGCGGAGGCCGGCGCGACATATCGTGCGGTGTTCCACAGGGTTCGGTAGTGGGCCCACCCCTGTGGAACATCGGATACGATTGGGTGCTGAGAGGCGAGCTCCAACCGGGGGCGGCCCTGGTGTGTTACGCGGACGACACGCTGGTCACGGCCCGGGGGAGCTCGTACAGGGAGGCAGCGTTGCTGGCGACAGCTGCGGTCTCGCAGGTTGTGGGCCGCATAAGGCGCCTGGGCCTGGAGGTGGCCCTCGCCAAGTCGGAGGCCATGGTCTTTCACGGCCCCCGGCGGGCGCCGCCGCCGGGAGCACATATTGTGGTCGGGGGGACCCAAATTGCTGTCGAGTCCACCATGAAGTATCTGGGATTGGTGCTCGACAGCCGTTGGGACTTCGGCCCCCACTTTCGGCGTCTGGCGCCCAAGTTGATGGGCGCGGCGGGCGCGCTCGCAACGCTGCTTCCCAATCTGGGGGGCCCGAGCACCGCCTGTAGGAGATTGTACTTGGGGGTTCTGCGATCCATGGCCCTGTACGGGGCCCCGGTGTGGGCCTCTGACCTGACGGCTGGCAGCATCGCGATGCTGCGAAAACCGCAGAGGGCGATGGCCGTCAGGTCTATCAGGGGGTATCGCACAATCTCCTACGAGGCGGCTTGTGCACTGGCCGGGTCGCCACCCTGGGACCTAGAGGCTAGGGTCCTCGCGTCACTGTACCGGTGGCGCGAGGAAGCGCGGACGCGGGGCTGTGAACCGATGCAGCGAGAGATCGATCTGCGTCGGTCTCAGCTCCGCGAGGTCCTGGTGGCGGAGTGGCGGGATAGGCTTTTGCGCCCTACCGCCGGCCTCGCTACCATTGAGGCGATCCGACCAGTGCTCGAGGAATGGCTCGAGAGGAGGCACGGCTCCCTGTCGTTTCGGGCGACGCAGGTGTTCTCGGGGCATGGTTGCTTCGGGAAGTACCTGTGTCGCATAAACAGGGAGCCGGACGCTCGGTGTCATCACTGCGTCCACTGTCTGGAGGACACGGCGCGGCATACGCTGGCAGAGTGTGCCGCATGGGAGGAGCCGCGCCGTGCCCTCATAACAGAAGTCGGAACCGACCTGACGCTGCCGGCCGTTGCTCGTTCGATGGTCGGGAGCGCAGAGTCGTGGGACGCGGTGATCTCCTTCTGTGAAACCGTCATCTCACAGAAGGAGGCTGCGGAAAGGTTGAGGGAAGTCGAAAGCACTCTCCCGACCCGCAGCAGACGTACCGGGCGTCGGCGGAGGGCGGACCACGCCCTCTTCCAGCCCCCCTAAACGGGTTCAGAGGGACGGCGGACTTGGGGACGTCCGCCGCCCCCCCCATATAACTGGACCCGAGGCGGTGGCGCGTAGTGTTCCACGCGCGCCCCTACTGAGGTCGCGGGGGGAGTACACCTCACTCCCCTCGCAGAATTGAGGAGGCCCGCGGAGGCGGGCCGGCACTAGCCGGGGATCGTGGAAGGCGCACTAGTTCCCATGATCCCCGGTGCAAGTGTGGGAAGGGAACACCGGGGTGGTTTTTAGTCAGTTTGAGTCTGACAGACCCCTCCGCCCGCCCCAGGGCGGGGGACATCCGTGAGGATTTTCCACCCCGAAACCAAAAAAAAAAAAAAAAGGTTAGGTTAGGTTAGGTTAGGTTAGGTTAGGTTAGGTTAGGTTAGGTTCGCCGCCTGGGATTGAGGGTGGCGCTGCACAAGACGGAGGCCGTGTTCTTTCGCGGTCCCCGGCAGCGCTGCCCTCCCGACGCCCACATAGTCGTAGAAGGCGTCAGGATAGGGGTCCAGCCCCAGATGAAGTATCTGGGCCTGGTGCTGGACGACAGGTGGCGCTTCGGCCCGCATTTCAGCGGGCTGTCGACGCGCCTGTTAAAGGCCGCGGACGCCCTCTCGTGGCTCCTCCCGAACCTGGGGGGGCCCAAGGCGAAATGCCGGCGCCTCTATGCCGGCATCTTGCGGAGCATGGCCCTATACGGGGCCCCCATCTGGGCGGACTCCCTCCATAGGAGGGAGAATGCGACCGCCATCCGCAGGCCCCAGCGGGCCATTGCACAGCGGGTGGCGAGGGCCTACCGCTCAGTGGGATTCTCGGCGGCGTGCGCTCTGGCCGGCACCCCTCCTTGGGAGTTGGAGGCTTGGGTGCTCGCCAGAGTGTACGAATGGACGGCGCGCCGGAAGGCGCTCGGGGAGCGCCCCATGGGCGAAGAGCGGGAGGCCGTGCGGCGAGAGGCGAGGGACGCCATCGTCCTCCATTGGTCGGAGGACCTCGCCAACGCCGCCTTTGGCCGCCGGACGTTGGACGCGCTCGGTCCGGTTCTGCAGGGCTGGCTCGAGCGGTCCCACGGTTTCCTCTCTTTCCGTCTGGTGCAGGTGTTGTCTGGGCATGGCTGTTTCGGATCGCACCTGCACCGGATCGGGAGGGAGGAGACCCCGGCGTGCCACGACTGCGGCGCGCCGGTGGACACGGCGCAGCACACCCTCGAGGTGTGCCCGGCTTGGTCCGAGCTGCGCCGCGGTCTGACCGCGGTGGTCGGACTGGACCTCTCGCTTCCCGGTGTGGTCGACGCCATGCTGGGGAGCGAGGAGGCCTGGTCAGCAGTCGCCTCCTTTTGCGAGGACGTAATGTCGCAAAAGGAGGAGGCGGAGCGCGCGCGGGAGGACGATCCTCTCGCTGCGCCGCTCCGCAGACGAAGGGGTCGGAGAAGGCGTCGTCCTCTCCCTCCCCATGGTGACGGGCGGGCGACAGGCGCGGGGGTGCCTTCGCCCGCATTGCACCCGTCACCTTCGTCTGTCATTCCCGACCCCCCACACCCGTGAGGGCGTGAGGGGTCCGCCATGAAGGGCAATCGTCGGCGGAGGACTGGACGCAAAGGCTATGCCGGTTTCCCAGTTCCCCGCCACTCGGACGAAGCGGGAATGCCGCTGGGTCGTTTTAGTGGGTATACCGGGTCCGCCCGGGGAGTCCCACATACCCCTCTCATCCCCCGATGAGAGGGTATGCGTAATGCATTTTTTCCCAGCGACAACAAAAAAAAAAAAAAAAAAAGGTTAGGTTAGGTTAGGTTAGGTTAGGTTAGGTTTTTTTTTTTTTTTTTTTTTTTTGTTTTGGCAGGAGTGGGAAATCCCCACGGACACCTCGACTATCTCACAGATTGTGAGACAGTCGAGGTAGTGTCGGACTCGAACCGACTAAAACCCACTCCTGCCCTGCTCGTGTCCCCCTGACGTGGTCAGAGACCTTTTTAGACTTTTTTCATTTTACTGCTGGTTTCTTTGATAAATTCTTAAATTTTGGAAAAAAAAAATTTGACTCTACTTTAGATAATTATGCTGTGTTTAATGTGAAATTGTTTTATTATTTAAGTGCTAAGTTATTCTATGCTTTCATCTAAATATCTTTTCTTGAGAAGAAACATCCATATTTGGAAAAGCATAGTTAGGTACTAAATGTCTTTGTTGCGTTTGACTACTTTGGTGGCTATAGTTTCGCAGAAGTCTAATAAAATTTTTCTTGATTTGTCATCTGATATCATCTCATGTAAGCTTCTTTTATTTATTTTAGTCTCCAGTTTCTGCTCGGCATTATAACGCTCTTTTTCGAATACTGGGCATTCTGTTATGATGTGTGCGATCGACTCCACTTTGTCAGGTTCGCAGATGCACGCTGGGTTCTCCTTACACTTGAAGCGGTGCAGGTATTCGGAGAACCCACCGTGACCCGTTAAGATCTGCGTGACTATACCGACTGGTTTTAGTTTTCGCACAATTCTGTGGGCGTCGATCGCATCCGGGAAGAACATTTTTGTGACTGAGGCTGTTTCGCCGTTCTGGTACCTCCGGTTCCATTCGTCGAGCGACCCCAAACGGATCTGCCGCTTGACGAATGAAACCGGGCAGCGGTCATAATCCGGCCTCTTCCTGGACCGGAGTGCAGCTTCCTTCGCGAGGTGGTCCGCGCGCTCGTTGCCCTCTAGCCCAGCGTGTGCCTTTACCCAGAACAAGGATACATCTTTGCTCTGGGATAAAGCCGCGGCAACGTTCGCTCTCGCCTCCACGGCCAGGGCGTGGAGGGAACCTTGGTTTGTGACTGTTTGAAGTGCAGCCTTTGAGTCACTATAGATACCGAAGGTTCCTTCCTTGCGCTTGAGGATTTCGCGCGTGGCTACGCATATGGCCAGAAGTTCCGCCTGGTAGACTGTGCAGTACGACGGCAGGCTAAGTTTGACGGACTTGATCTCGGCAACACCGTCCCAAAGCGACAGTGCCGCTCCGACCTTGCCCGCAATCTTGCTGCCGTCCGTGAACACCCTTACCGCTTGAGCGTTGTGGCTGTCCACACGCGTCTGGTCTTCCAGGCATACGAACTCCATGGCCGTATGCTTCGCCGGGTGCGGAGTCTCTGTAAATGCCACCACCCGCTCCACCTCCCTGCCTGCAAGTGCTGGCTGTGGCACCCCCCTCTTAGCCTCGTACAGAGCGGCTGCTTCCTGTATTCGGAGGTCGAGTGGGAGAATCCCAGCCAGCACCAGGGATGCGTTCAGCGAAACGGTGCGGTAGGATTTACAGAGCTTCTGCGCGAATCCTCGTTGGACCGTGTTGAGGCTTTTCTGCACTCCGATCTTTTTAGCCGCTGGCGCCCAGGCGCTCGCGGCGTACAATATCACGGGCTCCACTGCTGCCGTATAGATTGTGTGGATGATCTCCGGGTTTAGGCCCCAGCTCACTTTTGCCGCACGTGCCAGCTGTTTGTAGATGTTGACAGCTTTTCTGCAAACGTTTGCGACGTGGGTGTTGAAAGTGAGCTGGTGGTCGACGGTGAGCCCCAGTATTTTTATTTCCTTAGACATGCCAATGTCTACCCCGCCCATGCTCAGGAGTGGAACATCGTACTTAAGCTTCTTTGTTATCACCATTGCACAAGTTTTTTGCGGTGCAAACTTCAGCTTGTTTCTGATGCCCCACACCCGAACATGCTCGAGGGCGGCATTGGCATGCCTCTGGACTTCCAACGCTGTGTCACCGTCGAAGATCATCACCACATCATCGGCGAACGCCTGGCAGTGGACGCCTCGCTCCTCCAGCCCCTTCAGCAGCGGGTCGAGGACCAGGTTCCATAGGATCGGACCGCCAATGGACCCCTGCACACACCCCTTGTTTGTGTCTCTTCGGCACTCGACACCCGCGTACCTAACTCGGACACTCCTACCAGTCAAATAGCTGTCTAGTAGCCTCCTAAGGTTCACTGGGCACTTTTCCTCAGCCAGTCTGGTCCTGATGGCTGGCCACCATGCGCTATCGAAGGCTCCCTCTATGTCCAATGATACAACAGTGATCAGCTTCTTGTCACTGAGCTTTCTTTTGATGTGTTGTATCATGGTGTAGAGGGAGTCCTCGGTGCTCCTCTGGGGCATAAAACCAAACTGGCGAGTACTAAGCCGCGGGATCAGGTGCCACTTGAGTCTCCCCACTAGCAGCTTCTCCAGAATCTTGCCTAAGACTGGTAGGAGGCCGATCGGTCTGTACGACTTAGGGGCGGTGTAGGTTTCCTTGCCGGGCTTACGGAGGACTACCACCGTTGCCACTTTCCAGGCCCCAGGGAAGTGTCCGTGCTCCAGGCACTTGTTGGCCAGTGCAAGGAACGTCCCTGGGTCCCGGAAAATAGCCTGGGCGCAGATATCGGCTGTGAGACCGTCTGCCCCGGGTGCCTTTTTCGGGTTGAAGCTTTCCACCGCGGTTTTCAGCTCCAGAGGTGTAAACGGTGGGTCATGGTATTCATCATGCGTCCACTCGTTTACACGACTGGCCGCTTCACGTGTCCGACGGTGGTCAGCATTTTCTCCCTCTTCTAGGTCCTCGGGGTAGAAGGTCTCGGCCAGCAGCTGAGCCGATTCGTGCGCACTCAGTGGCATTCCGTCCTTCACCAACGGCAAGTCCTCGTGTCTTTTGGCGGTCCGTCCTATGACCCTGTATATCCCCTCCCACATTCCCTCCCTATCTTGTCTCCCACAAAAGCCCTTCCATCCCTCCGTCTGCGCTTTCATGGCCAGGGACTCATACCTATTTTTTGCTTGCAGGTACTCGTCGACGACTTTTTGCCTCCGGACTGCGCACCGGTTAGGTTAGGTTAGGTTAGGTTAGGTTGGGGTGCGTTGTCAGAATTCCTCCTCGTGTGCCTGATGGCTGCTGGTCCCTCTCGATACGTCTGGAGGGAACAGCAGTTACTGGGCCGGTGCACCCTGGGCGCGGCAGTATCCTTCCCCGAGGAATGGGAAGAGATTCTTATTCTTCGGGGAATGTTACTGTCCGTGGCTAATATTCTGACATGGGAGGGGGTCCAACCTGGACCGACGGGGCGTTCTTCCGCGTGACCCTCTGAAAAGCAGAGGGCACAGCGGAGGACGCGGCCATGCCGCTGAGGTGCAGGCGCACCAACGTGGCATTTGTCGTCTCTCCTCTAGGAGCATTCTTAGAAGAGAGAACTTTCGGCGGGTTCGCTGAGCCGGGTTGGCCGGACAGCGGACGGAGGCATGTCTAATGCCGCCGTCGGGGGCTTGGCTTAACTGCCTGGCCCAGAGGAAGGATACCTCTAAGATAAAAAACCACCTAATCCTAAGTTTCGAGGCGCGGCGAGAGGATGAATGGCTGGAGGGTGTCCAGTCATTAGCGCCTCCCCTGTAGGGCACCTGCCGCACCCTACAGTATTGGGCTTACCTAGGTAAAAGGCTCTGCCTAGGTGGACGAATATTTCCTTACTACTCGTGGGAACAAAATGGATGATTTGAAAAATATAAAAGAAAAGAAGTTGGTGGAGAAGGCGGACGCAGTGGCAGACTCTGGCACTGCGTCCCTGAAGATGGGAGCAGAGGCTCCAGCGGAACCACTCGTGGTTCTGGAGAGGGTGTGTATGTCGGAGTCTGACACTCCGCAAACAGTTGCGGCCACTCCCTCCAAGTTTTGGGGAAAGCGGCCGCGCGTTTGTGAGTCGGCTGCGCGGTCGGCGGGTTTGTCTTCGAGCGAGGAGAACCTGCCGGCCGCCAAGGTGCCGACAGCCAAGAGGGGCAGAGGTCGCGGGACATCTTCCGGAGCAGCCACTCCGGCAGCGTCACGCGACATCCGGGGCCGCTTTCTAAAGCGCCCCGATACGCCGTTGACCAGCGGAGCGAGTGACTCTGATCATGTTGCATCCGCGGTCTCGGTCGACGAAGTGGGAGGGGTCACCGTCTCTCTTGTGGGCACAAGGGCGGAGGCCAGTGCCGCGAAGCGTGCGCAGAGCAGAGCGGTCGCGGCTGATGAGGTCGCCGAAATGGCCCGTCAGGCCCGAGAGCGGCGGTCTGCCCACGCGGCCAATGAGGAGAGCCTCACGGCAGAGGCTCTGAACCGCCAGGTGATGGACGGCGTGGACGTTGTCCTGAAGGTTGCCACTAAGTCCGGTAACCTGAAGGGCTCGTTCATGCGCGCCCTCAAAGAGGCGGCAGAAGGGATCAGGGAGGCAGTAGAGGTTCTCCATGGCCGTACGACTTCGGAGGAAACGGCGAGGTTGTGGAGGGAGAACACCCGTCTCCGATCCGAGCTGGAGGACCTCAAGCGGGAGTTTGCCGCTCAGCGGAGTGTCGGGCAGCAGCAAGCAGATCGCGCATCGGCAGCTGCGCCTGCGGCGCCACCATCTCTAAGCTTGTCAGACTACGACATAGAGAGGGTGGCGAGAATCTGCATGGTGCAGTGTGGGGGTATGGTGAGTGCCCGCCTGGAGGCAATCGAATCTCGGCTTCTGCCAGCTGAAAACCTCCGGCCCCCACTTGCGGCAGATAGGCGGAGGACGGAAGAGTCCGCCAGGACGAAGCCCACGCAGGTGGCTCAGAAACCTGCGGAGGGGACCAATAAGTCCGTGGCAGGCCCCAGGAAGCCCGTGGAAGGTGCGTCCGCGCCCCCTCTACAAACGTCCGAGCTCCCAGCGGCGGCTTCTCCTGCCCACGTGATGGTGGGTAAAAGGGGCCGCCGCAAGAAGAAGGCAGCGGGTACGACCGCGCCCCCTTCTACCCAAGAGACCACACTCCCGGTGACCGCGCCTCCCACTCAAGAGGCATGGACGACCGTGGTGAAGAGGGGCCGCAAAAAGAGGGCATCGCAGCCGATACCCCCCCAGAGACCGACTCGTCCAGAGGGCACGAGGCCGCCCAAGGTCACTACCCCACGCTCCGAGGCTGTAGTAATTACACTGCAACCCGAAGCTGCAAACAGGGGGGTGACCTACAAGTCGGTCCTGGCGGAAATGAGGCAGAAGCTGACGTTCAGCGAATTCGGCACCCCAGCTGGCTTCGTTTTCAGAACGGCAGCCACGGGTGCCAAAGTGCTTCAGGTGTCGGGTGCTGCAAGGCAGGAGAGGGCGGACAATCTGGCCGCCAAGCTCCGGGAAGTCCTCAAGCCTGAAGACGCCCGAGTGTCCAGGCCCACTATAATGGCTGAATTGCGCGTAGATGGGCTGGATGACTCGGTGACCCCCGAGGAAGTAGTGGCGGCCATTGCCCGAAACGGTGGGTGCCCACCTGAGAATGTGGTGGTCGGTGAAATTCGCAGCAGCGCGGACGGGCTGGGCACAGTTTGGGTGCGGTGCCCGGTAGCGGCTGCGAACAAGACTGCGGATAGCGGTCGGTTGTTGGTGGGTTGGGTGTCTGCCAGGGTTAAACTCCTACCGAGGCGGGCTCTGCAGTGCTTCCGGTGCCTGGAAAAGGGGCATGTCCGGGCACAGTGCACTGCACAGATCGATCGCAGCGAATTATGTTTCCGCTGCGGTCAACCCGGCCACAAGGCGGCCCAGTGCTCCGAAGCTCCAAACTGCAGCCTTTGCGCAGCTGCAGGGAAGCCCACGGAGCACAGACTTGGCGGGAAGGCCTGCAAGGCACCCAAACCCAAGAAAAGGAGGTCTAGGGCTGTCGGAGGACCTGCGCCTCTCCCACAGCCCGACTCCCGACCCAGGGAAGGAGGAGCCGAGGAAATGGAATGTCATTGATGGCACAACTCCGTTTCCTCCAGGGTAACATCAACCACGCCGCCAGAGCTCAGGATCTATTGCTCCAGAGCATGGCGGAGTGGTCGATCCACGTGGCTGTGGTCGCCGAGCCGTATTTTGTCCCCCCCCGCGATAACTGGGCAGGGGACCTGGACGGTTTGGTGGCCATCATAGGCGGGACTCTTGTCAGTCCGTCCCGAGGACACGGCTGGGTGGCCGCCCTCGTGGATGGCATAGTCACAATTGGGGCATATTTCTCTCCCAACAAGAGTCTCGCTGACTTCGAGCAGTTCCTTGTCGAGCTAGGTGCCGTCGTAAGCCGGTTCTACCCTCGCCCGGTGCTGTTGCTCGGGGATCTCAACGCCAAGTCTGCGGCTTGGGGATCCCCGACCACCGATCCTAGGGGTGAGGTGTTGGAGGAGTGGGCGGTCGAGACCGGCCTGACCATCCTGAATCGGGGCTCGGTGTACACGTGCGTGCGGCAGCGGGGCGGGTCCATAGTCGACGTGTCGTTCGCAAGCTCCGCTGTTGCGGGCCGTGTGCGCGACTGGCGAGTTGCCGTAGAGGTGGAGACGCTGTCGGACCATCGATATATTCGATTTGACGTCTCCACTCAGACTGCGGGTGGCGGTCGCCCATCGGCCCCGCAAATGGACGGTCCTCGTTGGTCGTACAAACGACTTGACAGGGAACTTCTCGAGGAGGCCGCAATCCTCCAGGCCTGGGTCCGGGAATCGCTGACGAACGAACCCGTCGACGTCGAAGCGGAGGCGCTGTGGTTCCACGGGGCGATGACGCAAATTTGCGATGCGTCCATGCCCCGTGTCACCCCACCCACAAGGCGCCAGCTGTACTGGTGGTCCGCCGTAATCGCGCAATTGCGCGTGGCGTGCGTGGAGGTGAGACGCCAGTACACCCGATACCGGAGAAGACGACGTCGGGTTCCGGAAGAAGAGGCCGCGCTGTATGAGGTGTACCGCGCGGCGAAGGAGACTTTGTGGCTGGCCGTCGGCGAGGCGAGGACTCGAGCCAGGGAAGAGATGTTGTCGACCCTAGACGTAAATCCGTGGGGGCGCCCTTATCGTGCGGTTCGAGGGAAACTTCGTGCCTGGGCGCCCCCACTCACTGAGAGTCTGCAACCTCAACTGCTGGAGGAAGTGGTCGCGAATCTCTTTCCTGCTAGAGAAGAGCATATACCGCCGCCGATGGCTTTTCCCACAGCCACAGAGCCAGAGGATGAGGAGGACGTCAGCGTCCCTGAGGTGACACAGGCAGAGATGAGGGTGGCAATAACGCGGCTTCGGGCCAAAACCGTTGCCCCGGGGCCCGACGGAGTTCCCGGCGGCGTGCTTGCCCTCGCTCTGAAAGAGCTAGAGCCCCAGCTGAGAGGACTCTACTCAGCTTGTCTTGAGCAGGGCCAATTCCCAAGTCAGTGGAAAACGGGTCGTTTGGTCCTGCTCAGGAAGGCGGGGCGCCCAGCGGACTCGCCGTCCGCATACCGGCCCATAGTGCTGCTGGACGAGGTGGGTAAGCTTTTCGAGCGGATAATTGCTGCCCGCCTCGCCGGCCACTTGTACAGAGAGGGGCCGGATTTGGATGATAGCCAGTTCGGCTTTCGGCATGGGCGCTCCACTGTGGACGCCATAATGCGGGTTAGAGTCCTGGCGGAGGAAGCGGTGTCCCGAGGCGGGGTGATGTTGGCGGTGTCCTTGGACATCTCCAACGCTTTTAACACCCTGCCTTGGAGCTGTATTCGGGAGGCACTGTGCTACCACAAGGTGCCCCCATACCTCCGCCGCATTGTTGGGGCTTATTTAGCGCAAAGGTGTGTCACCTACAGGGGACGCGACGGCGGAGGCCGGCGCGACATATCGTGCGGTGTTCCACAGGGTTCGGTAGTGGGCCCACCCCTGTGGAACATCGGATACGATTGGGTGCTGAGAGGCGAGCTCCAACCGGGGGCGGCCCTGGTGTGTTACGCGGACGACACGCTGGTCACGGCCCGGGGGAGCTCGTACAGGGAGGCAGCGTTGCTGGCGACAGCTGCGGTCTCGCAGGTTGTGGGCCGCATAAGGCGCCTGGGCCTGGAGGTGGCCCTCGCCAAGTCGGAGGCCATGGTCTTTCACGGCCCCCGGCGGGCGCCGCCGCCGGGAGCACATATTGTGGTCGGGGGGACCCAAATTGCTGTCGAGTCCACCATGAAGTATCTGGGATTGGTGCTCGACAGCCGTTGGGACTTCGGCCCCCACTTTCGGCGTCTGGCGCCCAAGTTGATGGGCGCGGCGGGCGCGCTCGCAACGCTGCTTCCCAATCTGGGGGGCCCGAGCACCGCCTGTAGGAGATTGTACTTGGGGGTTCTGCGATCCATGGCCCTGTACGGGGCCCCGGTGTGGGCCTCTGACCTGACGGCTGGCAGCATCGCGATGCTGCGAAAACCGCAGAGGGCGATGGCCGTCAGGTCTATCAGGGGGTATCGCACAATCTCCTACGAGGCGGCTTGTGCACTGGCCGGGTCGCCACCCTGGGACCTAGAGGCTAGGGTCCTCGCGTCACTGTACCGGTGGCGCGAGGAAGCGCGGACGCGGGGCTGTGAACCGATGCAGCGAGAGATCGATCTGCGTCGGTCTCAGCTCCGCGAGGTCCTGGTGGCGGAGTGGCGGGATAGGCTTTTGCGCCCTACCGCCGGCCTCGCTACCATTGAGGCGATCCGACCAGTGCTCGAGGAATGGCTCGAGAGGAGGCACGGCTCCCTGTCGTTTCGGGCGACGCAGGTGTTCTCGGGGCATGGTTGCTTCGGGAAGTACCTGTGTCGCATAAACAGGGAGCCGGACGCTCGGTGTCATCACTGCGTCCACTGTCTGGAGGACACGGCGCGGCATACGCTGGCAGAGTGTGCCGCATGGGAGGAGCCGCGCCGTGCCCTCATAACAGAAGTCGGAACCGACCTGACGCTGCCGGCCGTTGCTCGTTCGATGGTCGGGAGCGCAGAGTCGTGGGACGCGGTGATCTCCTTCTGTGAAACCGTCATCTCACAGAAGGAGGCTGCGGAAAGGTTGAGGGAAGTCGAAAGCACTCTCCCGACCCGCAGCAGACGTACCGGGCGTCGGCGGAGGGCGGACCACGCCCTCTTCCAGCCCCCCTAAACGGGTTCAGAGGGACGGCGGACTTGGGGACGTCCGCCGCCCCCCATATAACTGGACCCGAGGCGGTGGCGCGTAGTGTTCCACGCGCGCCCCTACTGAGGTCGCGGGGGGAGTACACCTCACTCCCCTCGCAGAATTGAGGAGGCCCGCGGAGGCGGGCCGGCACTAGCCGGGGATCGTGGAAGGCGCACTAGTTCCCATGATCCCCGGTGCAAGTGTGGGAAGGGAACACCGGGGTGGTTTTTAGTCAGTTTGAGTCTGACAGACCCCTCCGCCCGCCCCAGGGCGGGGGACATCCGTGAGGATTTTCCACCCCGAAACCAAAAAAAAAAAAAAAAAAGGTTAGGTTAGGTTAGGTTAGGTTTTTTTTTTTTTTTTTTTTTTTTTTTTTTTGTTTTGGCAGGAGTGGGAAATCCCCACGGACACCTCGACTATCTCACGGCTGTGAGACAGTCGAGGTAGTGTCGGACTCGAACCGACTAAAACCCACTCCTGCCTTGCCAGTGTCCCCTCTGACGTGATCAGAGACCTTGTCTGCTGATGTTCACTCTTTTCTGCGACGGATTTGTTAAGAGGCCGAAGTGACCACGCTCTATGAGATTAATTTTACTATTTGTTTTTATACCGTTTACTACTCCAACAATGTAATATTTATATTATATATTTTATTTTTAATTTTCCATCTTTATTTACTATTTAGAACTGTATTACAATAATTCAAAATATCAATTACTAATATAATATATTTATAGATAATAATATGATTCTACTATACTATGTGTTTTTATTTTGTTTTTACAATTTTACTTAAATTTTGAAGATATTGTCACTACCACTTAGTTTCTCATAATATCGTTTCCTTTCTATTTTCGATCTTAGGATATGGGTTTATATCTATGATATCGATATTATATACTTATTATATAATTCTATATCACAGTTTTTTAACGCCATTTTAAAAATATTTATTACCTTTCCAAAAACAAAAAAGAAAGCAAGAATTGTTTCGAAAAAGTTTACAACCAGTTTGACACAACTTGACGATTTCACTAGAGTTGACTCACGGTCCAATATAATTCCAACCACTTTCTCATGAAAGTGGCTCCAATTGCCGTTCCCCATTAAGCCAACCCCAGTGGTTCGCTCAATGCGTCTGCTATCTGGTTGTGTCAAACTGGTCATCTTTGTGTACGCGGAAGTGGGCGCATCGACAACTTTAGCAATACGCTATGGTTGCTCGCGCGAATGCGTCCCACTTCCGACGTACCGGGCATTCCTCGCTGAACGCATTGTGCGAGTGTTCCCCGAGCTTGGCTCTGGTGCAGTTCACGCACACCGCTGCTTCACCTATGAGCTTGACTGGACAGTCCACCCTCAAGTGCGGACCGCCGCAGTGGCTACATAGGTCGGCCGGCTCCGTACACAGGCGCTTGCCATGGCCGTACGCTAAGCAGCGGGTACACTGCACCAGAGGCGTCTGATCCTCGACGCGCACTCTCTGGAGGTCAATACGGAGCTTGCCTCCTTCGAGTGCCCTCTTCCAGATTGCAGGGGAAACACTCAACACAATGCTGCTCACGTGAGGGTTACGCGATTTCTTTCGAAATTTAATCGAAACTTTCTGTTCCTCGTCGCCGAGGCCGTCAAATAGCTCCCGGTTCTGATTCCTAAGGGCTCGCAACACGTCCTCGTCACTGTGGATCAGCAACACGTCCTTAAGAATCAGAAGCGGGTCCCGGTTTTTGACTTCCTCGACGACGAGGTTCTCTCCAGCCGCCTCCAATCGTGCCTTGAGTTTGCGCCTCTCCTCCCTCGTTTCGCACCCCATGATGACTTTTTGGTCTTTCGCCTTTCTGACCCTCTCTACGCGCACCCAGCCCTCCTTCGCGTCTACTGCCTTCCTGACTCTTTCGAGTATTTCGGCCCCCGTATCCATCTCCTGTGTTGAGGAGACAACCACGGAGTGCAGCGTTGTTCGCTCCAGGGCCTGTGCCCCGGTGTGGCTCTTGCTGACGGCCGCAACACTCGCGTAGGTTGTCTCCCCCACCACTTCCCTGCTAGCCAGACTGTCTCGGAGCCTTTCAAGTTTGTCGGAGTTGTCCCTTAACTCCGACATGTGCTCCTTCAGGGTGTTGAGGAGCTCAGTCTGGCCAGCAAGAACATCGACGGCAATGGATTGGGGTCCGAGGTCAGCAGTGGATGCGGGTTCCGGTACGGCGATGGGTGCGCCAGCGGCCTTGTCGCGCTCGGACTCTTTCACCAGCTCATAAAGCCTGTTTATGGCTTCGAGCACCGCAGTTTTAATCTCGGCCTTTAGGTTGCGAGAGTTGCCTAAATTAAGCTTGGCCTTATTCAGGCAAGCTCTCGCCTCCTCAGTGCGACTGCGGTGCCTCGCCTCAGGCTTTTTGAGCGGCGCAGGAGGGTCAACAGGAGCTCGGCGCGTCCCCTGAGTGGCAGGGGCCCCCTGAGAGGCGGAAGGAGTGTCGTCTCCGAAGGAGATTCTCCTCCTCGCCCCAGCAGGCGAAAGTCCCGCATTCTCAGGTGATCGCGTCGAGCCCCCGGAGGCCAACGTCTTAAGGGTAGCAGATGGGGTGCGGAACATGTTGGTTAAGAGACGCAGAAAATAAAAGGAAGATCGAACCCCTGTAAAGTGGGAGCTCGCCTTGGACACTGGACTATTCTGTGTCCCTGTAAAGGGGGGTACACAGAAAATAATAAATAATAGCTAATCAATTAAAACTAAACTGTAAAAATATAGATTAATAATTTTAAAGTCGTAAGTGAGCCTTGCAGACTCAGTCAAAATGTTAAAATGTAAAATATCTCACTAAAAACCTTCCAAAACCCTAACTAAAGCAAAGTCAAACAAAATTACAAAAATAAAACTTTGCCGGAATTCCCACGTCTACCTTCCTATAGACCAGAGGGCGGGTGGTTTTTATACGCGCGTGCAGGTGAGTGCGATATGGTCAAAACGTAGGCGGAGGCCTAGTAAGGTCTAAAAATGCTGAAAACAGCTTCAAAATCGCACGTCAGGAAACGAAGATATCAACGTTTCTGTTTAAAACTAACTTCCTTAGGTAGATTTTGGTACAGACAGAGACTAATAGAAAAAACGATTTTTTATAAAAATCAACAAGTTTTATTTGAGCTAGCCGGGCGTGAGGGGTGTCCAGAGACGCGTCTCCGCGCGGGCTAGCGATCTACGAAATAAAACGGGGTGGGTGCCGAACAAAAATTTGGACTTTTGGTCAAAAAACCAGTTTTTGAAACAAAAAATTTTGGATTTCAACCCCCAACCTGAAGACCGGCTCACGGAACGCGGACCAGAAAGCAGGGATGAAGGGTGAGTACTATTGAATCTATAATCTAACGTTACTTTTGAAATAGAATTTGGAAAAACACTAAATTTTGATGATTTTGTATGAAAATTCAGAAAATTTCCAAGGGTTGTAGGGGAAGTTTTTTATACGCGCGTGCAGGTGAGTGCGATATGGTCAAAACGTAGGCGGAGGCCTAGTAAGGTCTAAAAATGCTGAAAACAGCTTCAAAATCGCACGTCAGGAAACGAAGATATCAACGTTTCTGTTTAAAACTAACTTCCTAAGGTAGATTTTGGTGTATACAGAGACTAATAGAAAAAACGATCTTTTATAAAAAACAACAAGTTTTATTTGAGCTAGCCGGGCGTGAGGGGTGTCCAGAGACGCGTCTCCGCGCGGGCTAGCGATCTACGAAATAAAACGGGGTGGGTGCCGAACAAAAATTTGGACTTTTGGTCAAAAAACCAGTTTTTGAAACAAAAAATTTTGGATTTCAACCCCCAACCTGAAGACCGGCTCACGGAACGCGGACCAGAAAGCAGGGATGAAGGGTGAGTACTATTGAATCTATAATCTAACGTTACTTTTGAAATAGAATTTGGAAAAACACTAAATTTTGATGATTTTGTATGAAAATTCAGAAAATTTCCAAGGGTTGTAGGGGAAGTTTTTTATACGCGCGTGCAGGTGAGTGCGATATGGTCAAAACGTAGGCGGAGGCCTAGTAAGGTCTAAAAATGCTGAAAACAGCTTCAAAATCGCACGTCAGGAAACGAAGATATCGGTTAGGTTAGGTTAGGTTAGGTTAGGTTAGGTTAGGTTAGGTTAGGTTGGGGGACCCCCCCACAGAGCTTACGTCCACGTCGTGTCCCCTGGAAACAGCCCAGTTCTGACCACCGTAACGGAGTGGCAGACTGGGTTGGCCAAAGTGCTCTGTGCTTTCGTAGCTATTTTAATTTGTCTTGTTGATTACGAACTTGTGGAGGCTATGCCTAAGCCCACGCGGGACGCCTGCGGGCGGTTTTTAAAAGAAAAAGGCCCTTCTCAGGGCCAACCCAAAGGCCCTTCTCAGGGCCAACCAAAAGGCCCTTCTCAGGGCCAACCCAAAGGCCCTTCTCAGGGCCAACCAAAAGGCCCTTCTCAGGGCCAACCCAAAGGCCCTTCTCAGGGCCACAACGACGCTCCGGCGTCAGAGACTAGCCGCGCGCCGTCTGCAGCTAGTTTCTTCGGAAGGGTGAGCGAGTCGTCTGACAACGACTCGCTTATTGGAGTGTCGGACGCTGACGACGCTCGGTCGCGGAAGCGTGTCCACCGGAGCGGTGGGTCCGAGGGCTCTTCGGCCTCGGGGTCGACGAGGTTTTCGAAGACTAAAAAGCCGACGGCGGTCGCGGATACCCATGACGTTGGGCTCGCGGACGCCCAACGCCAGTTGGATTTGGCTCGGCGGGCGCAACTCCAGCAAGAACTGGAGGAGCGGGTTGCTGCCAGAGAGAGACGGGCGCACGTCGCCCGGGCCAAGTCCGCGTACGGTGCGTCCCGCGTTCTATACGCGGACCATTCTCTGGCCGAGTTGGAGAGAATGGCGGAGGAGGACGAGGAGGAGATCGTAGAGGTCGCCTCTAAGTCCTCCAACCTGAAGGGGACCTTGCAGAAGGCCCTCAAATGCAGGGCCGCGAGCATGCGCGGTGTCGTCGCGGAGCTGGTCCAGCGTACGGCCACCGACGAGACGCGGCAACTGCAGGCGAAGATAGACCGCCTGCAGTCGGAGGTCAGCCAGCTTCATCAGAAGCTGGCTGAAGCCATAGCCCAGCCACAACAAGGCAATACGAGCCCTGCGGCAGAGGGCCCCGCCTCCAACCTTGAGGATATCATCCGCAAGGTTGTAATGGAGGAGAGGGCCTTCACAAGAGCCTGCCTTGCAGGAATTGAGGACCGGCTCTTGCCGGAGAAACGCGTTCGACCGCCGCTTGCTGCGGATATGAGGCAGTGTGAGCCGGGGCCGTCCACCTCCCAGGCGGAAGACGCCCTTCTCCCTTCAACCACCCCGTCCAACGAGTGGACGGAAGTGGTCCGTAAGGGGAAGGGCAAAGCCAAAAAGTCGGTGACGACCGTCCCTGTCGTCCCCGCCACCACCGCTCCTAGCCGGTCGCAGACAACCGGCAAGGAAAAGGGGAAGGGGAAAGGGAAAGGGAGGGGAAAGAAGCAGCTAGTCCCCCCAAAAACCGCGGCCGTTGTGGTGACGCTCACCGCGGAGGCTGCGGGGCGCGGGGAGACTTACATGTCTATTTTGGTGCGGGCGCGTGCCAATGCTGATCCCACCCAACTGGGGATCGGCAGTGTGACTTGCAGGCGGACCCAAGCCGGGGCTCGAATTTTCGAGTTCCCGGGGGCAGAGGGGAGTGCCCATGCGGACCTCTTTGCGGCCAAGCTGCAGGAGGTCATAGCGGATTCGGCCAAGGTGGCCCGACCAGTCAAGTCGGCGGCCATAGAGGTATCTGACCTCGACGACTCCGTCACCAAGGACGAGGTGGTGGCAGCGGTCGCAGCGATAGGAGGCTGTGGCGTCGCGGCGGTCCAAGGCCGGGACATAAGGCCCGGCCGTGGCGGCATGGGCACGATTCGCCTCGAGTGCCCAATCGCCGCTGCCAAAGCCATCCTTGCCAAGGGACGGCTCACAGTCGGCTTCAGCTCGGGTGCAGTCCGGGCACTTGAGGACCAGCCTCTGCGGTGTTTCCGGTGCTTTGGCATCGGACACACTCGGCCCCTGTGTCCGTCCAAGGTAGACAGGACGGACATGTGCTTCCGCTGCGGCAAGGAGGGCCACAAAGCCGCCTCCTGCAAGGCCGCTACGCCGCACTGCGCGGTGTGTGCCGCCAGTGGCTGCCTGGCAGGCCACGTTATGAAGGGGAGGAACTGCAATCCTCCCCCTAAGCGGGGCAGAGCGCAGGCGCCAACCGGGCCCGCTGCTGACGTTAGCACCGTCGTTCCTGCGGCGGCTGCGGAGGGGGGTGCGATGTCCGACTGATGGATGGGGTCGAACATCGCATCCTTCAGGCGAACACCAACCACTGCAGGGCGGCCCAGGATCTGCTGATGCAGACCATGGCTGAGTGGTTGGTGGACTTGGCGGTGGTCGCCGAGCTTTACTTGGTCCCTGGCCGTTGGCTGGGTGACCGGGACGGCTTAGTGGCGTTGGTGTCGCGGCTCTCCACAGACTCCCCTCCCCTCTCGCTCTTAGAGAGGGGACCGGGATACGTGGCCGCCGCGTGGGGAAATATGGCCCTTGTGAGGGTCTACTTCTCCGAGCGCGAGTGGGAGGATGACCCTCTCGCTGCGCCACTCCGCAGACGAAGAAGGGGTCGGAGAGGGCACCGTCCTCTCCCTCCTCATGGTGGCGATGGGCGGGCGACGGACACGGGGGTGCCTTTGCCCGCATTGCACCCGTTACCACCTTCGTTGGTTATTCCCGGGCCCATCCCCACGGGGAGGGCGTGAGAGGTCCGCCATGAAGGACAATCGTCGGCGGAGGACTGGACGTAAAGGCTATGCCGGTTTCCCAGTTCCCCGCCAATCGGACGAAGCGGGAATGCCGCTGGGTCGTTTTAGTGGGTATACCGGGTCCGCCCGGGGAGTCCCACATACCCCTCCCATCCCCCGATGGGAGGGTATGCGTAATGCATTTTTTCCCAGCGTCAACAAAAAAAAAAAAAAAAAAAAAAAAAAGGTTAGGTTAGGTTAGGTTAGGTTAGGTTGGGGGACCCCCCACAGAGCTTACGTCCACGTCGTGTCCCCTGGAAACAGCCCAGTTCTGACCACCGTAACGGAGTGGCAGACTGGGTTGGCTAAAGTGCTCTGTGCTCTCGTAGCGAATTTTATTGTATTGCCTTGTGAACTACGAACCTGCGGAGGCTATGCCTAAACCCTCGCGGGACGCCTGCGGGCGCTTTTTAAAACCAAAAGGCCCTTCTCAGGGCCAACCCAAAGGCCCTTCTCAGGGCCAACCAAAAGGCTCTTCTCAGGGCCACAACGACGCTCCGGCGTCAGAGTCTAGCCGCGCGCCGTCTGCGGCTAGTTTCTTCGAAAGGGTTAGCGAGTCGTCTGACAACGACTCGCTAGTTGGTATGTCGGACGCGGACGACGCTCGTTCGCGGAAGCGGGTCCACCGGAGCGGTGGGTCCGAGGGCTCTTCGGCCTCGGGGTCGACGAGGTTGCCGAAGGCTAAAAAGCCGACGGTGGCCGCGGACACCCATGACGTTGGGCTCGCGGAAGCCCATCGCCAATTGGACGTGGCTCGGCGGGCGCAGCTCCAGCAAGAGCTGGAGGAGCGGGTTGCCGCTAAGGAGAAGCGGGCGCACGTCGCCCGGGCCAAGTCCGGGTACGGTGCGTCCCGCGTTCTATACGCGGACCATTCCCTGGCAGAGCTGGAGAGAATGGCGGAGGAGGACGAGGAGGAGATTGTTGAGGTCGCCTCTAAGTCCTCCAACTTGAAAGGGACCTTTCAAAAGGCCCTTAAATGCAGGGCCGCGAGTATGCGCGGTGTCGTCGCGGAGCTTGTGAAGCGGACGACCACCGACGAGACGCGGCAACTGCAGGCGAGGGTAGATCGCCTGCAGTCGGAGGTCAGCCAGCTTCATCTGAAGCTGGCTGAAGCCACGGCCCGGCCACAACAGGCCAAGGCGAGCCCTGCGGCAGAGGGCCCTGCCTCGGCCCGGCCACAACAGGCCAAGGCGAGCCCTGCAGCAGAGGGCCCCTCCTCCAACCTTGAGGATATCATCCGCAAGGTAGTCATGGAGGAGAGGGCCTTCACGAGAGCCTGCCTAGCAGGCATCGAGGACCGGCTCCTGCCGGAGAAACGCCTCCGACCGCCGCTTGCGGCGGATAAGAGGCAAAGCGAGCCGGGGCCGTCCTCCTCCCAGGCGGAAGACGCCCAACTCCCGTCGACCACCCCGTCCAACGAGTGGACGAAAGTGGGCCAAAAGGGGAAGGGCAAAGGGAAGGGGAAAAAGTCGGCGACGGCCGTCCCTGCCGTCCCCGCCACCACCGCTCCCAGCCAGTCGCAGACGACCGGCAAGGGAAAGGGCAGGAGAGGAGGTAAGGGGCAGTTAGTCCCCCCAAAAACCGCAGCCGTCGTGGTGACGCTCACCGCGGAGGCTGCGGGGCGAGGGGAGACCTACGCCTCCATTTTGGTGCGGGCGCGTACTAATGCCGATCCCACTCAACTGGGGATCGGCAGTGTGTCCTGCCGGCGGACCCAAGCCGGGGCTCGCATTTTCGAGTTCCCGGGGGCAGAGGGGAGTGCCCGCGCGGACCTCTTTGCAGCCAAGCTGCAAGAGGTCATCGCGGACTCTGCCAAGGTGGCTCGACCGGTCAAGTCGGCGGCCATTGAAGTGACGGAGTTAGATGACTCCGTCACCAAGGAGGAGGTGGTGGCGGCGGTCGCAGCGGTGGGGGGCTGTGGCGCCGCGGCGGTCCAAGGCCGGGACATAAGGCCCGGCCGCGGCGGTATGGGCACCATTCGCCTCGAGTGCCCAATCGCCGCTGCCAAAGCCGTCCTTGCGAAAGGACGGCTTCAAGTCGGGTTCAGCTCGGGCGCAGTCCGGGCACTCGAGGACCAGCCTCTGCGGTGTTTCCGGTGCTTCGGCATCGGACACACCCGGCCCCTGTGTCCGTCCAAGGTAGACAGGACGGACACATGCTACCGCTGCGGCAAGGAGGGCCACAAAGCCGCCTCCTGCGAGGCCGCCACGCCGCACTGCGCGGTGTGTGCCGCCAGTGGCCGCCGGGCAGGCCACGTAATGAAGGGGAGGAAGTGCAATCCTCCCCCTAAGCGTGGCAAAGCGCAGGCGCTGACCGGGCCTGCCGCTGCTGTAGACACCGTCGTTCCTGCGGCGGCTGCGGAGGAGGGTGCGATGTCCGACTGATGGATAGGGTCGAACATCGCATCCTTCAGACGAACACCAACCACTGCAGGACAGCCCAGGATCTGCTGATGCAGACCATGGCTGAGTGGTTGGTGGACTTGGCGGTGGTCGCCGAGCCTTACTCGGTCCCTGGCCGTTGGCTGGGCGACCGGGACGGCTTGGTGGCGTTGGTGGCGCGGTCTTCCACAGACTCCCCTCCCCTCTCGCTCTTAGAGAGGGGACCGGGATACGTGGCCGCCGCGTGGGGAGAGATGGCGATGGTGGGGGTGTATTTCTCCCCAAACCGCCCTCTCTCGGACTTTGAGGATTTCCTAGAGATCCTCACTGCTCTCGTAGGGAGGGCGGCGCCACGCCAGGTCGTGGTGCTCGGCGACCTGAACGCCAAGTCGGCGGCCTGGGGCAACCCGGCAGGCGGTTGCAACGTCCGGGGACGCGCCGTCGAGTTTTGGGCGGCCTCGTGTGGTGTGTCCCTCCTCAACAGGGGGGCGGTCCACACGTGTGTGCGCCAACAGGGCGGGTCGGTGGTGGACGTCTCGTTTGCCACCCCCGCGCTTGCCGCCCGCGTCGTCAACTGGCGGGTGGAGCTGGTGGAGACCTTGTCGGACCACCGTTATGTGCGGTTCGACATCTCCACACAGCAGAGAGGGGGGACGGCCCGCGCTGGGCAATCTCCCTTCCCGCGGTGGGCACTCACCCGCCTAGACCGGGAGGCAGCCAAGGAGGCCGCCTTTCTCCAGGACTGGCTGTCGCCTCCCCCTGTCGAGGAGGTCCCGGACGTGGACGCCGCAGCGGTCCGGCTCAGGGGATCCTTGACCGAGGTGTGCAACTCCAGCATGCCTCGGTCTCGCCGTCCGCCTCCCCGTCGTGCCGTCTACTGGTGGACGGAGGAGCTGGCGGGACTCCGGGCCACCTGCGTGGCGGCCAGAAGGGCCTACGCGCGGAGTCGACGGCGCAGCGCCCAAAATCGAGTCCGGGCAGAAGAGGACCGCCTGTACGCCTCTTACCGAGAGGCTACAGCGGCCCTCAAGTCTGCAATGGGCGCTGCGCAAGACTCGGCAAGGGCCGAGATGCTGGAGGGTCTCGACAGGGATCCTTATGGGAGACCATACAAGGCGGCGCGGAACCAGCTCCGCCCCTATGGTCCCCCACTGTCGGAGACCCTCGAGCCAGCGTTGCTGGATGGGGTGGTCCAGTCCCTGTTTCCGCGCAGGACCGACTTCGCCCCACCAACGATGGTTCCTCCGCAAGGGGCGGCTTCGCCGGAGGAGGAGGTCCCCCCGGTGACGGCGGCGGAGTTCTACGCGGGGGTACTCAGCCTCCGCGCAAAAAAGACGGCCCCCGGGCCAGACGGCGTCCCCGCGCGGGTGGTGGCGATCGCCGCCACCCAAATGGAGGACAGGTTTCGGGACCTCTTCAGCGCGTGCTTTACGGCTGGGAGGTTCCCGAAACTGTGGAAGGAGGGGCAGTTGTGCCTCCTCCGGAAGGAGGGACGCCCGGTGGACTCCCCCTCGGCATACCGGCCCATCGTTCTGCTCGATGAGGTCGGTAAACTGTTCGAGGGGATTGTCGCCGGGAGGCTGGAAAGCCACTTGCGGGTGGTAGGGCCGGATCTGTCGGACGCCCAATTTGGTTTCCGTCGTGGGCGTTCGACGATCGACGCGCTGGCCCTACTCAAGGGTCAGGTGAAGGAGGCAGTGGAGGCGGGGGACGGAGTGCTGGCGGTATCATTCGACATTGCCAACGCCTTCAACTCCGTCCCCCACTCGACGATATTGGAGGCGCTCCGGTATCACGGAGTGCCCCAATATCTGCGGGACCTCCTGGCCAGCTACTTGGAGGACCGAGAGGTCCTCCTCGTGGACAAGACGGCCACGGTGAGGCGGTACGGCGCAGAGTCCGGTGTTCCGCAGGGGTCGGTGCTGGGGCCCCCCTTGTGGAACATCGGATTCGATTGGCTGTTGCGGGGAGCCCTCCTCCCGGGCACCAGTGTCATTTGCTACGCGGATGACACTCTCCTCACTGCCCGGGGGAGGAGCTTCGGGGATGCGGCCTGTCTGGCCTCGGCTGGTGGATCCTTGGTGGCAGAGAGGATCCGCCGCCTGGGATTGAGGGTGGCGCTGCACAAGACGGAGGCCGTGTTCTTTCGCGGGCCCCGGCAGCGCTGCCCTCCCGACGCCCACATAGTCGTGGAAGGCGTCAGGATAGGGGTCCAGCCCCACATGAAGTATCTGGGCCTGGTGCTGGACGACAGGTGGCGCTTCGGCCCGCATTTCAGCGGGTTGTCGACGCGCCTGTTGAAGGCCGTGGACGCCCTCTCGTGGCTCCTCCCGAACCTGGGGGGGCCCAAGGCGAAATGCCGGCGCCTCTATGCCGGCATCTTGCGGAGCATGGCCCTATATGGGGCCCCCATCTGGGCGGACTCCCTCCATAGGAGGGAGAATGCGACCGCCATCCGCAGGCCCCAGCGGGCCATTGCACAGCGGGTGGCGAGGGCCTACCGCTCAGTGGGATTCTCGGCGGCGTGCGCTCTGGCCGGCACCCCTCCTTGGGAGTTGGAGGCTTGGGTGCTCGCCAGAGTGTACGAATGGACGGCGCGCCGAAAGGCGCTCGGGGAGCGCCCCATGGGCGAAGAGCGGGAGGCCGTGCGGCGAGAGGCGAGGGACGCCATCGTCCTCCATTGGTCGGAGGACCTCGCCAACGCCGCCTTTGGCCGCCGGACGTTGGACGCGCTTGGTCCGGTCCTGCAGGGCTGGCTCGAGCGGTCCCACGGTTTCCTCTCTTTCCGTCTGGTGCAGGTGTTGTCCGGGCATGGCTGTTTCGGATCGCACCTGCATCGGATCGGGAGGGAGGAGACCCCGGCGTGCCACGACTGCGGCGCGCCGGTGGACACGGCGCAGCACACCCTCGAGGTGTGCCCGGCTTGGTCCGAGCTGCGCCGCGGTCTGACCGCGGTGGTCGGACTGGACCTCTCGCTTCCCGGCGTGGTCGACGCCATGCTGGGGAGCGAGGAGGCCTGGTCAGCAGTCGCCTCCTTTTGCGAGGATGTAATGTCGCAAAAGGAGGAGGCGGAGCGCGCGCGGGAGGACGATCCTCTCGCTGCGCCGCTCCGTAGACGAAGGGGTCGGAGAAGGCGTCGTCCTCTCCCTCCATATGGTGACGGGCGGGCGACAGGCGCGGGGGTGCCTTCGCTCGCATTGCACCCGTCACCTTTGTCTGTCATTCCCGACCCCCACACCCGTGAGGGCGTGAGGGGTCCGCCATGAAGGGCAATCGTCGGCGGAGGACTGGACGCAAAGGCTATGCCGGTTTCCCAGTTCCCCGCCACTCGGACGAAGCGGGAATGCCGCTGGGTCGTTTTAGTGGGTATACCGGGTCCGCCCGGGGAGTCCCACATACCCCTTCCATCCCCCGATGGGAGGGTATGCGTAATGCATTTTTTCCCAGCGACAACAAAAAAAAAAAAAAAAAAAAAAAAAAAAAAAAGGTTAGGTTAGGTTAGGTTAGGTTAGGTTAGGTTAGGTTGGGGGACCCCCCACAGAGCTTACGTCCACGTCGTGTCCCCTGGAAACAGCCCAGTTCTGACCACCGTAACGGAGTGGCAGACTGGGTTGGCTAAAGTGCTCTGTGCTTTCGTAGCGAATTTTATTATAGTGTCTTGTTGTTTGCGAACTGGCGGAGGCAATGCCTAAACCCACGCGGGACGCCTGCGGGCGGTTTTTAAAAGAAAAAGGCCCTTCTCAAGGCCAACCCAAAGGCCCTTCTCAGGGCCAACCCAAAGGCCCTTCTCAGGGCCAACCAAAAGGCCCTTCTCAGGGCCAACCCAAAGGCCCTTATCAGGGCCAACCAAAAGGCCCTTCTCAGGGCCACAACGACGCTCCGGCGTCAGAGACTAGCCGCGCGCCGTCTGCGGCTAGTTTCTTTGGAAGGGTGAGCGAGTCGTCTGACAACGACTCGCTAAATGGTATGTCGGACGCGGACGACGCTCGTTCGCGGAAGCGGGTCCACCGGAGCGGTGGGTCCGAGGGCTCTTCGGCCTCGGGGTCGACGAGGTTGCCGAAGGCTAAAAAGCCGACGGTGGCCGCGGACACCCATGACGTTGGGCTCGCGGACGCCCAACGCCAATTAGACCTGGCTCGGCGGGTGCAGCTCCAGCAAGAGCTGGAGGAGCGGGTTGCCGCTAAGGAGAAGCGGGCGCACGTCGCCCGGGCCAAGTCCGGGTACGGTGCGTCCCGCGTTTTATACGCGGACCATTCTCTGGCCGAGCTTGAGAAAATGGCGGAGGAGGACGAGGAGGAGATTATTGAGGTCGCCTCTAAGTCCTCCAACCTAAAAGGGACTTTTCAAAAGGCCCTGAAGTGCAGGGCCGCAAGTATGCGCGGTGTCGTGGCGGAGCTTGTGAAGCGGACGACCACCGACGAGACGAGGCAACTGCAGGCGAAGGTTGATCGCCTGCAGTCGGAGGTCAGCCAGCTTCACCTGAAGCTAGCTGAAGCCGCGGCCCGGCCACAACAGGCCATGGCGAGCCCTGCCGCAGAGGGCCCTGCCTCGGCCCGGCCACAACAGGCCAAGGCGAGCCCTGCAGCAGAGGGCCCCTCCTCCAACCTTGAGGATATCATCCGCAAGGTAGTAATGGAGGAGAGGGCCTTCACGAGAGCCTGCCTAGCAGGCATCGAGGACCGGCTCCTGCCGGAAAAACGCCTCCGACCGCCGCTTGCGGCGGATAAGAGGCAAAGCGAGCCGGGGCCGTCCTTCTCCCAGGCGGATGACGCCCAACTCCCGGCGACCACCCCGTCCAACGAGTGGACGAAAGTGGGCCGTAAGGGGAAGGGCAAAGGGAAGGGGAAAAAGTCGGCGACGGCCGTCCCTGCCGTCCCCGCCACCACCGCTCCCAGCCAGTCGCAGACGACCGGCAAGGGAAAGGGCAGGAGAGGAGGAAAGGGGCAGTTAGTCCCCCCAAAAACCGCAGCCGTCGTGGTGACGCTCACCGCGGAGGCTGCGGGGCGAGGGGAGACCTACGCCTCCATTTTGGTGCGGGCGCGTACTAATGCCGATCCCACTCAACTGGGGATCGGCAGTGTGTCCTGCCGGCGGACCCAAGCCGGGGCTCGCATTTTCGAGTTCCCGGGGGCAGAGGGGAGTGCCCGCGCGGACCTCTTTGCAGCCAAGCTGCAAGAGGTCATCGCGGACTCTGCCAAGGTGGCTCGACCGGTCAAGTCGGCGGCCATTGAAGTGACGGAGTTAGATGACTCCGTCACCAAGGAGGAGGTGGTGGCGGCGGTCGCAGCGGTAGGGGGCTGTGGCGCCACGGCGGTCCAAGGCCGGGACATAAGGCCCGGCCGCGGCGGTATGGGCACCATTCGCCTCGAGTGCCCAATCGCCGCTGCCAAAGCCGTCCTTGCGAAAGGACGGCTTCAAGTCGGGTTCAGCTCGGGCGCAGTCCGGGCACTCGAGGACCAGCCTCTGCGGTGTTTCCGGTGCTTCGGCATCGGTCACACCCGGCCCCTGTGTCCGTCCAAGGTAGACAGGACGGACACATGCTACCGCTGCGGCAAGGAGGGCCACAAAGCCGCCTCCTGCGAGGCCGCCACGCCGCACTGCGCGGTGTGTGCCGCCAGTGGCCGCCGGGCAGGCCACGTAATGAAGGGGAGGAAGTGCAATCCTCCCCCTAAGCGTGGCAAAGCGCAGGCGCCGACCGGGCCTGCCGCTGCTGTAGACACCGCCGTTCCTGCGGCGGCTGCGGAGGAGGGTGCGATGTCCGACTGATGGATAGGGTCGAACATCGCATCCTTCAGACGAACACCAACCACTGCAGGACAGCCCAGGATCTGCTGATGCAGACCATGGCTGAGTGGTTGGTGGACTTGGCGGTGGTCGCCGAGCCTTACTCGGTCCCTGGCCGTTGGCTGGGCGACCGGGACGGCTCGGTGGCGTTGGTGGCGCGGTCTTCCACAGACTCCCCTCCCCTCTCGCTCTTAGAGAGGGGACCGGGATACGTGGCCGCCGCGTGGGGAGAGATGGCGATGGTGGGGGTGTATTTCTCCCCAAACCGACCTCTCTCGGACTTTGAGGATTTCCTAGAGATCCTCACTGCTGTCGTAGGGAGGGCGGCGCCACGCCAGGTCGTGGTGCTCGGCGACTTGAACGCCAAGTCGGCGGCCTGGGGCAACCCGGCAGCCGGTTGCAATGTCCGGGGACGGGCCGTCGAGTTTTGGGCGGCCTCGTGTGGTGTGTCCCTCCTCAACAGGGGGGCGGTCCACACGTGTGTGCGGCAACAGGGCGGGTCGGTGGTGGACGTCTCGTTTGCCACCCCCGCGCTTGCCGCCCGCGTCGTCAACTGGCGGGTGGAGCTGGTGGAGACCTTGTCGGACCACCGTTATGTGCGGTTCGACATCTCCACACAGCAGAGAGGGGGGACGGCCCGCGCTGGGCAATCTCCCTTCCCGCGGTGGGCACTCACCCGCCTGGACCGGGAGGCAGCCAAGGAGGCCGCCTTTATCCAGGACTGGCTGTCGCCTCCCCCTGTCGAGGAGGTCCCGGACGTGGACGCCGCAGCGGTCCGGCTCAGGGGGTCCTTGACCGAGGTGTGCAACTCCAGCATGCCTCGGTCTCGCCGTCCGCCTCCCCGTCGTGCCGTCTACTGGTGGACTGAGGAGCTGGCGGGACTCCGGGCCACCTGCGTGGCGGCCAGAAGGGCCTACGCGCGGAGTCGACGGCGCAGCGCCCAAAACCGAGTCCGGGCAGAAGAGGACCGCCTGTACGCCTCTTACCGAGAGGCTACGGCGGCCCTCAAGTCTGCAATGGGCGCTGCGCAAGACTCGGCAAGGGCCGAGATGCTGGAGGATCTCGACAGGGATCCTTATGGGAGACCATACAAGGCGGCGCGGAACCAGCTCCGCCCCTATGGTCCCCCACTGTCGGAGACCCTCGAGCCAGCGTTGCTGGATGGGGTGGTCCGGTCCCTGTTTCCGCGCAGGACCGACTTCACCCCACCAACGATGGTTTCTCCGCAAGGGGCGGCTTCGCCGGAGGAGGAGGTTCCCCCGGTGACGGCGGCGGAGTTCTACGCGGGGGTACTTAGTCTCCGCGCAAAAAAGACGGCCCCCGGGCTAGACGGCGTCCCCGCGCGGGTGGTGGCGATCGCTGCCACCCAAATGGAGGACAGGTTTCGGGACCTCTTCAGCGCGTGCCTTACGGCTGGGAGGTTCCCGAAACTGTGGAAGGAGGGGCAGTTGTGCCTCCTCCGGAAGGAGGGACGCCCGGTGGACTCCCCCTCGGCATACCGGCCCATCGTTCTGCTCGATGAGGTCGGTAAACTGTTCGAGGGGATTGTCGCCGGGAGGCTGGAAAGCCACTTGCGGGTGGTAGGGCCGGATCTGTCGGACGCCCAATTTGGTTTCCGTCGTGGGCGTTCGACGATCGACGCGCTGGCCCTACTCAAGGGCCAGGTGAAGGAGGCGGTGGAGGCAGGGGACGGAGTGCTGGCGGTGTCATTCGACATTGCCAACGCCTTCAACTCCGTCCCCCACTCGACGATATTGGAGGCGCTCCGGTATCACGGAGTGCCCCAATATCTGCGGGACCTCCTGGCCAGCTACTTGGAGGACCGAGAGGTCCTCCTCGTAGACAAGACGGCCACGGTGAGGCGGTACGGCGCAGAGTCCGGTGTTCCGCAGGGGTCGGTGCTGGGGCCCCCCTTGTGGAACATCGGATTCGATTGGCTGTTGCGGGGAGCCCTCCTCCCGGGCACTAGTGTCATCTGCTACGCGGATGACACTCTCCTCACTGCCCGGGGGAGGAGCTTCGGGGATGCGGCCTGTCTGGCCTCGGCTGGCGGAGCCTTGGTGGCAGAGAGGATCCGCCGCCTGGGATTGAGGGTGGCGCTGCACAAGACGGAGGCCGTGTACTTTCGCGGTCCCCGACAGCGCTGCCCTCCTGACGCCCACATCGTCGTGGAGGGCATCCGGATAGGGGTCCAGCCCCAGATGAAATATCTGGGGCTGGTGCTGGACGACAGGTGGCGCTTCGGCCCACATTTCAGTGGGCTGTCGATGCGCCTGTTGAAGGCCGCGGACGCCCTCTCGTGGCTCCTTCCAAACCTGGGGGGGCCCAAGGCGAAATGCCGGCGCCTCTATGCCGGCATCTTGCGGAGCATGGCCCTATACGGGGCCCCCATCTGGGCGGACTCCCTCCATAGGAGGGAGAATGCGACCGCCATCCGCAGGCCCCAGCGGGCCATTGCACAGCGGGTGGCGAGGGCCTACCGCTCAGTGGGCTTCTCGGCGGCGTGCGCTCTGGCCGGCACCCCTCCTTGGGAGTTGGAGGCTTGGGTGCTCGCCAGAGTGTACGAATGGACGGCGCGCCGGAAGGCGCTCGGGGAGCGCCCCATGGGCGAAGAGCGGGAGGCCGTGCGGCGAGAGGCGAGGGACGCCATCGTCCTCCATTGGTCGGAGGACCTCGCCAACGCCGCCTTTGGCCGCCGGACGTTGGACGCGCTCGGTCCGGTCCTGCAGGGCTGGCTCGAGCGGTCCCACGGTTTCCTCTCTTTCCGTCTGGTGCAGGTGTTGTCTGGGCATGGCTGTTTCGGATCGCACCTGCACCGGATCGGGAGGGAGGAGACCCCGGCGTGCCACGACTGCGGCGCGCCGGTGGACACGGCGCAGCACACCCTCGAGGTGTGCCCGGCTTGGTCCGAGCTGCGCCGTGGTCTTACCGCGGTGGTCGGACTGGACCTCTCGCTTCCCGGCGTGGTCGACGCCATGCTGGGGAGTGAGGAGGCCTGGTCAGCAGTCGCCTCCTTTTGCGAGGACGTAATGTCGCAAAAGGAGGAGGCGGAGCGCGCGCGGGAGGACGATCCTCTCGCTGCGCCGCTCCGCAGACGAAGGGGTCGGAGAAGGCGTCGTCCTCTCCCTCCCCATGGTGACGGGCGGGCGACAGGCGCGGGGGTGCCTTCGCCCGCATTGCACCCGTCACCTTCGTCTGTCATTCCCGACCCCCCACACCCGTGAGGGCGTGAGGGGTCTGCCATGAAGGGCAATCGTCGGCGGAGGACTGGACGCAAAGGCTATGCCGGTTTCCCAGTTCCCCGCCACTCGGACGAAGTGGGAATGCCGCTGGGTCGTTTTAGTGGGTATACCGGGTCCGCCCGGGGAGTCCTACATACCCCTCCCATCCCCCGAGGGGAGGGTATGCGTAATGCATTTTTTCCCAGCGACAACAAAAAAAAAAAAAAAAAAAAAAAAAAAAAAAAAAAGGTTAGGTTAGGTTAGGTTAGGTTAGGTTAGGTTAGGTTAGGTTAGGTTTTTTTTTTTTTTTTTTTTTTTTTTTTTTTGTTTTGGCAGGAGTGGGAAATCCCCACGGACACCTCGACTATCTCACAGCTGTGAGACAGTCGAGGTAGTGTCGGACTCGAACCGACTAAAACCCACTCCTGCCCAGCCAGTGTCCCTCTGACATGAGGATCAGAGTCCTTGGTTTCTGATGTTTTTACCTTGCTCATACTTATAGAAGGCCGAAGAGACCATCTTAAACACGCTGCATTTTACTTTTTAAATATTACTTTAATTTAAATACGCTATTTTCTAAGTATGAATATATATGCTTTGTTTTATTATCTATTTTTATTACTATTTATGCATGCTTTCTATACTATATATATTTTCATACTATATTATATTTTAACTGATATTTATTCGTATAGACATTATTAAAAAATTCTTTTTCTTTTACTATTTATGACCATTAACTATGATTACTGTTAAACCTAATTTAATCTATTATTCACCCTTTTTTATGTCTACGATATCTAAACTATATACTTACTATATATTTAAATATCATATGTTATATACTAATTTATTATTTCTACTCTTATTACGTCTACACGTTTTACAAAATATATTTACTTGGACTTTAATATAACGTCCACATGTTTCTGCTAACAGTCCGACACAGCCTGATAACTTCACTAGGGCTGAATTATTTTCTCGAATAACTTGATTCAGTTTCTCAAGAAAGCGACTCAAGTTACCATCCATTCGTTTGCCTCTGCTCTCTGGCTGTGTCGGAGTGATACTGGCGTATGTGTACTTTGAAGTGGGCGCCCCGAGAACTTTAGCAATAGGCTATTGCTGCTCTCGCGAAGGCGTCCCACTTCTTACGTACCGGGCAATCGCTGCTAAAGGCATTGTGCTGGTGATCCCCCAATTTGGCTCTGGTGCAGTTCACGCATACTGCTGCCTCGCCAATGATTTTATCTGGGCAGTCCACCCTAAGGTGTTGACCGCCACAGTGGCTGCATAGGTCAGCCGGCTCTGTGCAGACACGCTTGCCGTGACCGTATGCTAGGCAGCGCGTGCACTGCACCAGAGGCGTCTGATCTTCGACGCGCACTCTCTGGAGGTCAATCCGAAGCTTGCCTCCTTCGAGTGCCCGCCTCCAGATCGTGGGGGACACACTCAACACAATGCTGTTGGCGTGCGGATTTCGCGTCTTTTTCCTATATTTAATGGCCATTCTTTGCTCTTCGTCGCTGAGGTCGTGAAAAATTTCCCGGTTCTGGTTCTTAAGGGCTTTTATCACTTCATCGTCGCTGTGTACTGACAATACGTCCTTAAGAACCAGAAGCGGGTCCCGGTTCGCCACTTCCTCGACAACGAGGTTCTCTCCGGCCGCCTTCAGTCGTTCTTTCAATTTCGACCTCTCCTCCCTTGTCTCGCACCCCATTATTATTTTCCTCTCTTTGGCTTTCCGCACCTTTTCCACTCGCACCCAGCCCTCCTTTGCGTCCACCGCTTTCCTGACTCTTTCCAGAATCTCGTCCCCTGTGTCCATCTCCTGCGTTGAGGAGACGACTACGGAATGCAGCGTGGTTCGCTCCAGAGCCTGTGCCCTGGTATGGCTTTTCGTCACCGCTGCTACACTCGCGTAAGTCGTCTCCCCCACACTTTTCCTGCTAGCCAGACTGTCCCGTAGTTTGACCAATTCGTCGGAGTTTTCCCTTATTAAGGTCATGTGCTCCTTCATTGTCTGTACGAGCTCAGTCTGGCTAACAGGACACTCAGGATTGGACAGGGGATCATAGTCAGCAGTGGGCGCGGGTACTGGTACGGCTACAGGTGCGACAGGAGCCTTGTCTTGTTCCGACTCCTTCACCAGCTCAAAAAGTCTGTTAATGGCCTCGAGTACCGCAGCCTTGATGTCGGTCCTGAGGTTGCGAGAGTTGCCCAAATTGACCTTAGCCTTATTTAGGCAAGCTCTCGCCTCCGCAGTGCGACTGGGGTACCCGGCCACAGGCTTTTTGAGCGGTCTTGGGGCATCGGTAGCAGCTCGGCGCGTCCCCGGAGGGGCAGGACCCCCCTGCGAGGCGGAAGGAGTGTCTTCTCCGAAGGAGATTCTCCTCCTCGCATCAGCAGGCGAAGGCCCCACCTTCTCCGCCGATCGCGGCGAGCCACTAGAGCCTTGGAGCCTCACGGTGCTAGATGGGGTGCGGAACATTTTAAGTTTAAGAGCGAAAGCCGAGCGGACCCCTGTAAAGAGGGAGTCAGGTCAACACTTTCTGCTTGAGAGAAGAGAAATTTGTCAGAGGTCACTGGATACTTCTGTGTCCCTGTAAAGGGGGAATACACAGAAGGTTATAAATCTGATTAAAATAAAATATAAATACTAATATGTGTGTGATCGTCGTTTGCCGATTTAACGACGAAACGTCAGTTTATTTTATGAGACTTGAGGTCTCGGTCACAGTTTAAAAGGCGCTTTTCCCCTTAAATCCTGTCTACTGGCCTAAAGTATGCTAAAGGAGTGAAAATCGAATCTTTAAAATCTGCCGAAATTCCCACGTCTACCTTCCTATAGACCAGAGGGCGGGTGGGTGGGCAAATTTTATTTGAGCTAGCCGGGCGTGAGGGGTGTCCAGAGACGCGTCTCCGCGCGGGCTAGCGATCTACGAAATAAAACGGGGTGGGTGCCGAACAAAAATTTGGACTTTTGGTCAAAAAACCAGTTTTTGAAACAAAAAATTTTGGATTTCAACCCCCAACCTGAAGACCGGCTCACGGAACGCGGACCAGAAAGCAGGGATGAAGGGTGAGTGCTATTGAAACTATATTCTAACGTTACTTTTGAAATAAAATTTGGAAAAACACTAAATTTCGATGATTCTGTATGAAAATTCAAAAAATTTCCAAGGGTTGTAGGGGAAGTTTTTTATACGCGCGTGCAGGTGAGTGCGATATGGTCAAAACGTAGGCGGAGGCCTAGTAAGGTCTAAAAATGCTGAAAACAGCTTCAAAATCGCACGTCAGGAAACGAAGATATCAACGTTTCTGTTTAAAACTAACTTCCTTAGGTAGATTTTGGTACAGACAGAGACTAATAGAAAAAACGATTTTTTATAAAAATCAACAAGTTTTATTTGAGCTAGCCGGGCGTGAGGGGTGTCCAGAGACGCGTCTCCGCGCGGGCTAGCGATCTACGAAATAAAACGGGGTAGGTGCCGAACAAAAATTTGGACTTTTGGTCAAAAAACCAGTTTTTGAAACAAAAAATTTTGGTTTTCAACCCCCAACCTGAAGACCGGCTCACGGAACGCGGACCAGAAAGCAGGGATGAAGGGTGAGTGCTATTGAAACTATATTCTAACGTTACTTTTGAAATAAAATTTGGAAAAACACTAAATTTCGATGATTCTGTATGAAAATTCAAAAAATTTCCAAGGGTTGTAGGGGAAGTTTTTTATACGCGCGTGCAGGTGAGTGCGATATGGTCAAAACGTAGGCGGAGGCCTAGTAAGGTCTAAAAATGCTGAAAACAGCTTCAAAATCGCACGTCAGGAAACGAAGATATCAACGTTTCTGTTTAAAACTAACTTCCTTAGGTAGATTTTGGTACAGACAGAGACTAATAGAAAAAACGATTTTTTATAAAAATCAACAAGTTTTATTTGAGCTAGCCGGGCGTGAGGGGTGTCCAGAGACGCGTCTCCGCGCGGGCTAGCGATCTACGAAATAAAACGGGGTAGGTGCCGAACAAAAATTTGGACTTTTGGTCAAAAAACCAGTTTTTGAAACAAAAAATTTTGGTTTTCAACCCCCAACCTGAAGACCGGCTCACGGAACGCGGACCAGAAAGCAGGGATGAAGGGTGAGTGCTATTGAAACTATATTCTAACGTTACTTTTGAAATAAAATTTGGAAAAACACTAAATTTCGATGATTCTGTATGAAAATTCAAAAAATTTCCAAGGGTTGTAGGGGAAGTTTTTTATACGCGCGTGCAGGTGAGTGCGATATGGTCAAAACGTAGGCGGAGGCCTAGTAAGGTCTAAAAATGCTGAAAACAGCTTCAAAATCGCACGTCAGGAAACGAAGATATCAACGTTTCTGTTTAAAACTAACTTCCTTAGGTAGATTTTGGTACAGACAGAGACTAATAGAAAAAACGATTTTTTTATAAAAATCAACAAGTTTTATTTGAGCTAGCCGGGCGTGAGGGGTGTCCAGAGACGCGTCTCCGCGCGGGCTAGCGATCTACGAAATAAAACGGGGTAGGTGCCGAACAAAAATTTGGACTTTTGGTCAAAAAACCAGTTTTTGAAACAAAAAATTTTGGTTTTCAACCCCCAACCTGAAGACCGGCTCACGGAACGCGGACCAGAAAGCAGGGATGAAGGGTGAGTGCTATTGAAACTATATTCTAACGTTACTTTTGAAATAAAATTTGGAAAAACACTAAATTTCGATGATTCTGTATGAAAATTCAAAAAATTTCCAAGGGTTGTAGGGGAAGTTTTTTATACGCGCGTGCAGGTGAGTGCGATATGGTCAAAACGTAGGCGGAGGCCTAGTAAGGTCTAAAAATGCTGAAAACAGCTTCAAAATCGCACGTCAGGAAACGAAGATATCAACGTTTCTGTTTAAAACTAACTTCCTTAGGTAGATTTTGGTACAGACAGAGACTAATAGAAAAAACGATTTTTTATAAAAATCAACAAGTTTTATTTGAGCTAGCCGGGCGTGAGGGGTGTCCAGAGACGCGTCTCCGCGCGGGCTAGCGATCTACGAAATAAAACGGGGTAGGTGCCGAACAAAAATTTGGACTTTTGGTCAAAAAACCAGTTTTTGAAACAAAAAATTTTGGTTTTCAACCCCCAACCTGAAGACCGGCTCACGGAACGCGGACCAGAAAGCAGGGATGAAGGGTGAGTGCTATTGAAACTATATTCTAACGTTACTTTTGAAATAAAATTTGGAAAAACACTAAATTTCGATGATTCTGTATGAAAATTCAAAAAATTTCCAAGGGTTGTAGGGGAAGTTTTTTATACGCGCGTGCAGGTGAGTGCGATATGGTCAAAACGTAGGCGGAGGCCTAGTAAGGTCTAAAAATGCTGAAAACAGCTTCAAAATCGCACGTCAGGAAACGAAGATATCAACGTTTCTGTTTAAAACTAACTTCCTTAGGTAGATTTTGGTACAGACAGAGACTAATAGAAAAAACGATTTTTTTATAAAAATCAACAAGTTTTATTTGAGCTAGCCGGGCGTGAGGGGTGTCCAGAGACGCGTCTCCGCGCGGGCTAGCGATCTACGAAATAAAACGGGGTAGGTGCCGAACAAAAATTTGGACTTTTGGTCAAAAAACCAGTTTTTGAAACAAAAAATTTTGGTTTTCAACCCCCAACCTGAAGACCGGCTCACGGAACGCGGACCAGAAAGCAGGGATGAAGGGTGAGTGCTATTGAAACTATATTCTAACGTTACTTTTGAAATAAAATTTGGAAAAACACTAAATTTCGATGATTCTGTATGAAAATTCAAAAAATTTCCAAGGGTTGTAGGGGAAGTTTTTTATACGCGCGTGCAGGTGAGTGCGATATGGTCAAAACGTAGGCGGAGGCCTAGTAAGGTCTAAAAATGCTGAAAACAGCTTCAAAATCGCACGTCAGGAAACGAAGATATCAACGTTTCTGTTTAAAACTAACTTCCTTAGGTAGATTTTGGTACAGACAGAGACTAATAGAAAAAACGATTTTTTATAAAAATCAACAAGTTTTATTTGAGCTAGCCGGGCGTGAGGGGTGTCCAGAGACGCGTCTCCGCGCGGGCTAGCGATCTACGAAATAAAACGGGGTAGGTGCCGAACAAAAATTTGGACTTTTGGTCAAAAAACCAGTTTTTGAAACAAAAAATTTTGGTTTTCAACCCCCAACCTGAAGACCGGCTCACGGAACGCGGACCAGAAAGCAGGGATGAAGGGTGAGTGCTATTGAAACTATATTCTAACGTTACTTTTGAAATAAAATTTGGAAAAACACTAAATTTCGATGATTCTGTATGAAAATTCAAAAAATTTCCAAGGGTTGTAGGGGAAGTTTTTTATACGCGCGTGCAGGTGAGTGCGATATGGTCAAAACGTAGGCGGAGGCCTAGTAAGGTCTAAAAATGCTGAAAACAGCTTCAAAATCGCACGTCAGGAAACGAAGATATCAACGTTTCTGTTTAAAACTAACTTCCTTAGGTAGATTTTGGTACAGACAGAGACTAATAGAAAAAACGATTTTTTTATAAAAATCAACAAGTTTTATTTGAGCTAGCCGGGCGTGAGGGGTGTCCAGAGACGCGTCTCCGCGCGGGCTAGCGATCTACGAAATAAAACGGGGTAGGTGCCGAACAAAAATTTGGACTTTTGGTCAAAAAACCAGTTTTTGAAACAAAAAATTTTGGTTTTCAACCCCCAACCTGAAGACCGGCTCACGGAACGCGGACCAGAAAGCAGGGATGAAGGGTGAGTGCTATTGAAACTATATTCTAACGTTACTTTTGAAATAAAATTTGGAAAAACACTAAATTTCGATGATTCTGTATGAAAATTCAAAAAATTTCCAAGGGTTGTAGGGGAAGTTTTTTATACGCGCGTGCAGGTGAGTGCGATATGGTCAAAACGTAGGCGGAGGCCTAGTAAGGTCTAAAAATGCTGAAAACAGCTTCAAAATCGCACGTCAGGAAACGAAGATATCAACGTTTCTGTTTAAAACTAACTTCCTTAGGTAGATTTTGGTACAGACAGAGACTAATAGAAAAAACGATTTTTTATAAAAATCAACAAGTTTTATTTGAGCTAGCCGGGCGTGAGGGGTGTCCAGAGACGCGTCTCCGCGCGGGCTAGCGATCTACGAAATAAAACGGGGTAGGTGCCGAACAAAAATTTGGACTTTTGGTCAAAAAACCAGTTTTTGAAACAAAAAATTTTGGTTTTCAACCCCCAACCTGAAGACCGGCTCACGGAACGCGGACCAGAAAGCAGGGATGAAGGGTGAGTGCTATTGAAACTATATTCTAACGTTACTTTTGAAATAAAATTTGGAAAAACACTAAATTTCGATGATTCTGTATGAAAATTCAAAAAATTTCCAAGGGTTGTAGGGGAAGTTTTTTATACGCGCGTGCAGGTGAGTGCGATATGGTCAAAACGTAGGCGGAGGCCTAGTAAGGTCTAAAAATGCTGAAAACAGCTTCAAAATCGCACGTCAGGAAACGAAGATATCAACGTTTCTGTTTAAAACTAACTTCCTTAGGTAGATTTTGGTACAGACAGAGACTAATAGAAAAAACGATTTTTTTATAAAAATCAACAAGTTTTATTTGAGCTAGCCGGGCGTGAGGGGTGTCCAGAGACGCGTCTCCGCGCGGGCTAGCGATCTACGAAATAAAACGGGGTAGGTGCCGAACAAAAATTTGGACTTTTGGTCAAAAAACCAGTTTTTGAAACAAAAAATTTTGGTTTTCAACCCCCAACCTGAAGACCGGCTCACGGAACGCGGACCAGAAAGCAGGGATGAAGGGTGAGTGCTATTGAAACTATATTCTAACGTTACTTTTGAAATAAAATTTGGAAAAACACTAAATTTCGATGATTCTGTATGAAAATTCAAAAAATTTCCAAGGGTTGTAGGGGAAGTTTTTTATACGCGCGTGCAGGTGAGTGCGATATGGTCAAAACGTAGGCGGAGGCCTAGTAAGGTCTAAAAATGCTGAAAACAGCTTCAAAATCGCACGTCAGGAAACGAAGATATCAACGTTTCTGTTTAAAACTAACTTCCTTAGGTAGATTTTGGTACAGACAGAGACTAATAGAAAAAACGATTTTTTTATAAAAATCAACAAGTTTTATTTGAGCTAGCCGGGCGTGAGGGGTGTCCAGAGACGCGTCTCCGCGCGGGCTAGCGATCTACGAAATAAAACGGGGTAGGTGCCGAACAAAAATTTGGACTTTTGGTCAAAAAACCAGTTTTTGAAACAAAAAATTTTGGTTTTCAACCCCCAACCTGAAGACCGGCTCACGGAACGCGGACCAGAAAGCAGGGATGAAGGGTGAGTGCTATTGAAACTATATTCTAACGTTACTTTTGAAATAAAATTTGGAAAAACACTAAATTTCGATGATTCTGTATGAAAATTCAAAAAATTTCCAAGGGTTGTAGGGGAAGTTTTTTATACGCGCGTGCAGGTGAGTGCGATATGGTCAAAACGTAGGCGGAGGCCTAGTAAGGTCTAAAAATGCTGAAAACAGCTTCAAAATCGCACGTCAGGAAACGAAGATATCAACGTTTCTGTTTAAAACTAACTTCCTTAGGTAGATTTTGGTACAGACAGAGACTAATAGAAAAAACGATTTTTTTATAAAAATCAACAAGTTTTATTTGAGCTAGCCGGGCGTGAGGGGTGTCCAGAGACGCGTCTCCGCGCGGGCTAGCGATCTACGAAATAAAACGGGGTAGGTGCCGAACAAAAATTTGGACTTTTGGTCAAAAAACCAGTTTTTGAAACAAAAAATTTTGGTTTTCAACCCCCAACCTGAAGACCGGCTCACGGAACGCGGACCAGAAAGCAGGGATGAAGGGTGAGTGCTATTGAAACTATATTCTAACGTTACTTTTGAAATAAAATTTGGAAAAACACTAAATTTCGATGATTCTGTATGAAAATTCAAAAAATTTCCAAGGGTTGTAGGGGAAGTTTTTTATACGCGCGTGCAGGTGAGTGCGATATGGTCAAAACGTAGGCGGAGGCCTAGTAAGGTCTAAAAATGCTGAAAACAGCTTCAAAATCGCACGTCAGGAAACGAAGATATCAACGTTTCTGTTTAAAACTAACTTCCTTAGGTAGATTTTGGTACAGACAGAGACTAATAGAAAAAACGATTTTTTATAAAAATCAACAAGTTTTATTTGAGCTAGCCGGGCGTGAGGGGTGTCCAGAGACGCGTCTCCGCGCGGGCTAGCGATCTACGAAATAAAACGGGGTAGGTGCCGAACAAAAATTTGGACTTTTGGTCAAAAAACCAGTTTTTGAAACAAAAAATTTTGGTTTTCAACCCCCAACCTGAAGACCGGCTCACGGAACGCGGACCAGAAAGCAGGGATGAAGGGTGAGTGCTATTGAAACTATATTCTAACGTTACTTTTGAAATAAAATTTGGAAAAACACTAAATTTCGATGATTCTGTATGAAAATTCAAAAAATTTCCAAGGGTTGTAGGGGAAGTTTTTTATACGCGCGTGCAGGTGAGTGCGATATGGTCAAAACGTAGGCGGAGGCCTAGTAAGGTCTAAAAATGCTGAAAACAGCTTCAAAATCGCACGTCAGGAAACGAAGATATCAACGTTTCTGTTTAAAACTAACTTCCTTAGGTAGATTTTGGTACAGACAGAGACTAATAGAAAAAACGATTTTTTATAAAAATCAACAAGTTTTATTTGAGCTAGCCGGGCGTGAGGGGTGTCCAGAGACGCGTCTCCGCGCGGGCTAGCGATCTACGAAATAAAACGGGGTAGGTGCCGAACAAAAATTTGGACTTTTGGTCAAAAAACCAGTTTTTGAAACAAAAAATTTTGGTTTTCAACCCCCAACCTGAAGACCGGCTCACGGAACGCGGACCAGAAAGCAGGGATGAAGGGTGAGTGCTATTGAAACTATATTCTAACGTTACTTTTGAAATAAAATTTGGAAAAACACTAAATTTCGATGATTCTGTATGAAAATTCAAAAAATTTCCAAGGGTTGTAGGGGAAGTTTTTTATACGCGCGTGCAGGTGAGTGCGATATGGTCAAAACGTAGGCGGAGGCCTAGTAAGGTCTAAAAATGCTGAAAACAGCTTCAAAATCGCACGTCAGGAAACGAAGATATCAACGTTTCTGTTTAAAACTAACTTCCTTAGGTAGATTTTGGTACAGACAGAGACTAATAGAAAAAACGATTTTTTTATAAAAATCAACAAGTTTTATTTGAGCTAGCCGGGCGTGAGGGGTGTCCAGAGACGCGTCTCCGCGCGGGCTAGCGATCTACGAAATAAAACGGGGTAGGTGCCGAACAAAAATTTGGACTTTTGGTCAAAAAACCAGTTTTTGAAACAAAAAATTTTGGTTTTCAACCCCCAACCTGAAGACCGGCTCACGGAACGCGGACCAGAAAGCAGGGATGAAGGGTGAGTGCTATTGAAACTATATTCTAACGTTACTTTTGAAATAAAATTTGGAAAAACACTAAATTTCGATGATTCTGTATGAAAATTCAAAAAATTTCCAAGGGTTGTAGGGGAAGTTTTTTATACGCGCGTGCAGGTGAGTGCGATATGGTCAAAACGTAGGCGGAGGCCTAGTAAGGTCTAAAAATGCTGAAAACAGCTTCAAAATCGCACGTCAGGAAACGAAGATATCAACGTTTCTGTTTAAAACTAACTTCCTTAGGTAGATTTTGGTACAGACAGAGACTAATAGAAAAAACGATTTTTTATAAAAATCAACAAGTTTTATTTGAGCTAGCCGGGCGTGAGGGGTGTCCAGAGACGCGTCTCCGCGCGGGCTAGCGATCTACGAAATAAAACGGGGTAGGTGCCGAACAAAAATTTGGACTTTTGGTCAAAAAACCAGTTTTTGAAACAAAAAATTTTGGTTTTCAACCCCCAACCTGAAGACCGGCTCACGGAACGCGGACCAGAAAGCAGGGATGAAGGGTGAGTGCTATTGAAACTATATTCTAACGTTACTTTTGAAATAAAATTTGGAAAAACACTAAATTTCGATGATTCTGTATGAAAATTCAAAAAATTTCCAAGGGTTGTAGGGGAAGTTTTTTATACGCGCGTGCAGGTGAGTGCGATATGGTCAAAACGTAGGCGGAGGCCTAGTAAGGTCTAAAAATGCTGAAAACAGCTTCAAAATCGCACGTCAGGAAACGAAGATATCAACGTTTCTGTTTAAAACTAACTTCCTTAGGTAGATTTTGGTACAGACAGAGACTAATAGAAAAAACGATTTTTTTATAAAAATCAACAAGTTTTATTTGAGCTAGCCGGGCGTGAGGGGTGTCCAGAGACGCGTCTCCGCGCGGGCTAGCGATCTACGAAATAAAACGGGGTAGGTGCCGAACAAAAATTTGGACTTTTGGTCAAAAAACCAGTTTTTGAAACAAAAAATTTTGGTTTTCAACCCCCAACCTGAAGACCGGCTCACGGAACGCGGACCAGAAAGCAGGGATGAAGGGTGAGTGCTATTGAAACTATATTCTAACGTTACTTTTGAAATAAAATTTGGAAAAACACTAAATTTCGATGATTCTGTATGAAAATTCAAAAAATTTCCAAGGGTTGTGTAGGGGAAGTTTTTTATACGCGCGTGCAGGTGAGTGCGATATGGTCAAAACGTAGGCGGAGGCCTAGTAAGGTCTAAAAATGCTGAAAACAGCTTCAAAATCGCACGTCAGGAAACGAAGATATCAACGTTTCTGTTTAAAACTAACTTCCTTAGGTAGATTTTGGTACAGACAGAGACTAATAGAAAAAACGATTTTTTATAAAAATCAACAAGTTTTATTTGAGCTAGCCGGGCGTGAGGGGTGTCCAGAGACGCGTCTCCGCGCGGGCTAGCGATCTACGAAATAAAACGGGGTAGGTGCCGAACAAAAATTTGGACTTTTGGTCAAAAAACCAGTTTTTGAAACAAAAAATTTTGGTTTTCAACCCCCAACCTGAAGACCGGCTCACGGAACGCGGACCAGAAAGCAGGGATGAAGGGTGAGTGCTATTGAAACTATATTCTAACGTTACTTTTGAAATAAAATTTGGAAAAACACTAAATTTCGATGATTCTGTATGAAAATTCAAAAAATTTCCAAGGGTTGTAGGGGAAGTTTTTTATACGCGCGTGCAGGTGAGTGCGATATGGTCAAAACGTAGGCGGAGGCCTAGTAAGGTCTAAAAATGCTGAAAACAGCTTCAAAATCGCACGTCAGGAAACGAAGATATCGGGTTAGGTTAGGTTAGGTTAGGTTAGGTTAGGTTAGGTTAGGTTAGGTTGGGGGACCCCCCACAGAGCTTACGTCCACGTCGTGTCCCCTGGAAACAGCCCAGTTCTGACCACCGTAACGGAGTGGCAGACTGGGTTGGCTAAAGTGCTCTGTGCTTTCGTAGCTATTTTAATTTGTCTTGTTGATTGCGAACTGGCGGAGGCAATGCCTAAACCCACGCGGGACGCCTGCGGGCGGTTTTTAAAAGAAAAAGGTCCTTCTCAGGGCCAACCCAAAGGCCCTTCTCAGGGCCAACCAAAAGGCCCTTCTCAGGGCCAACCAAAAGGCCCTTCTCAGGGCCAACCAAAAGGCCCTTCTCAGGGCCACAACGACGCTCCGGCGTCAGAGACTAGCCGCGCGCCGTCTGCGGCTAGTTTCTTCGAAAGGGTGAGTGAGTCGTCTGACAACGACTCGCTTATTGGATTGTCGGACGCGGACGACGCTCGATCGCGGAAGCGGGTCCACCGGAGCGGTGGGTCCGAGGGCTCTTCGGCCTCGGGGTCGACGAGGTTGTCGAAGGCTAAAAAGCCGACGGCGGTCGCGGATACCCATGACGTTGGACTCGCGGACGCCCATCGCCAGCTGGATTTGGCTCGGCGCGCGCAACTCCAGCAAGAGCTGGAGGAGCGGGTTGCTGCCAGAGAGAGACGGGCGCACGTCGCCCGGGCCAAGTCCGGGTACGGTGCGTCCCGCGTTCTATACGCGGACCATTCTCTGGCCGAGCTGGAGAGAATGGCGGAGGAGGACGAGGAGGAGATCGTGGAGGTCGCCTCTAAGTCCTCCAACCTGAAGGGGACCTTGCAGAAGGCCCTCAAATGCAGGGCCGCGAGCATGCGCGGTGTCGTCGCAGAGCTGGTCCAGCGTACGGCCACCGACGAGACGCGGCAACTGCAGGCGAAGATAGATCGCCTGCAGTCGGAGGTCAGCCAGCTTCATCAGAAGCTGGCGGAAGCCACGGCCCGGCCACAACAGGCCAAGGCGAGCCCTGCGGCAGAGGGCCCTTCCTCGGCCCGGCCACAACAGGCCAAGGCGAGCCCTGCAGCAGAGGGCCCCTCCTCCAACCTTGAGGATATCATCCGCAAGGTTGTTATGGAGGAGAGGGCCTTCACAAGAGCCTGCCTTGCAGGAATTGAGGACCGGCTCTTGCCGGAGAAACGCGTTCGACCGCCGCTTGCTGCGGATATGAGGCAGTGCGAGCCGGGGCCGTCCTCCTCTCAGGCGGAAGACGCCCTTCTCCCTTCAACCACCCCGTCCAACGAGTGGACGGAAGTGGTCCGTAAGGGGAAGGGCAAAGCCAAAAAGTCGGTGACGGCCGTCCCTGTCGTCCCCGCCACCACCGCTCCTAGCCGGTCGCAGACAACCGGCAAGGAAAAGGGGAATGGGAAAGGGAAAGGGAGGGGAAAGAAGCAGCTAGTCCCCCCAAAAACCGCGGCCGTCGTGGTGACGCTCACCGCGGAGGCTGCGGCGCGCGGGGAGACTTACATGTCTATTTTGGTGCGGGCGCGTGCCAATGCTGATCCCACCCAACTGGGGATCGGCAGTGTGACTTGCAGGCGGACCCAAGTCGGGGCTCGAATTTTCGAGTTCCCGGGGGCAGAGGGGAGTGCCCATGCGGACCTCTTTGCGGCCAAGCTGCAGGAGGTCATAGCAGATTCGGCCAAGGTGGCCCGACCAGTCAAGTCGGCGGCCATTGAAGTGATGGAGTTAGATGACTCCGTCACCAAGGAGGAGGTGGTGGCGGCGGTCGCAGCGGTAGGGGGCTGTGGCGCCGCGGCGGTCCAAGGCCGGGACATAAGGCCCGGCCGCGGTGGTATGGGCACCATTCGCCTCGAGTGCCCAATCGCCGCTGCCAAAGCCGTCCTTGCGAAAGGACGGCTTCAAGTCGGGTTCAGCTCGGGCACAGTCCGGGCACTCGAGGACCAGCCTTTGCGGTGTTTCCGGTGCTTCGGCATCGGACACACCCGGCCCCTGTGTCCGTCCAAGGTAGACAGGACGGACACATGCTACCGCTGCGGCAAGGAGGGCCACAAAGCCGCCTCCTGCGAGGCCGCCGTGCCGCACTGCGCGGTGTGTGCCGCCAGTGGCCGCCGGGCAGGCCACGTAATGAAGGGGAGGAAGTGCAATCCTCCCCCTAAGCGGGGCAGAGCGCAAGCGCCGACCGGGCCCGCTGATGACGTTAGCACCGTCGTTCCTGCGGCGGCTGCGGAGGGGGGTGCGATGTCCGACTGATGGATAGGGTCGAGCATCGCATCCATCAGGCGAACACCAACCACTGCAGGACAGCCCAGGATCTGCTGATGCAGACCATGGCTGAGTGGTTGGTGGACTTGGCGGCGGTCACCGAGCCTTACTCGGTCCCTGGCCGTTGGCTGGGCGGCCGGGACGGCTCGGTGGCGTTGGTGTCGCGGCTTTCCACAGACTCCCCTCCCCTCTCGCTCTTAGAGAGGGGACCGGGATACGTGGCAGCCGCGTGGGGAGACATGGCCCTTGTGGGGGACTACTTCTCCGAGCGCGTGCGGGAGGACGATCCTCTCGCTGCACCGCTCCGCAGACGAAGGGGTCGGAGAAGGCGTTGTCCTCTCCCTCCCCATGGTGACGGGCGGGCGACAGGCGCGGGGGTGCCTTCGCCCGCATTGTACCCGTCACCTTCGTCTGTCATTCCCGACCCCCACACCCGTGAGGGCGTGAGGGGTCTGCCATGAAGGGCAATCGTCGGCGGAGGACTGGACGTAAAGGCTATGCCGGTTTCCCAGTTCCCCGCCACTCGGACGAAGCGGGAATGCCGCTGGGTCGTTTTAGTGGGTATACCGGGTCAGCCCGGGAGTCCCACATACCCCTCCCATCCCCCGATGGGAGGGTATGCGTAATGCATTTTTTCCCAGCGTCAAAAAAAAAAAAAAAAAAAAAGGTTAGGTTAGGTTAGGTTAGGTTTTTTTTTTTTTTTTTTTTTTTTTTGTTTTTTTTGTTTTGGCAGGAGTGGGAAATCCCCACGGACACCTCGACTGCCTCACACGTAGTGAGACAGTCGAGGTAGTGCCGGACTCGAACCGGCTAAAACCACACTCCTGCCCCGCCAGTGTCCCTCTAACATAATCAGAGACCTTTGTTGCGGAGGTTTTTCCTTATGAAACGCCGTATTTCAGGAGGCCGAATAGACCACGCTCTAGTTGGTAGTGTTTTTACTTAAAGATTTTTATTATTACTATTTATTTGATAATTTGTCCTTTACTACTATTGTTATGTACTACAATCTATTATACATATGTCCTTAAACTATTTATTTCGATTTCACTATATGATTATTTCAAGGTTTTGCCCCATTTTTATTTTATTTGCTATAAGCCGTTTATATGTGTCTGATATCTATACTTTATACTTATTATATAGTTAGAAATCAAATATTTTCAACAGACTTTTAGATCCGAGTGTTTTAATTTTAGATCTAGTTGGATAATGGTTACCTTTAGCGCCAAATTCAACACAACTAAGCGATTCCCCTAGGGCTAACTTCGGGTCTCGTGTAACCTGGGCCAGTTTCTCATGAAACTGACTCCAGTTGCAGTTTCTACTTTTGCCAACCCTAGTGGCTCGATTTATGCGTCTGCCTACTGGTTGTGTCGAATTGTAGTCGTTTATAGTCCTCGCGTTGTACTTAGAAGTGGGCGCACCGACCACTTTAGCAATAAGCTATTGATGCTCTGGCGAATGCGTCCCACTTCTTTCGTACCGGGCATTCACTGCTGAAAGCATTGTGCCGGTGTTCCCCCAGCTTGGCTCTGGTGCAGTTCACGCACACCGCTGCCTCGCCAATAAGTTTGTCTGGGCAGTCCACCTTTAAGTGTGGACCGCCGCAGTGGCTGCACAGGTCGGCTGGCTCCGTGCAAAGACGTTTGCCGTGACCAAATGCTAGGCAGCGGGTACACTGCACCAGAGGCGTCTGGTCCTCGACGCGCACTCTCTGGAGGTCGATGCGGAGCTTGCCTCCTTCGAGTGCCCTTCTCCAGATAGTGGGGGACACACTCAGCACAATGCTGTTGACGTGCGGGTTTCTGGATTTCCTCCTAAACTTTACGGACATTCTATGTTCCTTGGTTCCGAGGTCGTGAAAAATCTCCCGGTTCTGGTTCTTAAGGGCTTTAAGTACATCGTCGTCGCTGTGTACTGACAACACGTCCCTAAGAACCAGAAGCGGGTCCCGGTTTGCCACTTCCTCGACGACGAGGTTTCCTCCGGCCGCCTTAAGTCGTTCCTTTAATTTGGATCTCTCTTCTTTCGTTTCGCAGCCCATAATAATCTTCCTGTCTTTTGCCTTTCTAACCTTTTCTATACGCACCCAGCCTTCCTTTGCGTCCACCACTTTTCTGATCCTTTCCAGGATTTCGTCCCCCGTATCCATCTCCTGTGTTGAGGAGACAACCACTGAGTGCAGCGTCGTTCGCTCCAGGACCTGTGCCCCGGTGTGGCTTTTACTGACGGCGGCTACACTCGCGTAGGTTGTCTCCCCCACACTTTCTCTGCTGGCCAGACTGTCTCGGAGTCTGTCGAGTTTCTCGGAGTTGTCTTTTAACTCCGAGATGTGCTCCTTCATGGTCTTTAGGAGCTCAGTCTGGCCAGCAAGAACCTCGATGGAAATGGGTTGGGGACAAAGGTCAGCAGTGGGCGCGGGTTCTGGCACGGTGATGGGTGCGGCAGGGGCCTTGTCTCGCTCCGACTCCTTGACCAGCTCATAAAGCCTGTTTATGGCTTCGAGCACCGCAGTCTTGATCTCCGCCTTGAGGTTGCGAGAGTTGCCCAAATTGAGCTTTGCCTTATTTAGGCAAGCTCTCGCCTCCGCAATGCGACTGCGATGCTCAGCCTCAGGCTTCATGAGCGATCCCGAAGCATGGACAGGAGCTCGCCGCGTCACCGGAGTAGTAGGGCCCTCTTCGGACGCAAGGGGTGTATCGTCTCCGAATACAATTTTCCTCCTCGCGTCAGAAGGCGAAGGCCCCACCTTCTCCGCCGATCGCGGCGAGCTCCTGGAGCTCTGGGTCTTCGCGTTCATGGCCGGGGTGCGGAACATATTTACCGTCGAAGAGCAGATAAAATCAGAGCGACTCCTGTAAGGAGGGGGTCGGGACAACAATATCTGCTCGAGAGGAGAGTGAGACACTGGTACTTATGTGACCCTGTAAAGGGGGGAACACAAAAAGTAATAAAAAAGATAATCAATTAAAATATAAAAATACAAAATGTCATATAATTATTGTCGCTCAATCACAAACAACTGTCTCAATAAAACCACAAAAATAAGATAAAATAAATTTAAAATTACTAAAAATAAATTTCACACTTGTCAGGATCGTTAAAAAGCGAGCCTTCCCTGAAAAACCCTTCGGCAAGTTCTCTAAAAAGCAACAGAATATAAAATAAAAAATAAAAATTTCGCCGAGAACCCCACGTCTACCTTCCTATAGACCAGAGGGCGGGTGGGTGGGCAAATTTTATTTGAGCTAGCCGGGCGTGAGGGGTGTCCAGAGACGCGTCTCCGCGCGGGCTAGCGATCTACGAAATAAAACGGGGTAGGTGCCGAACAAAAATTTGGACTTTTGGTCAAAAAACCAGTTTTTGAAACAAAAAATTTTGGTTTTCAACCCCCAACCTGAAGACCGGCTCACGGAACGCGGACCAGAAAGCAGGGATGAAGGGTGAGTACTATTGAATCTATAATCTAACGTTACTTTTGAAATAGAATTTGGAAAAAGACTAAATTTTGATGATTTTGTATGAAAATTCAAAAAATTTCCAAGGGTTGTAAGGGAAGTTTTTTATACGCGCGTGCAGGTGAGTGCGATATGGTCAAAACGTAGGCGGAGGCCTAGTAAGGTCTAAAAATGCTGAAAACAGCTTCAAAATCGCACGTCAGGAAACGAAG